>WEIV01004660.1:187-72371 GCA_013390005.1 Calyptomena viridis | reverse complement strand
GGGGCGATGCGGCGCCGTGTTCCCGGCAGGCCCCGCCTCCCCCCGCCCCGCTTGGTCCCGTCCGCTGTCGCACGTTGCCAAAAATGGTCATTTGCGTCGCACGACGCGAGCGCGGGTTTCCTTGCCGCGGATGACGCGCTGCGAGAGGGATTCCCTGGCTCGGCAGCCCGGATTTAAAGGCACAGGCACACCGCTCGGAGAGCGGAGCGTGCCGGCTGGCTTTCGGGCAACGGGGCGCACATCTGGCCCCATAGACCGTGGGGCTTTCCCCGCCATGGTGTCTCGGGAAGGGCATTTGACCCAGCCCTTCTCCCTGCAGGAGGGTGGCTGGCGCTGACCCAGTGCTTGGCCCATTCCTTCACCGCATCAATAAACCAAGAGTCAGACTCGTCTAGTTTTTATAGCAGTGTTAAACTGTTTTAATTTAAATTTTATTTCTATTATTTTTATTATTTTGGGGTTTTATTATTTTAGTAATTTTGTACTTTTGTTATTACTTTTATTTTTCATAATATTAATTTGTTTTCATTAACCACATTTTTTATTTTCTTTATTAGTATTGTGGGTTATTATTTTATTTGATTTTTAATTTTTCTTTTTAACTTTTTCCTCTATTTTTATTATTTTTATTCATGTTTTCATTTTATATCTTCTTACTTTGATTTTCTTTTCCTCCCCTTCTTTTTATACTTTTATTTTTACATTTCTTTTTATTTTTTTTAAGTGCGCTCCCCAATTCTCCTATGATCTGGTTGCAGAGCCAGTCTAGGTCTCCAAAACAGAGTATGTCACAGGAGCAGCAGGTAAAAGCCCTGAGCTTCCCTGCAGTAGAAATTCCTGGGACAAGGACCAGCCTTGAGTGGCTCTGATATTACCAGGTTGCTAACTGGCACAGGCTGGAAGGTGGCAGAAGCAGACAGAGCAGAGCCATCCACACAGAACATGTGCTGTTAGGAGACCTGCAGTGAATACAACAGTGATGTTACTTTACAGATTGTTTAAATGCTGCTCTTAGATCCCAAATGTCTCGTTTCTGCTCTCCTTGGAGGATTTGTCCCTTTTGCTGGTAAGGAAAGAGAATTCATCTAAGTTCAAGCTATAAAATCCCATTTAAGCTGTCTCAGAGAAAGTATTTTCCCACAGGAGTCCATCTGGGAGCAGTGGGCTTTCCTCTCTCAGGCTGGCTTGGGAAGGGAGAGGCAGGACCCATCTCAATCCTGGAGCCTTTGGGGAACTCTGAAATGAAGCAGCCAATTGGTGCCAAGTCTTTAGAGATTGATTGTTTTTCAGCACTGGGCCAGGAATTTGGGACTAAAACTCCTACTGATGCAGTTTGGTTTGCAGCACCTTCATTTTTCAGGCAACTGAAATTTTCATTTCAAATTTGCCAGCCTATTTCAGACAGCACCTGACTTTGGGGGAGGTGTGGATGGGGCTGTAAAAATGACCCCATTCTTCCAACTCGCACTGCATTAAGAGTGAGGGGTTAGGCAGGGGGAGAGGTACAGTGAGGCTGTGACACGGTTTTTCCCGTGAGTGGCACATCAGGTAGGTGATCCACACATGCTGCTTTCTGCTGGAAAGAGAATTAGTTCAAGATGTGAGAGGAATCAGGCTGCAATTGTCAAGAGATGAAGAGAGACAGGGTAAAATAGGTGTCATAATAAATAAGCTGAAGAAAAGCAGAGGCTGTGTTTTGGCTGGTCACCACCCTTGGCTCTGCCTCCAGCTTTCCTCAGGTGGAGGATGCTGCTGGCTCTGCAGTTTGCTGGACATTGGGAACAACTGCTGTCACCTGAGGTCACCAGCCCTGGCTCTGGTCATGTTTCACAAAAGGCTGGTGGGCTTGTAGAATCTACACTGCTGTGCAGCAAGGAATGCAAAAGCATTTGCTGAAGGGAGAAAGAGATGGCCAGAAAAAGGGAGCGAGACGGGGGTGCTGCAGCATTACTGTTGAGGTATCTTGCAAGAGGAAGAGAGAGAGTGTTTCTCATCCCTCCTGCTAGATTTGGTTCTATGCCTTTTCTTCAGCAGCTCATGAAACCTAAACTACCTGCTCTCCTCATGTGTCAGCTCAAGCTCATTTTGAGTGTTGCTTTCAAACATTATTCCAGTGTGATTTTGGCACATCTATCCTGTCCTTCTGAATTTGCATGAGACCTACTCTGGGAACAGCTCATTTGAAATGACATTCAAATGCTGTTTTAATATTTGGCTGCAGTTAATGTGTATACAATTAGTTGACACTTGTAAATCCCCAAGTTAAAAGCCCTGTAAGAAGACTAGGAAGCTGAACACACAGCTGGACCTCCACAAGCACCTGACCCACAGCCACCAGATGTGATGCTGAAGTTTTACTGTGTATTTGCGTTGACTTCCCCAGAGTTCCTTCTGTCCTGAAAGCGCAAAACCCTTCTGGCTAAGACAGACTCACACATACAGACATAGTTGGTCTGTCCCATGGGGAAAAAATACTCAGTCTCATTGATTCTCCTCATTCCTGTATCAGCCCTTTGCTTCTTATTTTTTTGGATCAAAGAAACTCAGACTAGCCTGGCTCACAGTGCCCCAGACACACACATTTTTAATCCACATCCAGACCAAGCTTCGTTGTGCAATAGGCTCCCTCCTTCCAAAAAAACAAGAGATAACATGTATGTCTGCCTAGTCCATTCTTGCCTGAACCAAAGACAAATTAAGACCAGCCCAGGTTCCAGCGCAGGAGAGGATCATTGTAAGGCAAATGAGACCTTGGCTCCTCAGCTTCTCAATTTCAGCAGCAATTAGGAGACTGAAACCCAGACCTGGGAATACTTTTCACAGTGTTTTTACAGGAGCAGAGGATAAGGGCACCCGCAGCAGCTTAGACTTGGCCTTTGGCAAGCACATGGCAGAGCCTGCAGTGAACACCTCCTTCTCCAGCCTCCCCAGCAGTGCCAGGCTGCACCAGCCACACCATGCCACCTGCCTGAGGGCAAGATCATTGATTTTCAATTAAAAAAGAAAAATTGCATCCACAAATCTCTTTCTTCTCATTCTTCTTACAACCCTTGAGACATTTCCTGTGAAGAAGCTTGCAGTAATCACTTCACCTTCAATGTGCACTCCCACCAGTGGCGGAGAGCCCAGATGTGCTGTGGCTGTCCCTGCTGTGGGGCAGGGAAGACCCTGGACAGGGGGATGGCTTCAAGGGAGGTGGGACTGCAGCTGCTCCACACCAGTGGGGTGTGGGGAGCTGCTGGACAACCTAATAAAGACCGTACACTTCTTGTCCACATACCATTCCTCATGTCCTGTTTTAAAACTCACTCCCACCTGCCCCTATATAGGTGCTATCTTGGTCACCGTTCATTATTACAAAAGAGACTCTTTTGCTTCCTTTTCCTTGAGCTCTCTGAAGAATTATACACATATCCAGGGCTCTCCAGCCTTTCCTGACAACTCTACTTTCATCTGTGCATGGAGTCTGCTTTCATATTGTCTCTTTAAGTGCTAAGAGCAAGTGTTTTGATGTTAACTTCTGGGAACAAGCTCTTAAGCTACCACCTCATGCTTAATTACTGTTATTTATTAAGTACTCCAGCATATCCAAGAGAGAATGGAGGCTTTCTCCTTCAAAGGGCTTGTGGACGTGGTTTGTCAAGCACCTTTTACCAAGTAGAGTGCTTTTTCTACCCATGTACCGTTGGAGCATGGAGCTCTCTCCCCTGCCAACCCATTGTTTTGAGAAGGATGCACGGCACCCATGGGGCCTCCCTCCAGCAGCACAGCATATCTTTAGGGCAAGGAATCACTCCCCTCAATTGATCTCAGGTGACTCCAGTGACACTCTCCCTTATGTTCAAGCACACAGCTGTCTCTGTCCCAGATTCCAAGCAAGATGAGTGCTGCCATATATCCAGTTCAAGGTAATGACACTAAAGCTGCCGCTCTTACTGCTGTTGGATGATGCAGTTGACAACGTTTAACTCTTTCCCAGTCCTGGTGAAAATTAGAGCCTGGGAAAAAGCCAGATGCTGTGATGTTCTTCCCTCTTCTGAACTAGGGTTGGGTGGTGTTGGAGGGTGGTTGGAGGGCCCGGGATGCAGGCAGGGCAGCAGCAGGGCAGTCCTGCAGCAGCACGGGCACCAGATGCCGCTGGCACTGCTTAGTCAGGCTGGCGGCGTGGCTGTGGCGCGGGGCGGCAGCCAGCGGTCCTGCTGGCTCCACACAGGGTCGGCTCTGCAGAGATCCCGGGTGCTGACAAAGCTGAACACTACTTCAAAGCAGAAACAGCTTCAGCCCTCTTAAAATGTTCCAGCAAAAAGATTCTACCAACCCACTGAGTAGCAGGTGCAAGACAAGGATTGGGAACAAGGGCTTATTAGGAGTGACCAAGATGCACAGTTTACAGCATTTGGCTGGTGTAGGAAAGCAGAAAATAGCTTCAGGAGATACCAGCCTAGGACAAACAAGCTCCCTCCTAGTCCCTCATGGGATGTGAGAGATGGGAACAGAGATCCCAAGAGTCAAGCTCTAGACACCTCTTGGCACAAGATGAACAATTTTATCTTGATACTTGTGTTTGTTTGCCTGGCTCCAAACCTGTCTCAGCAGCAAGAGAGCCTGCCTTGCCCCACTCCTGCCTCCTGCAGAGACACCACCTCAGGTCTCAGAAGCTAAAGCGCCCAACAAGGCTCATCCATGCTGCAGCCCAGGGGCTTTCCCTTGAGATCCCAGGCAGTGCTGCCAGCGAAGCCTGGGTAGGAGGTGTTTTAGGGGATGAAAACCCCACACTGCAGAGCTTGGACCTGGATCTTTCCCCATTGCCCTGTCTGGCAAGGGACTTGAATATTTTCTTGCTGCATTTTGTGAGCAGGGCCTCAACAAACACATTTTCTCATGTCCACTCACAGTGGAAGTGACTGAAAAGCTACATTGGGAGCAGGAAAACCCACCCCCACCAGCATGTCCATAGCTCAGCTGAACAGATGCTGAGGAAAGCATCTTGCCTGAAATGCCCATACTCAGGTGCAAACAGGGTCAGGCCACAGACACACTAATGAGGGGCATCAAACTCTGTGGGATTGCAGCCTGGGATGGCAGGATGGAGTCTGGCCTGTATCCATGTACCAAGTTTCTGAGGTTATTCCCTGAAACACATGGTGCAGGCCAAGTGGATCACCCAGCTGAGCTTATCAGACAGCTCATTGTTCCTGCCTGAGTGATTCAGCCCCACCAAAGTACTCTCTGGCAGCACAGGGCCCAGGTGGGTGAGGAGGAGAAGGAGGGAGGTGTGCAGTGCACACAGATAGTTCTGATAGCAGGAGGCAGATAAGCACATAGGAGTTAATGGCTGAGCTCAGATCTAGTTGAGGCAGTTTGACCTTTCTGCTGGTAAGCCTGCCTTCAGCTGACATGACAGAGTTTGACACAAGCACTCAGGGGAATGTGTGGCCAATAAGTGAGATTACTTTCTCCAACAAGTAATATTGATTAGTGCAGCGCCTGCAGACACGGCTCGAGGCAATGGTGGGGTTTCAGCACAGCTCACTCAGAGAGTGAGCAGAAGAGACAGCTGAGACACAATGGTAATTTGTTGACTGAACCTGTAAAGTGTCCTTTCCATCTCCTACCATAGCGACCTGTGCCCTGCTGAAAGCCTTGGAAGGAGAGACAGTCTTTGTGGTCTGGGCAGCGGCACTGGAGCTGGCTCCTGTCCCCATGCAGCTTGGCTCTTCTCCACCCCGCTGATGTCCTTGTAGTCCAGTGCCTTTTTCCATTTTCCTGGGCCACTTTGTCCTTTGGCATCCTTGGCAAAAAACATCCATTAGGAGCACTGATGCCTTCTAAGAATTTGAGCACTTGGGACTGAATTGGACCTGCTCTATCTGAGCAGGCTCTGGTCCAGCAATCAAGTTGTAAAGAGATTGTACCAGCACATGATGCCAAACGTAGATCTGTGCAGTTTCACTCTGGGAAGCAATGTGGTAGCATTCCCATTGGGCTGAGGTCCCCATCTCCTGCAGACTCATAGATAGAGGTCTTGGTTGGCCTGGTGATTCTCTACTGGCTACAGTGTTATAAGCCACTATGGAGCATAAAGTGGCTGGGTTTCAGCTTCTTGCTGCTCCAGACAGCTTGTTGGGGACATCATGAAGCTGAAACATTGCTCATGCTGCAAAGAGTGGCTGCCTGGAGTCTATAACTGAGGTCATTAGCTTAATGGCAGCATAATTTGAAAATCTTGCTCCTAGCCTTTTGCTCGTATAGAGATCCTGATCCAGGCATAAGGCAGTTTGCCTGAGCCCATGGAAAGCCCACAAGAGTTACAGCAGGAAAATATGAACTAGTCCAATTTGTTCTAGTTCTGTATTTATCCTGATGACACTTAAGTACCAACAATATTAGCTAAATTCTCTGGGACCTGAGGTGGAGACTGCTATTATGCAGTATTTCCTTAAAGCCCTAGTGTAAGCACCTCCCATAATAAACTCTTGGCTTGCTCAGGAATACAGAATGGGGTTTTTGAAAGCAGCAGAATGACCCAGAAGCTTGAGTTACATAAAGTCTATATGCAAATGGCACTTTAAGTTCTTTTAAAGCAATGCATGGTATTACGCCAACATCAACACTGAGTCCAGGAAAATGTACCAAGTATTTTTAATGCTGGGCTAGCTTTTGGAGGATTACATGGATGCTCTCACCCAGGATGTTGCTGAATCTTTCCACTGTGGCCTGCACTTTTCTTTCATCTGCATTCTTCCTCTTGCTACTGTGTACAGAAAGGCAACGAAAAAGCAGAGTTTTTACACGTGGGGTCTCAGGGAAGAACCAGGAGCTGCTTGCTCTGGACAAGTGCCCACCTACCACCCCTCTGGCTAAGATGTGATCCTGAAGTTTGATCACTGGGGTCATGATACAAATTTAGGAGCTCCCCAGGAGCTGAGACTAGTGAGTGCTGTCCCTGGCTGCAGGGATAGGGGGTTTAGATGAGGATGCAATGCATAGGAAGAGGACTCCCAGAGCCGGGGGGTGAAGTTGAGGCAAACACACCAGGGGCACCCTCGGGAGCTGGCGAAGGGGTGGAGGTCAGCAGTGGGAGTGCTCACTGGGCTCCGTTTTGCTGCATCCTTGCCCATGTGGCTGCAGGCAAATGTATCCCACCCCTCGGGAATCCTGCTTCCACAGCGGGTTTAACGACACGCATTAAAATACCACCAGGTCCAGAATAAGAGATGCTGTTGGCGGACAGAGTCAGTTTAAAGAGAAATAATACGTGTTAACCTGCATCGGGCTGCAAGTGGGGACAGGCCCTGGGCTGCCGGCAGACACCTGCTGGCTTGCCCCCGGCCGGGGTGTGACGCGGGAGGGCCCATCTGGTGCGGGAAGCTGTGATCTGGCAGCCCCTCTGCCAACAGCCCTGCAGCCGTTCAAACACACGCAGAAGTTCTGGGACCCTCAAACTCCTGGGCTGGCTGGGTGCGGGTTGGTCCCTGTGGTGTCTCCAGCCCTCGGGGCTGCAGATCCCCGAAGGCGGAGGTGTCCCGCGCTCTGCTATTGTGCCGTCCTCTGTCAGATCATGCTGTGCTGGCGGTTTGCAAAGCTGTCTATTATCGGCACGTTAATAACCTTTCACAACGTTTAATTACTTGGAAAGGTAATCGGTCTTGTGGTAGTTCTTTAAAAAGCATGCCCATTTCACTTGCTCTTGGCAGAGACCTCTGCTATTTTGTCTTTCATTCTCGCAATAAATATGTTACAACTGATCCTACTCCCAAAGGCAATAACTATTTGTAAAACAAAGAAGACTGCTCCCTGGCTTTCTGGGTACCAGCCCTGCTGCCGGGTGCCATGCCATAGATCTCTCCTACCAATGCCATCGTGCATAGACTGAGGGAGACTACCTACGTTTGCCTTTTTTAATGGCTTCTCATTTTAAGGTGCCTGGTTTGACGTGCACAACTAAGTACTCAGGGCCAAACCCTTCACTGCCAGAGCTGGCCCCAGTGTTGGCTCCACATAAATAAACAGCCAAGGAGCCAGATGTAAGTAGTCCCGTCCCCACTACTGCTCTTTGGCCATCAACAGCAGTGCTAGCACAGGCTGTGACAAGTTGCAATGCCCGAGACTGGGGCAGGGAGGAGGAAGCAGGAAGACTCAGCAGCTGTGGGAAAAAGACATGCAGACCTCCAGGTGGGTGAGAGGGCCACCAGGTGGTCTTCAAGGACAGCTAACTATGACATTGAGAGGGTCAGGGGCTCAAGACCACCACCAGCCATACCTCTGCTGCATACAGCACCCCAAAGAAGTCGCAGGTTGTTCTCCTTCCATGCAATGATGCCACCATTCATTACATGGGGCAACTTATGCACATTCTCTTTGGGCTTGTGACCCTGTGCTAGCAACCGCAGTAACCACAGGGGTTTGGCCCTCTCCTGGAGTCCACCAGTTGATGGCTGCATTCCCCTGAGGTAGCTTGGGACCATTGCATAAGCACCATCAGTTTCCCCATGGCAGCCGTTTGCCAGCCTGGTGCAACCCTGGAACCCTGGAGCAAGACAGACAGAAGACCTGCCTTGGCACAAACACCCTCTCGGGCTTCTATGGAGGGCACATACGTGCACACTCACACACGTGCACACATGCTTGCACACGTGCCTACCTGTGAGCCCATGGGGACCTGGCACGTGAGAACGTGTTCTGTCCATGCCAGGGGCCAGCTCTGGGGAGAACACACAGCCCATCAGGCTCAGGTTCCCACCTACCACAGCCACTGCCTGTAGGAGTGGAAAATATTACATTAGATTGATTAAATGTGTCCTTTTCCACTGATGAACACTGTCCTATGAGCCAACATTTTCCACTTCAGCCACGGGGGTACCTACTTTTGAGGAGAAAAGCAGTAAATGGTATCAGAAAGAAATATTATTAATGAGAGTAGCAAACGCCTCTGGCATTTTCTTCTTTTCTCCTTAAGGACAAATTTGTCAAAGGACTGAATGAAAAGCCCTGGGAAATTTTCAAAGGCTCTCAGTCTGCAAGTACCCCTACACGAAGACATATTTGGAAGCCTGGTCCCAGACCTGCAGCCCATGCTGGTGTTTTTCTAGTTTTCTTGGAAGTCTTGACAGGTTTGTTTTCTTTTTTTTCTTCCTTTAAAAAAAAGCAGCTTTTAACAGCCCTGGGGCAGAAGATCTCACTTGCTAAATCACAAGGTTTGCCACACTGAAATGTAGGGACGTGCCCGTGAACGGGAACTGGCTGTCTTAGCTTTTGTTCTTGACTGTTTGCCAGAATCCTTAAAACAACAAGAGGAGGTTCAGCCACCTAAACATCCCTACGCTCCCTCGCTCAGGGGGGAGCCTGTAAACACAGGCATTAGCATATCGGACATCATCCATGTGTTTGCCAGCAGTGCAGGCAATTCCACTGGCAGGTGGCTGGGTGGCGGTGGGACAAGAAGGAGCAGGAATGCCTGGCAGTGTCAGTGGTGTGTCCCTCCTGGCACGGATGCCGGGTTGTGGTGACCTGGGATCTTGTGTCCTTGCAGTTCCTGGTGATTGCAAGTGGGAGAAAAGTGCAAATGTCAGGAAACACCATTGGAAATACAGTTACACTATATTTTAGAGCCAGGTAAGTGATGATCCCCACGCTGCCCCACCAGGGACATCTTGACAAGAATTGGATTTGCATCAACATGATGAATAGTCATATTTTTCCCCTCCCAGGGAAAGGAAGGGACAGCAAGGAACCAAAACTTGTGGGTCAGAAGCCATAATTCGCAAGATATTGCCCTTAAAGTATCAAAAAGCATCCTCCAGTGCAGCCAGTTGTGGTAAATGCTTCCTCAGCAAAGCCCTAACCCATAGCTGTCCATGCCAGAGTTATATATCCAGAGTTATATATCCTTATTTAACTTGGACAGCACACCTGAGTCCTCAGCTACAGATATACTGAGACTTCTATTTCAGTCACAGACTTGGAGAAGGACCAGGTGTACACCTCAGAGGCTACCTACAGTCATTCCTTGGCCACCTCACTGTTATATTAATGTTTATTTAAACTGATGATGGGTGGAGCATGACTTAGCAAGGAGTTGAGAAGATCTCCTAAGGTCTGTCCCTCGTCTGGGATTTCTCAGCTGCCTTGCTGTGACATTTGAACCTGGGAGGTCTGGGACGGCACTGCATCTGCCTCCAGAATTAACCCCAAGGTGCTCAAGGTCCTTCACGTCCCTTCTGTGGCCTCCAGTTTCCTTCCTGTGTGTCCTAACTGGATCACCTCAGAGGGATTTAGGATTTCAACAAACAGCCCCGTTCACCTCAAATTCTGCAGGATACAAACTCTACAGCAAGAATCCTCTTGCTGTCTTCACCTGCAGCTCTTGGCACCAGCTGTTCCTTACGCTCTCCTCTGTAAGTCCCTGCACACCTTTGAATCACTGAGGAGCTCAGGAGCTCCAAATTATTCTTTCCTCAGGCTTTCCACCCTTCAACGGTCTCTCTTAGTAAAGTAGATGGGATACAGCTCAATTCCACAGCACCTAGACTTTTCCATTGCTCTCCCTGACCATCTGCTCCTGAATTCTCACCATCCCCCAGCTCACCCAACCAGGAGGCAGCACCCTCACTCCCAGCACTGCTTCAACCCCATCACCTGGATGAAAACTAATAAACGTGTGCAGGTGGGTGCCCATCCCTGGGCCATCTCCTTGAGTTTGCAGGTCCCACAAGGTGGGTGGGTTCTTCCCTCTCACAACGTCATGGCATTAGGTTATAAAGTTCAGCTTGTCAGTAAGAAAGCCGGTCCCACCCACGACTTCTTTCCACATAATTATGGTTCGCGGATATACCAGGAAAAAAGGAGAGCCCCTGCCGGAGATGCTGACGTCTTTTTCCTTTCAGGTTCAATGGCAGCTTTATTGCGGTCGGGTTTTCTTCCTCCCTGCCGCCCGGTCTTTCTCTGACTGGAACTGTTCCCCTCTGAAAAATGTGGTGACTTTTGCTGAAAAGCAATTCTGCCACTTCTGTAGTGAGGCCGTGCTCACGAATGGCACAGTGGTAGTTACGGGATGTGTGGTTTACCTCAAGACGTCACATCTCCTCCCCCTGGAGACATCAGAAGGCTTATTGCTCAAATTCGGCTTCGATTTTATAAAGGAAAAAGGCCCTGTGACTTTCACTACTACTTTTAATGTTCTAAGAAACCTTCACATTCCCTTCCCCAGGCTGCTTCAAAGGGAAAATAGCTGGGGCAAAAAATGCTGCGTTTTGGTAAACATACGCATACAAAGTACAGTCTAAAATCCCATGAGTCAAACTGCAGTATTTCCCAACCAGGGAAAGGAACAATTGATTATGTTTGGGGATTTTTCCCAGGTGAAGGATGGTCAGAAAACAGGACTTGAATTACCAGATTTGCATTTTCTGTCCTTAAATACTTTTGGAGAGCAACAGGAGTGAAATATCTGGCATGCCTCTATCAGCGTCAGAGCTGTGATGCTCAGCTGGAAGATAGTCCCTAAGGAGCCATTGCTGAGGATGTCCCTGGTCCGTGCAGGGAAAGAGGGCACCATGCTCTGCCAAGGCAAACAGCAGCCCAGCAAAAGCTGGGCATCCTCACTGTGATGGGAATAGCTGTGAAAGGAGAGGCACATAGGCTCAGTGCTGGACACAGGCAGCGCAAGGCTGTGTTAGTGCACAGTGATAGAGATGAGAAAGGAAACCAGCAACCAGGCAAAAAAACCCCTAAAAACCAAAACAACGATGCAGAAGGTAAACAACTACCATCACTAGTGGAAACACAGCCACTGTCATCACCTCCACAGAGGCAGTGGGGACTGGCACAGTGCTGCCTAGCTGGGCTGCTGGCACTGCAGCAAAGGGTGCTGGTGCTGACACGGAGATGCACAGCAACTCAGGAAGCCCAGCTGTCACCGTCCACCCCAGATTTGGTCCTCTCTGTCGTTTTCCTGGCAAGGACAGCTCCTCTTTTCTCACAAGTCACCCTGATGTTTTAACAACTTTCCCCTTCTGCAGATTTGTGTTGACCTGAACTAGTACAAGCATGATGCTGTGACTCCTTGGGGCTTGAGGTTTTGCCCGCACAGCAGCTGATGTGCTTTTCGTGAGCTGTTTTAACCTTGCATGAGCCACAGTGAGCGGGCTCTGCAGGCACCCCTCCTGAGTGCCGCCCATCCATTATGATACGGGGAAGGGCAAAGGGTGCAAAGGCAAACTATGCCATGGCCTTTTGCTCATCTCAGCTTTGAGAGTAGAACTGTGATGTCTGACCAAAATCATGACCAAGTTCCCCTTTGCTAAAATCATAATTTCTGATTTCCTGTATGGTGCCCAAGGATGGGGTCCCCAAGGGAGGAAACAGGGTTCCCTTATCTTTATATAGAGATCCTACACTATGTCTAATGAACGCAGGGTTTACTCATGGGTGCCTTCCTCTGTTGTGCCTCACCACACTGTGACCTGCCCAGGAAATGCAGCTGGTTTCCTGCTGCCAAGCTGGGCAGCACCTCCTTCACTGAAGAATTCATTCACCTGCCCATCACTGCAGCACCAGCCTCTTGGGCTCCTCTGGGAAGGATGCTTGCTAAGGGCATGAGCTGTTCTGACAACCCTCAAGCATGGAGGGAAGGTGACGGGGCTTAGCTTTGGCAGCAGGAGCTCAACATCAGCCTCCCTGCTGGCTGGGATGTGGGATACACACCAGGGAGAGGGAAACGGATACAACACAACTAGGTGCAAGATGCGTGTGCGTTGCAAGGACATTATCCCCTAAGAGGTATGAATTGGGAAGGAGTTCCCTTCAACAAAGCTGCCCCAGTGAGGAGAGGCCAGGGACAGGCACCTTCATACCTGGCACTCTGTCTCTGCTAGGACCGGCAGGCTCCTGGCATGAGCTAATTAACTCTTCAACTGCTGAGGAAGCTCAGAGGACCTTAATTTGACAGTCACCATAAAAGCATTTTGTCTGTCAACAGACTCTTTCATCCAAGGATCTCAAAGTGCTTTACAAGTACTAATTAAGCTCACCAAAGTAAGTATGAATAATTATTGTCATTGAACAGCGTGGAGAACTGAGGCCAAACTTGCCCAAGAGCAATCATCAGGACCCAGGTACCGGCACGGAAGGAGCAATTCTCAGCTGCAGTTGTCAGACTGCAAACCCTCCTGCAGAGAACAGCCTCAGCCTGTGCACTAGCCAAGCCTGCTGGGCTCTGCTCAAGGGTGTCCTCCCCTACAAGATCACATGTGAAGAATAGGAGGAAAAAAATGGTATTTTCATTTTGGAATAAAATGCAATTGATGTCACAGTAAAAATTTAGGCAAAAATTACATGAAAGTATAAACTCCCCATATCAGTGTGTAAGCTTTCTGAGTAACAGAAAAGGAATGCTGTCTCATTTATCCTGTGTCCTGTGGTAGTACCTTCTACTGTTTTATGTGAGATTAGTAGTTTCTGAAAGTAATGCACAGTAAATAAGGTGTTGAGAAATTAGGGACAGAATTTAAGCACTATTTTAAACCTCAAATGATCAAACTTTCATTTATACAAACTTGCTTATTATTTCTGCTTACTGTTATGAATCTCAGGGCACCTAATTTTCCTATGCCTCTAACCATCCTGTATCAAGGAGTCTCAGATCAGGGTTGCAAGTTCAGGTATATTTTTAAAGTGATAAAGACTCACTGTCATCATCTAGCACAACTCAGGGGAATTCAGCTGTTTACCTTGTAGATAGCACAGCTACTTACATCACATTATTTGCTTAATTTTCGTGGATATAACTGCTAAAGGTCTCCCATTTTTTCCCACCTTCCAAACCCTGCTTCATGTTGTGTGGAGAGGCTCCAGTATTTGGCTTCTTGTTTGCAAATTCCTTACCTACAGGAATGTTGTGGGAATGAATATACAAATATTGTGAGATTTAAAGATATCAGAGCAATGGGGAGGGGAGTCATAAATATACCTCACACAGATAATAGTGGCTATAAATTCTATTGCCTTGATCTGGCTTGGCACTGGCGCTCTTCAGAACTCCATGCTGTGTTCATTCCTCTCTCCATGGCAAGCTTCACTGTTTATTACTGATATAACTATAGCACTATGACGTCTTCTGGACAGTTCTGGGTAAAAACAGCCTTTTCAGTTTGAAATAAGCACTTCACAGAGCAGTGGCAGTTAAACTGAAGAATATCTGTATGAGGTGTGTTATGGGGATAAGTTGATGACTTGTCTTATGCCAGCACAACCTTCCCGTGCAATTGTCTTTCAGACAGCTATTTGGGCTCTGAGTTCAAACCATGCTCGATGCCTGAGGCACCATAGCTGGGGCTCTGTGTGATGGACACTACTTAGAGTGAAGAAATATGACTCTTCCTCATCACAAAGGGTCCTCAAGCATCATGGCTGCACTGGAGGTGAGAACTTCCACCTCCATGGACTAAAGCCAGGGGTGATCTCCCAGAAGGGGAGTTGACGTGGGTGTGCTGCGCGTGGCAAGGAAACACCACCTGTGTGTTTCCTTTGTGTGTGGTAGTGGTGGAACTGTGCAGACCCTACTCCAGGCATGAGGTTGGAGGAGTTCTTCCTGTTCCTCCCCATGCAGAGGGCCATCTGCCCTGTGGCTCTCCTTACCCAGGTGCCCTGGCCCCATGCCTCGCCCTGCCTGTGAACCCACAGGGACCTCACTCACATGACTTGGGCACGTTTCATTGCTGCTGAATCCCTGGGCAGCTTCAGATAAAATGGACAGGCAGGGTGGTGGCACAGTTACTGACTAGTTAATTAAGAAGAGGGAGGAGTTCTTGAGGAGAACTTCTTGAGGAGTTCTGGAAACCTCCTCAACCAAGCCATTACAAAACTGAGCTCAACAGAGTGTTTCAGATCAGTGCTGCCTGTTTCCAATTACATCTCAGAGCATTTCTGCAGAGAAGAGCCAAGGTCTTGATTTATAGGCTTTTGGGCAAGGGAATGCAGTGTTTTTCATTATCTTTATCTCTAAATCTGCTCTTGTTATTTGTTGCTTACAACAAATCCGCAGAGTCTAATGCAAAGGTCTTTTGTTAAGGTCTCCTACTCTCAGATGCTAAAATCCTTCATTAAAGCCCTGGCTAATTGCTTCTGCATGATAGATAGGCCCATCCATTTCACCCCGCTCAGTGTGCCCTTAGGAGTGGAACAGACGTTTTGGGATGCATTCCTTCAGAGGTGAGTGAGCTGGAGGCAAAGCCACGCTGCCATCCCACCCAGACCTGGCCACGGCTGGAGCTGAGCACTCGCTCACACCTCGCAGACGCCGTGGATGGTGGGAGAGGCAGCCAGTCTGCTCCTGCACCACTTGCTCTGCACCAGACATTCCTCTGGCTGGATTTTCTGCTGCATTGGCTTCCCACATATTTATCCTGACATCACATGGGCTGGGGCCCTTCCCGCCTCTGCCCGGCAGGAGTTTGCTGTGTAAAACAAAAAAATCACTTTTAGAAAATGATGTCTTCTGTGGAAGGAAAAGGCTCAGTGAGGAAGAGTTTTATGAGCTTTGCTTCAGTATTTGTTGTGCAACATCCTTACGGGATTTCATTATTTATGATTTTATCTATCTACAGTCTATGCCTAATAGCTCAGAGGTGCTGTTGACTAATTTTTTCCAGCTCTTTGATGTACCGACAATAACTAGTCCATGTTGTCCTGTGTCAGTAAAGTGGAAATTGCCATGGCACAGTCAAGGTGTGGTATCATGAAGTGGCCAAAGCCTGTGTCCACAGTAGGACCAAGGTTTCCCCCAGCTATGCTCTTCCCACTTGCACTGGTTGATGGCGCTGTAGTGAGCCAACTCACTGAAACAGGAAAAGATGAACCCAACTGAAAAATGCTTATTTTTTGTTTTTGCTGGGTTAGTGAGTCGAACTAACTCCATGTTACCAGGTATGTACTGGAGCCGGCACAGAGGATGAAGGAGTGATCAGGCAGCAAGGAGTGGCAGGAGGAGGAAGAGGAGGGAGAAGGGCAAGTGGGGGCAGGCTGTAAGATCATCTTCTGATACCACACCCTACGTATGGACACTGTCAGTCTAATTCCTACTGTACTGGTTCCATCCTTGATGTTGTAATCTGTTTCTGTGAATCTTTTCAATTAGATAGTGATTTATTGGTTAGTGGGGTGGGTTTGGACAACCTCCAGCAACAAACACGAAATCCATTACCATGCTGAGCTCTGTCCTATTGCCTACAATGCAAAGGCATAGATTTTTTTCTCCAGGAAATGATTCTTTTTCAAAGTGATTATAAGATTATATGACTAGACTATTGCGTGATGTAAACCCATCCGTTTCCAAAAGCTTTGGTGTAGTTATACCACTTACAAAAGGATTTGCTTCAAAATTTTTAGCTGTCCCAGCACATTAGTTGCTGGTTAACTGGAGGCCTTCCTGAAAAGAGTGCATTTATCAGCACAAATGGACCTGTTTCTTCCCTTACGTAGAGGTTTTCAATCTGCCCAAGTTAAAGTGTTTGCCAGTTCAAAATTTATTATTTCTTGTCATTGCTTCTCTTATAGTCATCACCTTTCTGGTATTAGTCCAATTCTGTGGATTTGTCAATCACCACCACAAAGAAACCCAGAGCCAAAATAAACCTGGCACCACTTTATTTCTGTATTACAAATGTATTGGCACAAGAGTTGTCCACAAAATCTCCCATTTCAGCAAAGTGCTTGAAATCCCATTGACTTCAATTAGTAAGTTAAGCAAGTGCTTAAATGCTGTGTTTGAACTGGGGCCTGAAGACCATACCTTGGCCAACTGGATTTGTTGTCTTTTTTTTTTTTAATAGTTTTGCAGCTTTTAGAGGAATTTCCACATTTCAGTTCAGTCAAGACATCAAAAACTTGGATGGGATCAAGGAGAACTGAAAGGTGATACTATGTTGTCTTCTGGCATTTTGTTCATTCAAACTGTAGTCGGTTAAGCATTAAGGTTCAAGAAGAGTGAATGAAAAAGAGAGATAGTCTTCTAGGATACTTCCCTCTTTCTAAAGTTACAGGGTCAAATCTTGGGGGTGGAAGAAAAAAGTCTTACTTAGCAAAATGATACATGGAAGGGAATTACCAATGAATCAGATAAGGGAAAAATGTAGACTACTATGAATAGGCTTTATTTCATGGTAGCTGATAGTGTCTGGCAATTTTATACTGCACACTACTCCCGTTCTCCCTGCATGCAATTACATGGGCAGATCAGTGTAATGCATGGTTATTACAAAATAACCACAACATGCTGGGAAGAATATTTTATGCTTCTTAGTTGGACAAGGCTCATGTGGTCTTAATTTTTTTTTCTTCTTCTTAAGGAACATCTTCTATTTTAAGACTTTTTTCCCATTTAGCCAATGGAATCTATGTTAATTTGACCTCTATTAAATCAAATTTTTTTCCATTATTCTCTCTGCTGATCAAAGAGCTCTGGGGCAGTTTCCTGAGATACAGGCATACATTGTTGGTGAAGCAGGACGGCTGAGCAGCAGCATGCAAGTGCTCCCCCACCTTCCTCCTATTGGGAAAGAGGCTTCCAGTCCAGGCACCTCTGAAGCCGGATGCCTGGCCTTAGCCCTAGACCCACGCACTTCCCTCGCCTAAACCTGTCTCTCCCAGGCATGCTTGTGCTGCCCACTGGTAGGTTTTGTGACCGTAGGAGGTAGAGCGATTGTGCACCATCCCTTTTCCCACTGGGATTGGGCACCTTGCTTGGAGCTGAGTGGGATCCTCAGGAGCTCTGCCTGCACGGTGGCTCCTCTCAGCCATGTGACAGCTGAAGCAGAGGGTGGTGGCAGCAGCTGGTGAAGGAGTGTCCTGGCCCTGCACTCTGGCATGAGCCAAGGCAGGTGATGCCTGCGGGGTTGACAGTGAGCTCCTGGGGAAACACTGCCTGTTCCCAACCCATGTCAAGAGACTTCCAGCTTCTAGCAATAAAAGACTGAAATCTCATCGCCCACCAGGGCATGGCTATACTGCATGATAGAGCAGAGCACTGCTTTCAGCCTTGTGTTGTTCCTATGCTGCCCTACCAGGTCCGTCCTGCTGTTTGGCTGTGGAATGGTATATGCCAGCTCAGGCACAGGCCAGGAGGCTTTGAGGATGGAGGGCAGTGAGAGCCTCTGCACCACCCTTCCCAGCACATCTGCTCCCAGGCAATGCCAGTGAGATGCGGCAGGAGAGACTCAGGTTGAGCACGGAGCCATCTCCCAGTCTCACACTGAGACTGGACACAGCTTCCTCATGTCCCAGAAAGGGTGGGAACAGTGCTGCTGGTTGCAGCATGGCCTGGCCTGGCTCCTGTCCTGCCACAGAGTGGTCAGATCGTGCTGGACGAGTCACATCCTTGCTTTTTACCTCAGTCACTTGTTTGTAAAATGGACACAAATACTTCACAAGGGTGTTGCGAAACCTAATTAATTAATTAATACCTGTAGTGCACTTTGATGTCCTCACATGAAAAGTCCTATATAACTACAAAGCATTTTTAATGTTATAAAGCAAGAACTTCTTGCTGTCTTGCCTTGGCAAAGAGGCTGATCAGATGTTATCAGTTCTGCTGCTTACATGCACAGAAACTGCTGCACTGGGGTTTGGATCCTGGTTTGTTTTTAAAGAGTGACAGAGTAAAATGACAAGAAGAGTTGATTCGAGGGTCTGTTCCCTGTAACTTCAGGGAGTGGCCAGAAGTGGCAATAGTTTCTATCGATGAAATCAGCTAAACAGCCCTAGAAGTGGGGGGGGAAGATGGGGAAAAAAGGCAGCCAAACCAAACCCCGATGTATCTGCACATACAGGTGTGTCCTGATCACACCTGCAGTAACTGTACCAAAAGGCTTCCTAGCCTGAGTAAAAGATGTACCACAGGAGCACTTAATCCTATGTTTAAATGATTGCATACTGCTTGCATTTCATAGAAGGCAACAGGCTCCTAAATTAAGAGCCTGTTTGGGCCAAATCTCATGGATTATTTTGTGTCTATTCTGCTGTTAAGACTGTCCCCTTTGTAGTTTTGCTACTTAAGTGATGAAGACCCAACCTGGGGAGCTGGGCCTGAGGAGCCCTAATTCTGCCTTCTGAAACACATGGTACTGTGATACCGAAAGGCACCACTGCAGAGCCTGTGCTTTAATTTGCACTCATTTGTTAACTAATGTCAAAACAGGAGGAAGCCATGCTGTATGGCCCTTCTCTTAAAGAGCTCAGTGATGTCTGTGTGCAGTGGAGGGATAAAAGCTTTAAATGTAAAATTCCCAACAGACCTGTCCAGCTCTGCATCTAAAGATGCAATAATAAGTTAAAGACGAAATACAAATTCCTTGATTCCTGCAATTTAGAAAGCTGGAGCCGAGGGAGTCTTAATAATCCTGCTTCTCTTTCCCAATTAACACTGTTTACTTTTTGAATTTCCTTGACATTGAAGAGCAATCCTGCACAATTACACGTACTTGCCTCCACCTTCAACCCTTACAGCACAAATGCAGCACCCAGACTTGCATGGCTTGAGCAGCATCACACTTCGTTTAAACTGGATTATAGAAGTAGAATAACACACCATATAAACATTTACTCCACATTTACAAGAAGTACTCTGCAGTCAGTCTGCTCAGGACAGGATAATTTCCCTGCACTCAGCAGTGCCATTCCAGACCGACAGCAGCACTGCACTGATAAGCCTCTGCACCCTCCCTCTCTGCTGCCAGCACCCACTTTCTCTCCCTTCCTTGAAACCTAAAACTGGTTCTACACTTGGACATTATCATTTTGTTAACGCAAACAGGTAAATACACACATCAAGCACCCTGCAAAGGGCTGGGGCTCTGTATGCTGTCATTTCCAGCAGTTGCCTCAAAGCTTGGAGTTGCCCAGAGCTGCCTGCAAGCAATTGCTCACAAGGACTTTTTTTGTCTCTTTTTTTTCATTTTGATTTTAATGATGAATTCTCCCTGTGGTCATCTGGACAGCACTTGGAGGACAGTGGGATCCTGTGCATGCCACTGCAGTTGGCAGCACTGCGGCTGAGCTGGGTGTTCTCTGTCTGTCCTGCCCAGTGGAGTGAGAGTGGAGGGAGCCAAAGTCCAGCTCAGGTGAGAGCAGCTGGAGGCAGGAATATGCACAATGAGAGGAAACTGGGTACATCGCCTTTGTAAAATCAAATAAACACATTTAGAAATTTAAAAAAAAGCCTCCCCAAAACCAGCTTGGACAAAATCCTTTCCTTCCCCCAGCAACAGAGGGATGCAGAGGCTGAAATGTTTTCACACTGAAAGCATGGCAGCGTTTGTGAGCTTTCTCTACAGTCTACAAATAAACAAAACCCAGGGAGTGTTTTGCATTCAATAGTTAATCACAGTTGGCTGAGTGTTTTTATTTTTCTTCACTGTAAAGGCATTCTTGGTCCGCCTCCCAAACAGCCTGTTTTGTCTGCAAGATTTAATCTTGAGTGGCAAGACTAGGTGCAAAGACAAACCTCAAAACAATTCTTATTTTTCTGTAGCAAGATGTCAGGATGTAAATGCTAAACTGCCCTATAACATGCCCCTCAGGCTGGCATGCACAGGATTTCTTGCCACAATTACCAGCCTGCCCAGGTACCCAAGCCCACGAAGCAGCTCATTTCACTCAGTTCTAACGCTTTCCTGTTTGCACTTTAAATGGTCTAAAGAAGTAGAATTCAATGCATGTTGGACCAGTTTCTATCCCTAGCTCCTCCCTGAAGCAGCATTTTGTTTGTATACAGGGAGCATTGGCTCCAGATGCCCAGCCTACTCTCAAATCCAAACAGTTTTTTTTTCAAGGCAACATCAAGGTACCTTTCATAAAAATGAAGGGATGATGCAATATGTATGTAGTACATTAACAAGTACTCGACCTGCTTTGCTCAGAATTAGCTCAGGCAGTTAGTTACTTAACAGCACTATGTTGTACAAATGCCAGCCACATTTTTGCAGCAGTCCCTACTAACAAAAGTGAATGACTGAAAAAGGACTGAATTTATTTTTTATGTATTTGTACTTCTAAAATTTGAAAATGGCTAGAAACAGTGACTTTATGAAATCTCACCGTTTACACTCTTCATTTTTTTTTCATGTATTATTGCCTCTGAACCATCTTTAAAGGAGATAATATCAGGTTGTGCTTAGATCTGTATCACAGGTATTAAAAAAGTTAATAAAGCTATGTCCAAGTTGCCTGAGAGGTATGTCTGCAGGTCATTTAGTCCAACATTTTGCTTGAAGCAGGACTATCTCCAGTTGCTAGATAAGATCACCATGGCTTTGCCTACTCATGTCTCACAAAACTTCAGGGACATGTCCCAACCTCTGGGGGCACCTCTTCCACTGCTGGACTGTTTCCTCTTGGTGGAAATGCTCTCTGCTGTGGGCTTGGCATCCTGGAGATTTATGCATTTGATGGTTTGCTTCTGGAGGCAGAACTTTTGACAGATCTTCCCCATAACCATAATGCAACAGAGCCTGCAGGAAGGAGTCATGAAACTCCCTGAAAATTCATTTCAACAGCTTCTTGCAGCTCCCCTAATCCCTCATGAGGATGTATCATTAGACACAGGTAGATATTTCTAATGTTTCTCTCATGTATATACTTTAAAACCAGTAGAAGTTCTTAGCAAAGATAGGGTCTACACAAACAGTATCTTAAGTGATGCCGGTAGCCTCCAGCACCTTCTAAGAGTTTTCTTTGAATTGACTTCAAGCATAGGGCCTACTTCTTGAGCCTGCTCCAAGGTATCCCTGGAGCAGAGAAAATAAGTAACACCTCACACAGTGCAGCTACTGTGGGGACCCTTTTGCCAGACTGTATCAGAGTGCTGGATACATTGTTCAGTTGTGAAAAGGGCCATGATCCGTTTTGAAAGCGCCACAATAAAAATAATGCCAAATTCAACAAAATGGCCACTACAAGTGCAGAAGAAAAATTCCTGCCATCCACAACAAGCATGACAAACCAAGCGATTAGATTATTTTTAAATCTTATAGTGCTCCAGCACTGACTAATGGCAGAGACAGGGAATCAGTTTTGCTCAAGCAATGCCCTGACATACACCACCTCCTCTTCAAACCAGGAACTTCTGAGTGTTGTTTGCAGCCTTGCTTTGAAAAGCCTTTTCCTCATGAGAGGCACTTACCCAGCTTTACATGAGCAATCCAGGTTGGTGCAGAACACCCATCCACTGGAAGAGAGGAAGGCAGGATAAAGTTGTGGGTTCTTTTCATGCAACCTGCCCATAATTAGCCCAAAGCAGCAGGCTGAGTCACTCACAAGAGTCCTGGGTGCTATTAGGACCAGACACGCCATGGCCCAGTGTATAATTATACCAGTCACCACCGTGCGGAACTGCTCCATTTAGTTATCTGACCCCATTAGACAGAAGCTGTTATTTCTTCTTGGCTACAAGTGCTGTGGGTGCTCTGAAGAAGATGAGCCCAATGCTCACAGCACAAACTCATTTGCTCAAATTCATCTCATTCTTGCTGAAATCAGCAGATGCCATCCTCTTTTCAGGTCTATCTGTGGGTGCCTGAGAGCTCCCCTATGATCCATAGGCAGATAATGAGACACAGCACCTATTGGATACAAGGGACTGGGAGACGAGCACAGAAAGTCTGGGAAATACATGTCAACAGTGTCTATTTCATTAGAGAGCAATGACAAAACAACCACTGAACAAGCCACAGAACTGAAGAAATGTAAAAACAAGCTATTTCTATAATACAGATTTTTATTTGGACATTTTGCTCCCCCTTCTCATAAGACAGATAGAAAAGTTCAGATAAGAAGCTGGTTACTGATACCCACTGGACTTCTAATATGCCTCCAGGGCAATGCAGGGAGCAAGTTCTCTGCAGAGTCTGCTCTCTAGTAGAAGAGAGGCACAAGAACAGAGAGTAGGCTCAGTCGGCCAAAACACACAAGAAATCACCCCTAGCTGGCAGAGCTGTAGTTGAGTTGCAGCTGGATTTTGCAGCTGCCTCTTCCTATCAAGGCATTAAGAGGAAACGCCTGGCTTCAGCAGCAGCAGCAGCAGGGTGGCATTCCCCCCGGCACAGCTCTTGTGTTGGGCACAAAAATGAACCTAGTCCCAGCTGATGACCAACCAAAGCCTGTTACCTCCTGCAGCCGGGATCTCACAGGCAATGACTGAGCCAGCAGAGGCTGTTTCACTAATCCTTTGAGGAAAAGCAAAAAATGGTCTGAGTTTTTGTCACTTGGTTGTCAGTCTGTTAGACCAAATACAAGTGAGGTTTGCCGGGAGGCGTGTGCGATACTGGGGCTGCTGCTGACTCTGCAGTTCAGAGAAGAAACACACGGCTCCAATCTTGAGCTGCTACTCTCACACCAGTGCTACATCCCCTTTAAAAGACACAAATAACCTCGACAGCTCTGATTTTTAAACAAGTACTGAAAAAATTTTGCTGAAAGGGACAGTGGGATAAAGGAAACAGGATGTCAAATTAGAATCAGCTTGAATCATTTCAAATAAACACCGAGTAAATAAAATGTACCCTGTTTGCTGGCAGGCTTGATTGCTAACAAAGTACTTGCCCCGCCCAAATCAAGGGCTTGAAATGGAGCAGCAGTGGAACAGAAACCCCTGACAGCATAAGATTTGCTGTTCCCTAGTACTGTGTTGCCAACCTTAGGGATAGAAAAAGCATCATTAGGGTTTAACTAGAGTTTGATGAAAACATGGAGCACCCCAAGGATCAATTTTCACTACAGGCAGCTGCAGCACAAGGCATGAATCCTTCACCCTTGCTGGTGACAGAAGAAACGCAGGGAGCTGTAGGCATAAATAACATTAGTTTTCCAGTGTGTATTTTGCTTTTCATGCCTGTAATTAAATGCTTGCTTTACTTCCTGTTGTTTAAAACTGCATTTATTCTTTAGCGCTGCAAGAAAAAGCTCCTGTATTTTTTTAAATTTGTACTGGGGACTTGTTTGAAGGCCCATATTGTAGACTCAGCAAGTGGCAGAGCAGCCGCCAAACCTTGCTTCCTTTGTTGATTTCTTGATGATTTAAGACCTATTTTCAGCAGCCGATACTGGTTTCCCCTCCTGCCTTTTTGCCTGGTAACTACCACTTCAATGAAATGGTGTTTGTGCAGTGCCTTGGAACCAAGAACTGAGATTTTAAAAGTAAGACAGGGACTAGAATAAGAAAAGCAGGTCTAAAATCACCTACACATCTTGGCTTGTCAAGGTACATGCTTAGAAATGTATGGCAGAATCCTTGAGTTCTTGCAGGGTAATACCTAGACTGCTAGATTTTTATTTCCTACATAGCTAAAATACTTGGACATTTCTGATATTTTTGTGGTTTACTCTCCCCCACCACTAAGTATGAAATTATTCTCTGAATCTAGAGAAATCAGTAAATTAAGATATTAAAAAAACCCCGCACTGTTGATATTGTTCAGACTTTTTCTGACTTTCCCCACAGGGGCAAACTCTATTGATGCAAAGTACAAACAGGAAAAGATAGTGCCTGATCAATGGTTTATTTAGGTGCAAATTAAACCAAGATTTGGTGCAAAAAATGTATCCTATGCCATCAGCATGATAATCCTCTCTGCTCTGGTAATAATTGAATCTTTCCTCAGAATTCTTCTGTTGTGGAGAATACAACACTTGGTTTAATATATAAAAACCAGCTTCTACTTATTTTTACAGCAAATAAGTTGTTGGCATACACCTTGTTGCCTTATTAAAATAAAGACCTCCAACTTGCTAAAAATCGCAGTAACTAGTATGGATGAAACAAAATTGTCCCAGAACAGTACAGACACCTAAAAATAAAAAGTGAAAAGGAGATGACTTAAGGGATTTTCAGTAACTTTTAAGAAGTGTAACGTCTAGGTTTAATGAGTGTTACAGTATGTCAATTACAGAGACAGAATTAATTTAAGGGAAGAGTGTTCACTGGCAGGCAGTTTGGTCACAGACTTCATTTGCTTCACAAGGCAGGGACAGCACCCTGTAATTAATAGTCATGGTCAGAAGCTGTGTCCAAAGATTGTAACCTCCTTGCAGCACACTGTTCTCACAAAGCTGGAAAGGTGAGAAACTCCTCTTTTCCACTATCAGAGCACTCACTCCTTCATCTCCGTGTATTACTGCTGCACAGACATGGTATTAGAAATGTATTTCAGACCTGCACAGGTGACCGGCATGTGCTACTACAGGTTTGTACTGGCTGCTGCTTCTCTGGTTAAGGGTACTGACATAGAAGCATGTCTAAGCAGCAGTCCCTACTCACTGTTTAAACAAGTTTTTGACATCTGCTAAACCCTTAGCCTTGTACTGGAGAGTACTCAATGGAGAGTACTCAAGATTGAATCCTCTCTTTCCTAGGTAAGAAATCTCTGTGTAAAACCATCTGAAGCAAGACTTAAAGAACTGCCCTTCACTGCTAAATCTCATCCAGTGACTGATTCACCAAAGATGCTTATTGCTGCAGGCACCAGACAGGATGAGAGAAAGGAAACATACAGAAAAACATGCCTAGGGAGGGTTGAACAATGCACAGGAGATCTGTGCTAACTCTAGCAACGATTTCTTCTCAAAAACTGACTCAAGCCTACTCTCTATAGGAAGAGAGGATGTTCTAGGACTGTGATGACACCAAAACCTGCTGATTCAACAAATGAAACGCACTGATCAACTCTGCAATGGCCAGCACAGAGGAAAGATCAATGAAGGCCAAACAACACATGATACAGTTAACTTTTATTTCTTCTTCCAGATGTTTGTCCAGTCTTTCCAGCAAGTTCACAAGAAGTCTGATTCTCAATCCATAAGATTTGGTATTACTTCTACCACAGTGGAATATGTATGCAGATGAATAAAGGCTTGACACTATGTTTGCAATTTAAGGACCTTTGGAAAATTGTGCATTAATAGGGCTTAGTAACTACAGACTTTTTTCAATCAGAACTATGACAGAGTAGAGTATAGGCTTTTTCGATATGTCTGTAACATTGCTATTTTTCTCCTACTAATTCCCTTTTCTGGTGTAGTATTTATAGAGTAATCCTCCTTCTGGAGAGAAGCTTTCACTCATTTCAGTGTCTTTCCTTCCAATACCCCATTTGCATTTCTAGCACCGCCAATACTTCTGAGAACAATCAGGAAGGGGTCCACTGCGCAGGTCAAAGAAAATGTTCGTTAAGAGTAACAAAAATGCCTTTTCTTTAATCTAAAAATTGATAAGCTTGCAGACTTTATCTTGAACACAAACAGTACAGTTTCTTGTTTTTTCTACCTTTTTCTTTTTCAAAATACTACCAGTTGTAGCATGATGTAAAATGAGACTAAAACCACTGGTGTGTCTCCATGTATGTTACTGAAAAGTTGAATTCAACACATGGAATTGCTGGTTGAGGCTTTTTGTACCCTCAAAGTATTTTCTTACATGGCTTCTAAAACTTAGTCTTTTAATAATAAAACAGTTCTTTGTCCAAAATTACTGGGACTGAGCTCAAGGATGCATTTTTGCTTGAAACTAAATTTAAATTCTGAACAGTGGTTCTCTTTCCAAAATGTCTGGCAATTGCTAGACTTTGAATCATGGTAACTTCTGAAAAGATAAAAAAAACAAATACCGGTGCCTCTTGGACAGTCAGGCATATAAGCACACACTATGTTCATGGGGCAAATCACCACAATGCTGAATCAAACACAAGGGTATAAAATGTAAGATTCCAGGAATGTACTGATTCAACTTGAGGACTTGGTTTTTATTTTTTGAAGATGACTAGAGATTGTTTCCATCAGATTTTGAACACTATGAGAACATACATTTTTCATGAGCCATCCTCCTTCTCCCACCCTATTCACAAGGTTGGCTTATTCTTGAATATGTGGCTTTGGCTTTTACCTGAAGAAATGCAGATGGGAGATCATCCCTGTGTCCTAAACAATGCATGTTCTCAGTTGCTTAAGGTTGTTCAGTTATGGTTTTGCTAATCACATAAAACCATTACCTTCCACATCTGCTCTAAGTCTTGGTTTGCATGCAAAAGCCTCATGCAATGTCTCCACAGAGGTAATTCAGGCTCAGACCTTTGGAGCTGCTGGCAGTCGTCAGATAATGGAGAATCACAAAGGGGTGGGTCATGGGACAGAATACATCCCTTCCTCTGTAGAGTTATGATATGGCTTCTGATTTTGTTTGCAGCTAAATTTCCAGCCAAGAACTTCAGTACTAAACATAAATCAATTTTGCCCACAAACTAGCTAAAAATACCTGTAGTTTCTAGAGGTGAATTATTTGCATAATTCTTAATTATTAAGCTTCACTGCTCAAAACCCACCTGCATTTCCTAGGTGGACATAAACCCTCAAAAGCACTATTTTTCATATAAAGTAACAAGCTGCAGAAAGGGCAGGAGAATACTGCCAATCAAGTAATTTGATGAGATTTCACTGCATGTGGTGCTATAGTGAATAATTTAAGATTAAATGTTTTCCAGTTCCACTGTATCATCTGCACACTATTCATTTAGTTCCTTATAATTAGCAGAAGTAGAGCACATTTTCCATATGCCAATGAACATACACTGTTCATTTTATTCCTTACTGGAAAGTACCCATGTCTATTCACAAATTAATTTGGGAAGTGACATTGTGACAGCCCCAACCGGTGCGCCTGACAAAAGCAGGAAAGAAAGGATGAGTAGATGGGATTTTGTGTTTGGCATTTCAGAATTAGGAGAGGTAATGTTTCCAGTTACATACACTTATTTCTGAGAAGACATGTTGAACTTAAGTATTAAGCTAGATACCTATAGTTCCTACATACATTACTTCATCTGTTATTTTCCAAAACATAATTCACTCCCTTGTTGAAACTTTGTTGCTTAGCAGTATTTACCTCATTTAGAAAAATTACAGATCTATGAAAGAGCTTTATTTTGTTATACTAATTTATATAACTAGTTCCTTCCACATTGGTACTAAAGAAGTAGAACTATTTTGTAATGGAGGGAGTTCATTAGAAAAACACCAAAACGATGTAACTGGAAATAAAAACAAAGCATAAAAGCACAGCTTTTCACGTAAGATGAGCATTCAAACACCCTGCCATATTAACTTCAGACCAACAGAAAAGGCACTAAGAATTGAAGTGTGCAACTCATGTCCATACCTGTGAGAGCAACAACCACAGCAAGATTCAAACCTCCAAGGCAGAATATGGCACCGTACAGTCCATTAGGCATTCCTGGTATATACGGCAGTTTTATGTTTTCTTAGGATAAGCTGAAAATGTTAACTAAATATACAAATTACATCATACTTCTGTGAGAAAAAAAAAATCCAATTTAGACCACCTGAAGACAAGGAAACAAGGCATAACATACAGGAGATCGTTGGCACAAGAAGGTGTTATCACATCAAAACACACCCTTTTATATTTAATCCAGTAGATATATAAAGGAATGGTGGTGGCAGAGGCAAAGGGACAAGACAAATATCAAATATTCAGTCCTAAGCATGCTACTGAGGTCTTTGTTTCAAAAAGTGAAGCTACCAAAACCACTTCAGAGGCAAGAAAGCACCTATCAAGTCCATCCCATTTCCAGGCATTCTTCTTGTGGGCTGACATGCGCAGACCGAAGGATCTGTCCAGTATTGTTTCCACGGCTGGGGCTGCCTAGAGCTTCCCATTAGCAAATGCTGCCTCCTGGAACTGAGGGACAAATGTTTTGAAATATGCCCTAGTGAAAAAAAAACAGAAAATACATGATTAGGAAAGAGGTAAGCTTAGAGCATGAATTGATGCAGTTGCTATTTGCCATGCTTCTGGGCTAAAAAGGTTTTTTGGTTTTTTTTTCCCCTATATGTAGAAACAACTTCACATGTGGAACCAAAGGCCAAAATATGGACAAGTCAATGGATCAGGAAAATTGTGAAATCAGAATACATGCAGAAAATAAGCTCTTTATCTGTCTCCTTACAGAAACTTTGATACAATATTACCAGTGTTCATGGCAATAGTTTACATAAGATGTAGTGAATAAATATTAACAACTTTGGACACTGTAATTCCTTTTAGTAAACTTCAAAATTTATAGAATAATGTTCTCCCTTAAGGTGTGCTTTGTATGTTTTGGATCTTAGTCTATCTTCTTTACAAAGGATTGAGTGATGCATAAATCCATAAATAAGTATCCAAAATTGAGTTTGAACTGTATCTCTGAGTTTATTGTGCTGAGGTACTCGGCTATGTAATAATCATATTTTGTATGTCCCAATGACACACTTTATTTCCCAGTTATATTAGAAGCTGATTGATCATTCTGTTTTGTTTCTGCCACTGCTTTTTGCACCAAACTTTCACTTTCTCTTTTTTTTTTAAATGTTTTGTTTTCTGTTCATATCACTGGCCCTTGTAAATTTCTGTGCAAGGAGAACCTTCTCCTGCTCTCCCTACCAAAACCAAATCTGAAGTGAGAATAGCTGCAATGACATTCATTACATTCCTGATCTCTCTGCTGGCTTACCTCCTGAAACAAACATACTGATCAGCTTCACAATCATGTCATGTGTTTTGTAACTGTGGTAGAAGCTTTGGTGATCACTGAACATCAATCATACCTCCTCTCATCTCAAATGTGGC
Organism: Calyptomena viridis; assembly: GCA_013390005.1. Taxonomy (NCBI): domain Eukaryota; kingdom Metazoa; phylum Chordata; class Aves; order Passeriformes; family Eurylaimidae; genus Calyptomena; species Calyptomena viridis. The sequence goes on along the minus strand of WEIV01004660.1, from coordinate 42,703 downwards.
AAGATCACAAAGAGAATGCTCTTCTCTCTTTGTGAGGTGGTGCCTGGCAAATCAATTAACAGATAGCTGCAGTCAGCTTTTGTGCAGAAGCTGTAAACACACCAGAGATGCTGCCCAAAGGTTAAAAGAGTAATGGAAAGTAAAAGTGTTTCTGGACTGAGGAGCTGAACTCAGAAATGGAAAACAGAAAAGAGGACAACAAGCACACACATTTTATAGCATACACAGATTGTGCTATATATTTACAGAATACACTTTGGTTTATTGAATCAAAGTTCAGAAAACAACCCTCATAATCATGCCCACAGAAGAGATTGTTCATGCTGGCACATACTCATACATAAACCAGCTGAGAAGGTATGCCTGTCACCTGATCTTAACAGTGGAATGCCATTTTTGTATTTGTGGTTTTTATAGCATACCTTTCAGATTGTAGCCTCTGTATGTCCTGGTCAGTTCCATGTATGTTGCTAGCTCGAGGAATATCATCTGCATGTTGTCAATGTCAGGATCTATCAACCTTTTTCTTTTCCTTGCATTAACTATACTAACATTTAATTACACTTCTCTGCTTGTTTTAAGTAGCTTCTTCCTTCCCTTTTGATAGCTTCTCTGCAGACTCTGTTCTATGCACATGATCTTCTTATTGACTGGATAAATGTTACTTAAAATTTCCCTGTTCCAAAACTGTAAAAATTCTTAATCACTAAATGGGATATATGCAGAATTATTTCCTACATTTTATTTCTTTTCCTTTATAGCATTTCTGTGCTTTGTATTAAAACCATACTTACTGCATTATATGCAGTAATTATATATGACTTTTCTGTTAGGTAAATTCTAGAATAAATACTTCTGATACCACAAACACACTCCCACACCATCTTTATCTACACCTGCATCCTTTCTTTTCACTGATTCCTGCAGTAGAGCTTGTATCCTCTGCTGCAAAACTAAATCAAACACCTCTCCATATTCTGATCAGAAATACTATTTCAAAAAGGATGTTGTTTCACTGGTAGTTCACATGAACCTCTTGACAATGTTCCATAAATGACAAGAATTCCTTTAGTAGTTCATAATTTTTAAATGTCTACTTTTTTCTCTCTGTACCTTAAATTACATGCTTAAGTTGGCCCTTATCATTTGTGGTCTCATCCAGACTGAAACAAATGCAGTACCACATATTTACGTGGGATATGTTACAGAATCACAGAATCACTTAGGTTGGAAAAGACCTCTGAGATCATCAAGTCCGACTTTTGACCCAACACCACCTTGTCTACTAGACCACGGCACTCAGTGCCACATCCAGTCTTCTTAAATACCTCCAGTGACGGTGACTCCACCAGGTCATGGTGCTCCTTGTGCAGCCCATTCCAATGCTCAATCACTCTCTCTGTAAAAAACCTCCTCCTAATGTCTAACCTAAACATCCCCTGGCACAACTTAAGCCTGCACCCTCTTGTCCTACTGATAGCTGCCTGGGAGAAGAGATCAATACCCATCTGGCTACAACTTCCCTTCAGGTAGTTTCTCCCCTGAGCCTTCTCTTCTCCAGACTAAAGAACTCCAGTTCCTTTNAGATCAACACTCCCAACTTGGTGTCATCTGCAAATTTGCTAATGGTGGACTTAATACCCTCATCCAGACCATCAATAAAGATATTAAACAGGACTGAGCCCAGCACTGACCCCTGGGGAACACCACTAGTGACTGGCCGCCAACTGGATGCAGCACAGTTCACCACCACTGTCTGGGCCCAGCCATCCAGCTAGTTCTTATCCCAGTGAAGTGTGCAGTTGTCCAAGCTGTGGGCTGCCAGCTTTTCCAGGAGTATGCTGTGTGGAATGGTGTCAAAGGTTTTGCTGAAGTCCAGGTAGACTACATCCACAATCTTCCCCTAATCCACCAGGTGGGTCACCTGGGCATAAAAAGAGATCAGGTTGGTCAGGCAGGACCTGCCCCTTCTAAATCCATGCTGGCTGGGTCTCATTCCCCCATCCATTCTGTAGATGCCACGTGACTGCGCTCAAGATGATCTGCTCCATAACCTTGCCAGGCACTGAGGTCAGGCTGACAGGCTTGTAGTTCTTCGGGTCTTCCTTCTGCCCCTTCTTGTGGATGGGTGTCACACTGGCCAACTTCCAGTCATCTGGAACTTCCCTGGGGAGCCAGAACTGACAATAAACGATGGAGAGTGGCTTGGTGAGTTCTTCTGCCAGCTCCCTCATGGTCCCATCTGGTTCTATAGACTTGTGAGGATCCAAGTGGCTCAGCAGGTCACTAAGTGCTTCCTCCTGGATTGCAGGGGGACTATTCAGCTCCCCATCCTTATCTACCAGCTCAGAAGGACTGTTGTCCTGAGGACAATCTGTCTTTTTGTTGAAAACTGAGGCAAAAAAGGTGTTAAGTACCTCAGCCTTTTCCTTGTCTTTGGTAACTATGTTCCCCCAGGTGTCCGAAAAGAATGGAGGTTTTCCTTGACTCCCTTTTGCTATTAATGTTAACAGAACAGAAGTTAACAGAAATGGCCAGATTAAGTTCAAATTGTGCTTTTGTCTCTCTAATGTTCTTTCTGCATGACCTAATGATATTCTTAAACACTTCGTGAGTTGCCTGCCCTTTTTGTTCCTTTTGTTCCTCCATTTCTGCCCCTCTCCCATACACCTTGGGTATGTCAGATTAGGCAAAATCTGAGATAATCATGGTTCACCACATACACACAAATAAATTAACATCCCCCTTCCCCCCCCAACCAAACCAAAAAAGACTGCAAAGAGATCCAAAGGCATGGTATACTTGATAGGACTGTACTAGCTACAGCACATTTAATAGCCTATTCACACAAACATATTCACATGAATTTACACCCTCAATAACTCTGATCTGTGTTACACCACAGGAATTTACATAAAAATATGTGACTTTTTTTTCAGACACTTTCCCACATGATACTTTCAAGTATCTCCAAACTACACTGAAATTATTATTTTTACACCCACTCAATATGCTTTTCACCTCTGTAGAGCTGTTACTAAAGAAAAGTCAGTAACCTGGGTACCTGTTGAATTACACTGAAGATGAATGCTAACTTGACCTATTGTCTCTCAAGGCTGTGTCAAATGGCAGAAAACTGCTTCTGATCAATGTTTTTTCCCCACTCTGAGAAACACAGAGTTCCTTCTTTCTCCTGCTTTCCTCTACCAAGTTCTTGATGGGTCTGTATCACACTGATCTTACACCAAGCTCAGAAGAACTGCACAAAATACTCCTTCAAGTACAGAGAAACTCATTTGAACAAAATCCACAAATATTCTTTACCTGAGTGTTGAGTACAATCAACAGTCATGTAAAGTAAAACACATGTTGTGTGTTGCATCCTTGTCACAATGGTTTAGATCTCACCTCAAAAAGTGTTTAAAAGAGTTGCTTTCTTTTCAGCCTAGAGTGGGTGCCAGTCTTACAAGACATGTCTAACTCTTTGTTGAGCATCTTACTGTAGGACTCCATTGTTTTTTGCCTATTCATTTTTGTTCCCTCAAATGGTCATTTTCCAAGTTCAAGGTAGTAAATTATGAGGTTTCTATGAAAATTTTTCTTCACTCCAGAAAACAACTCATCTTGCGGTAGTTAACCACTATATATACTTGACACAGTACATTTAATTTCAGGTGCTACGCTCAAGGACATCTGCTGAGAGTGAAGCACTTCACTTTCACCTTAGCCAGTGGGAAGAAAGTCTCGCTATTATTGCAAGTGGTAAGTGTCTAAAAGAAGGTACAATTGGTTCACTCACTGTTTATGTATTTTCTAGTGATATGAAACGCTGACTGTGGTACAAGGTCTCCAAGAAGCCCATACATGCCTAAAACTCAGGATGTGGGTTTGCAGTACTTAAAACATACTTGACTCAGAATTCACATGCTTTTGTGAAATTTCATTCTAATTGTATTTTTTTTTTGTTTGTTTTCATTTTTTTTTCCCCAGGATAATTCAGAGCTGGGTTTTTTAAATGCAGTTGGTAGAAAATCTGCACTGACCATTTGATAATACTTTTTGCCTTCAGATACCTGAAGGCCATCTTTTTGCTAAAAATTTGCAAAGATTTTAAATCATGTAGCTGCAATCTCTCATCAAACAACACTTCACATATATTTATGGTGAAAACATTCTAACACTAACATGCTTTCTGCTGTTGCTTTTGCCGGACTGGTGCTATAGTCAACTACACAATGTTTACTGCTCTGGGTGTAATAAAGTTAAAATACTTGTCTAGGTGTTTCCATTTCTCCTAAAATCTTCATGTGGTAAATTTGGAGCAGATCCCAAAGACTCAAACTCTGTGAGGAAAAAAGCATACAAAATGCTGTATCAATGAGATTTCTGATTTTGTGTCTGGGACAAGGACAATCACCATGGGGTGATGAATCATCTTCCCAAGTAATTCATAAAATAGATTCCCCTTAAACTCCTTGGTTCATGAGTGGCAAGTTTTTCAGCATGCTAGCCCTACTTGCACTCATATGTTTCATTAGTTTCAGCTCAAGATGTGGGAGTTTCAAGTGCCTTTTCCATCAAGAGATGATCTGAGGAAAAGGAAGGGGATGAAGTAATCATGATGGTCCACGTGAAGAACAAACTTAGCTGTACAGCAATATGTCTACTACCAGCACAGTGTTCTCTCTCCTTGCACATTTTTTACTGGCAAATTAAAGCCTTTGAGACAAAAATCTTCATCTTTTAATAAAGACACAGAGGCTGTCATTACCTTCTCTTACTGCATCAGGCACATGCATTGTGTTCCTTCTCATCTGATGGCAGACTCAGGTTATCATACTTGGATTTTCTTCCTACTAATGGGTTTGAGAACAACCTTTATTCTTAAATAGTATCTCTTTTTTCAATATTCTAATACATTCTTGTAAAATGTTTTAATAAATACTATGACTGTAGTTCAATTCTGCAAATTTTTGGTTCTAATTACAGAATAACCTTAGCGCACTCAAAATGACAGTAGCCAGTATATCTGATAAATACATTCCTTTTTGCCTACTCTAGGCAAGACATACAGGAAAATGTGAGGTTCTTTTCTTCGACCTTTTCAAGTTAATAGATCTTACTTAAGCAGGCACTCCTGTAGTCATAGGGATCTCTTAATAGTTCTACTTCATCCTTCTGAGTCTTCTGGAGTAAGGTCTGTAGCTAGGACCTTCTTCTCCTCAGTAGTTCTGCAGTGTCTGAATTTTCCACCAGTTCAATTGAATTTGTTTGAATATTCCCAGGACTGAACTAAGGACTGAATTGTATCCCTCCCAGCTGTATTAAATACAGCTGAGAATCTGAGGCATTTGCCCCAGATGCTGTCCATTTCTTTTAGAGGAGTTGTAACACTAGGATTTACATCATTTTGCATCCCGTATTTCTTTCCTGCTGTACCCTAAAGGAACTGTTGCAAGACATCTATAAGTTTCTTCAAACCCACTGAATCCTGACAGAAAAGCACCAACTCCACAGATGACCGATCTTTATAAATTAGCTAGAATAGCAACATGCTCTCCTCTTCCAATTAAATTAGGTGAAAACAGGAATTAAGAAGGGTGTAGGTCAGAATGAAGAACAGCCTGAGGCTTCCTGAGGTTTTTGACCTATTCCTCACAGACTAGTATTATTATGCTGACACTTTGCAATAAAACCTAGTTATATAAATTATTTCAACAGCATAGCCATCTCAGAATTATAAAAGAGCTTCTCCGGGCCTTATCAAGATCACTTGATTATTCACTTTCTGAAGTACAAAGTATTTTTGCACGGACCATAATACATATGTAGCATGCCTTTGTATTTTTATGTTCCTGTTGCAACCTGTTTTGACACAATGAAAACTTGTTTTGAAAATACCGAACACCTACAACAATACCTGCTCGGTGCCAGATGGGAGGATTTGTCCTCCTGTGACTGCACAGGCACATCCAGCTCATTTGGTTCATGTAACCCATAATAGTTCATCTCCTGCGTAGAAGATATGTACCATAACTTTCCAAACTCTCTAAGATTTGCTGTTTGTTTCTGATAGAACAAAATCAAAGATGCCAACCTTTGTTTTTTGTTTTGTTTTGTTATAATATAATTGTTTTCTTTCTAAATTCCTTTTGTCAGGACCTATCTAATTTAAAGTGATTAGTACTAATTAACAAAAGGAACGTAAATTAATAAATTGTTGCATTAATTCCAATAGTGGCTATGTATTTAGGTCATATTCCATATGACTGCTCATTAGGTCCTCATGCTGTGGTCATGCTCTCCTCCTGCATCTCTATGCCTTGCATTCAACAAGGGCTGAATGCAAAAGTGTGGAAATCTACTAAAAGCCCATTCTTTCAATAGGCCTCATGCCAACGTTCGAGGCACAGTTTTTTCCTCACAACCTCAGATGCGAGACATTTGAACCTCCTTGCTATTTTTACTCTATGTAATGCATTAAAAACATATTTCTGTTGGGCAAACATGTAGTCTATTTATTCAAAGGCACTTTCAGAGCATTCCTCACCAGGCTAAAGATATGGGGGCACTCACAGCAGAGCAGAATAACCCAGTCTCCTGCTGTGGGATGACTATGGAGTAACAGATTAATTCTACACTAGGTATTTTATGACATCTCTATTAGAAGGAAATGATTGCTATATCATTTTCTCCACATCTAAGACATTACAACAGTTGAAATGACAAACAGTTCTCAGCACTCTAACATTTGGCTGCCAAGCTGGAACTGGGCTCTAGCAGGCAGGCCCACAATACCACTGAGTGCCAAGTGGCAAAAGCTCAGGAATTAATGAAAATCAGGACTATTGTGGAATGCACAAGCCACTCAGGAGGCAGCAGCATTTCTAAACCACCATTCAAATCTGAACATGACTAAAACTTATCCAAGCACAGCGCGGAATGATACAGGTACCTTCCAGGATTTTGTTCTCGCTTCAAATATACATAACGATACTTGGCATGCATTCATGTTTCTAAACTAAGCTTCTTGATGGTATGCTCTTTGGGACGTGGTTTATAATTTCCTTACTAGGCAGCTTTATCTATAGCAAATATTTTGCTTTTATGTGAAACACAATGTCTACACAGTTCTCTGTTTTACACATCTCCAAAACTGGTCCTGCCAAGCAAACATCTGAAGTGTTTATACAACAGCAAGACAATAGTTCTTAAATCACTGCTACTGTAACTGGTTAAACACACAAATGTAAGAAGGAGTCAGAGAACAATGCTATTATACAGCTAGTAATTATTTTTTTCCACGTGCCAAAAAAAAAAGCATCATAATCTCTCTTCCTCTTCTAATATTTTACCTATCTCCATTTCCTGTGATTTACCTACAAGGAGTTTAGTAAACTTCTTATGCCTATTTCTACCTGCCAGTCTATGCAAGGCACTGACTACAGCCAGGCTGATGGACAGAATAGTAATCAAGCATCTGGAGGTCTGCAGTGGTCAGACGTCAAAATGCAAGATTTTAAGAAATACTGTTGTCTTCAGCTCAGTTCCTAATATTACAAGACAGAAAATTGTCTCTAAAATTACAAACAAACCAAAACATGTGCTACCAAAACCATAACAGGAAATAGAAGTGGCAGAACTAGTGAAACCAAGTACACATCAGAAGTTTAAACATTAAAATTCACTCATGTCCAAAAGTTGTTTTCTGTATTTTACTAACAATGCCTTTTTCACCCACAAGTTCTTGTTGGAGTTATTACCACTTCTGATTCAAGTCACACAGAAAGGTACCAGAAATGGTTATATTTAGACATGTTTTTCAATGGTTTGCTGACTGCAGATTTAATAGGTGGCTTTACTCCCTATGAAGAAAACAGAAAAATAGAATTTTCATTTGGTTATATGTTCGGATCTGTTTCAAAAACCTATGATATCAACTGATTTTATAAATAAAGTTAAGAATTCAACATAGGTCTGCTGTAAAAATTAAGATGACTCTGCTGCCCAACTTACCCTAAAGCAAAATCTTGACAATCTGTTGAAGTCACGAAACAACCATAAATATAATAACCTGACTAAACGCAAAATAGAAAGGAAGGGAGTTCTAGGGAACTGCTGTGGAGCCAGGATTGTAGATAATTATGTAGGCTGCAATTAATATTTATTTCAAAGCAGCAGCATAAGTAGGGTCACCACTTTGCAAGAGATAGTAACTCTGGTTCCAAGAATATACGTGCTCACAAATACATGGACTTTTACTGACAATGACATAAAAATTACAGCTACTAGACATAATCAGTGCACATAGACCAAAGCCAGTAACTATGCAAGCAACTTTTTTGAATCATCTGGAAATCAAGATTTTGGGATTTAATCCCTCACAGCTTTTTGATAAAGATATTTAGGAATTTAAAAGGTGTATGGCACAGACACAGTGTCTCTAAGTGTCCCAAAGCACACATAGCAAAATGAACCTCACATTTTGAAAGAGTTTTATCAATGCCTTCTGCTTGCCAGTCAGTTCAAGAGATAAACACTTCACTTCCTTCACCTTCTCCACAACGTACATAAATAGATTTGCTTCAGTCAGATGAAGGCTTGTGGTCTTAGATCACAAAAATTTTGCTTCTGCTTTCTTAACTTCTATTTTCCCCACAGGGTAGTGGGTGTCTGTTGAAGGGTGCACTGGAATATCTCTGTCACAGCATGGTCACTGCACTTCCTTATCAGTGGATCATGAGAATGATATTCCAAGACCATCATGGAAAAACTCAATCTTCATAAAGTCTTTTTAAATACAGTGTTGATTTGCAGGAAATTTCCAGTCCTATGAGCTACAGTATGACAAGTCTGCTCTATTCTTCCTAGTTGCTCAAGTGCCATAGCCATATTTTTCTACTTCAGGTAAAGGTTAACTTCTTAAAGAAATACTGTTTATTCAAGACACATATTATTTCCTCCTATCTAGGCTACGTAAGTGCACATTGAGCTCTACTGTTGGAGAGCAACTATTTAGCAAACTATTAAGTAGATTTGAAGGAGAGAGTTAATGCCAGACGATGCAATTAGGAATCTCTTCAAAGCATAAAGGGCAGGATAAAGAATACAATAAAATGAGGCAGGAGGAAAGTAGGGATGATATAAGTAGTAGGAGAAATCAGAAAAGAGTGGGCAAAAATACATTCAGGAGTAAAACTTGTCAGGAAAGACAAGTGTAGAGATTCAAGAAGAGAGGAGCTCACAGTAGTAATAACAGAATTTGAATAACCTTTAAGAAATTATTGAAACCCTTAATTGTACTTCAGAGGCAGAAATTAAGGGTTACACCACAGATGCATCCATAACAAGTCTGTCAAGCAGCATCCCTGAAAACAAAGTTTGCTTGCAGGTGAAAGTACTGATTTCATCATGTCATCCGCTTTCCTTTGCCAGATTGCTTATCAACTGGGGCCAAAGGCAACATACCAAACCATAAAAGAAACCTCCTTGGATATTCATTAGGACAAACCAGTCAGAAGGAATGGGATGAGATGCCACACATCTGATTATATAAAACGTATTAAAGTTGTTATTTCTCTTTGCTATTCAAAAGACATATATTTGCTGTCAGAAGTAAAAGGAAATTCTTAAAATGTTGGAGACCTATCCAAATGGGAAAACAAGACAGAAACAAACCTTAACAATAATAGGTAAAAGCAGAGTAAAGTAAATAAAAAATGAATTTGATAAACAAATTAGCTGTGGTCCTTGAAATAAACACTTGTCAGAGTACAAAATCTGGTAAAAAGTAAAAAGAATGCTCAGAAGAAATAAAGTCACAATCAATAAATGAAATGGAGGCGCTTAAAAAGGCTGCCATACCGGAATCCTGCTTTCCAAGAGATGTACCAAAAGATCTGACTCACTCAAAAATGTCAGTCAAAAAGGTAAGGAGCAAATCAAAAAAACACAAGCAAATCAGCAGCCCCAGATTACATTCACACCCAAGTTCTAGAGACACTCAAGTGTGAGAAAGTTAAACTCTTAAATAGCTTGTAACCTCATGCTTAAAACAGCTTGGTACCAGGTAAGTGTGATGTCAATTAAAAAAATGTCTGGAGGTCTGGGACAATAGAAGGAACTATGGGCCAGTAAATCTTCTGTCTGTACTTTACAAATTGGTAGAGACTGTTATTAGAAACAATAAATTTATAAAAAATTCAACACTGGTGGACTTGAGTAAACATAATATACTGGGCAGGAGCCAAACTTGTGTTTCACAAATCTTTTATTTTCTTAAGGTATCAAAACCATGTGGATAGTGAAAATTCAAGTGAGATACTGCTCAACTTTCCTACAGGTATTTGGGAAGATTTTTCAAAGGCTTTAAAAAAACTGAATTACCACAGCAGGAGAAAAGATCCATGAGTGGATAAACAGCAGGTAAAGATAAGGAAAAGACAGGCATGAATGATGAATACTGTTAGGGTGAAGTCACCTGAGAACTACACAGAAATGGGTGTTCTGACCTGTGTTGTTCATATTCCTACATGATAAACAAAAGTAAGCAAAAGAAGATGGAAAGGTTTGTTAATGCTAACAATTTAGTCCGGGAGGGAAAAATGAGGCACAATTATGAGGAACTGCAGATGGTTCTTACAGCACTGGAAGACTGGGAGATAACATATCAGGTGAAAAGTCAGTATTGACAAACATGAAAGGGGAATATCTGAGGAAAATACTTAATTTTACATGCACAAAAAACACAGGCTCTGAAAAACAGATAGAATGGAGATCTTGGTGCTAAAATGATAGTGTAACTAACCTTCAGTCATATGCAAAAAACCAAATCAAATGTTATTAGAAACGGAATAAATACTAAACCAGAACACTACTTCACCATATAAATGCATGGTAAACGTATGATGAATAACATGCAGCTCCCTGTCTCAGAAAGAACATGACGGGAACAGTAAAAAGAGAAAGAAGTGGGACAAGAGCAATCAGAAACACGGAAAAGTTCTGAAGAAGGAAGGAGTGAACAGAACAAGAGAAAAGGTGACAGAAGAGAAGTGAAGAGGTTCATGAAACAAAGGTTTTGGAGGGGATCAGTGTATTAATTATGTGTTGCCTCTTTTCATACAGGAGCTAGAGCATAAAAACTGGAGTTAGGAGGAGGCAGGAATGCAAAAATCCAACAAAGCTTGTTCTTCACACCACACGTTACCTGTTCAATCTCTTGCCACAGAATTTTGTGATGTTATCATGCGGGTTCAAAAAGCAATCAAAGAGAAGGAAAGCTACATAGGGTTACTGAACAGAAATGTACCAATTCTGCATAAAGAAACCCTTGAGGATGGTAGAATATACAATGGAAAAATGACTCCATGCTCTGCCATGCTCTTCCACAGGCATTGGCTACTGACTATTGATACAGATATGATAGTGGGCTAAATTAATGTTGAATTTTACCTACTATGACTGTTCTTCGTGTTTAATGGAGCAACTACAAATGTTACTCAAAAGACAAGACTATGGAGCTCATCTACTATTTTTACTCAACTATTTATTTGGTAACTCATCAAGCAACGTTACTCATCTGGGCTACTGAACCTCAGCTCCCATGTATTTCTCTCTACCCTTTTCTCTCAGGAAAGCGAGGACATTTTTTTGCATCCATTCCTAACTATACTTCCATGCTCTAATATAGATTTAGCAGCATTGATAAACGTACAATGGAGTTCTCTAATGAAGCAAAATCAGACAGTGTTTCATAGTATTTCCAGAACACCACTTAACTCTGGTTATCCAAGAACCACCTACATTAAATTCTAACCTTTAATTCCTACAAAGCAGTTGTCTTCTGTTAAAGTGCTATTATATTCCACTTCTACCAGGCCAGCTTCTCCAATCTCTTCTATGTATTTCTCTTGTCAATGTATGAGAGAATACTTTCTTGCAGAAAGAGTATTTACTATATATCGAAACGCACATATGTGCTGTTCACACATATACATAGTATCTCTACAAAATCACAGAAAAACTAATTGCCCAACAGATTTTATTTCTATGCACTTCCTATAGCACCTGTACTCCTTATCTTTAAGTAGTTGTTTTGCTTTTCCCACAGTCAAAACTTTAATGAGAAGTGACCAGAAACAAATACCAGGCCCTTCTGTCTTGGCTGAAATCCACATAATGCATGACAGCACTGAAGATCCCTGGCAGGCACCTGTCAGAAACTAACATACCATAACTTAAGAGTCAGGCTTAATTATCCAAGGAGACATTTAAAGAAAAGTACATGAAAAATATAACTCAAGAAGTACAACTATCATGTGTATGCACTGTATTCTGTAGTGTATGTAGATGAACAATGTAAAAATAAAGTAATATTCTGGGAAAATTTTAATTAAAAGTTCCATCTACTTTGCCTATTATATCTTCAAGTCAAAATAATTTTGTTTTTAAGTTTTGCTGGTAAATCAACTGCAGAACATGCTACAAGGACAAATGCAATCACTAATTATTTTAACAAAACATAATTATTTCCATTTTTCTTCCTACTGTTCACATGTAATTCTCATCAGCTGACACTCACAGAAAATCAGAGTTTTGATTTAATGGTCTATAAAATCAAATTAATATCTTCATAATCTTCACACGTCTGGGTCACCACATCTCGTCTCGTTATGGCTGTCACAGCATATCGGCCCTTTTGTGTTCTGAAGAGAACTGGCGGCAACAAAACGTCAGCCTTACTTGATTTCAGGCAAGGAAATCACTTCTGCTCAGTTTCTGATGTGAGATTATTGAAAACAAGAGTTAAACAAGTGACCCAGCTCAGCACCTCAGCCCTTAGTTTGTACCTATCCCACTGCTCTTCTCCAGAAAGATTCCTCTGAGTCTTGCAATGTTCAAACAAATGCACACGTGCCTAGGGAAGGATGATGGCTCTGTGTTTTATGCTTCTGCTCCTTACTCTCATTTTCCTAAATTTCTTTTTAAGTTTAAGGTAACACGCAGCAGAGACAAAGTCATGCAAAAATCTTTGTGAGGTGACTATATGCAAATGCAAATCAGGTAGTTTTTGGAAAACTACTCTTTAAAGATGATTAATGTGCATAAAAATCACATAACACATGCAAAGTACAATTTGTGACTTTTATGAATAAGCAGAAAAAATGCTGAAATACAAACCAAATAATAAAAAATCATTTATTACCTTAATTAAACATATAAAGGAAAGAAGATTATAAAAAAGGTGCAATGTTTACATGTAAATTTTACAGTGAGATTCAAGGAAACAGAGGTAGAAATCAAAGGTTTCACGGAAATAGTGAAACTTGTTATTTTAAAAGAATCTGAAATATAGCAATAGATATTCTGCGTAAAATGTGAAAGAAATCTGACTCAATAATAAAAAATTGATGAGCTGAAACTGGTTAATGTCAAAATAACAACTGAAAAAGAATCACTAGGGTACTCAAAATTTACTGAATATAACAGCAAATCTTTGACATATTACAACTGAATTTGTCTAAACAGTAACACAGCTGTCCCTTTCAGATATCCTTTTTGCAAACTAAAAGATGCAATTTTTTATCTGTAAATGTAATCATAGAATCAAAAAATCGTTTATGTTGCAAAAGACCTCTAAGTTCAGTGAGCCCAAACATTAACTCAGCACTGCTAAGTCCAGCACTAAACCATGTCCCTAAGTGCCTCATCCATTCGCCTTTGAAATACCTCCAGAGGTGGTGACTTCATCACTTCCCTGGGCAGTCTTTTGCTTGACAATCTTTTTGGGGAAGAAATTTTCCTAATACCCAATCTAAACCTGCCCTGGCACAACTTGAGGCCATTTCCTCTTGTCCTATTGCTTGTTATCTGGGAGAAGAGGGCTGACCCCTACATGGCTCCAGCCTCCTCTCAGGTAGTTAGTTGTAGAGAGAGATAAGGTACCCCTGGAGCCTCCATTTCTCCAGGCTAAACAACCCCAGCTCCCTCAGCCACTCCTCATACGACTTGTGCTCCCAACCCTTCACTGGCTCTGTTGTCCCTCTCTGGACATGTTCCAGCACCTCAGTGTCTTTCAGGCACTGGGGGGTACAATGATACACATCATGTAATTTGATGATACTCAAGGAAAAGGTATCGATGAGGCTGAAAATGCTACAGGCCAGTTCACTAGCCTGACACTTACTAATCACACTACACTTCTGCTGAGCACAAACCATAGCTGCAGCTTGCACCAGTTGTGTCTGCATATAATCTTAAAATGCACTTGACCTTATGGCAGAGCAACAGCCAATACACAGTTAAGAGCACTTGAGCCCTTTTAAGCTTTCAGTCTCAGAGCACCCTAAGGGATATATAAAATTAACACCACATTCAGCAAACACTGGTGAATGGCCAGGGACAACACCTAAATCAGAAACAAGTTTTATCAGCAAACTTGAACAAAAAGCATATGAATCTTCAAAACAACTTTTTATTGTGATACCAGTTTTCAATCCTCTTCCTATTTTTACTTATGAGTAGGTGGATTTATGTAGGATAAAAGAGTAAACTGAGTCCTGATCTGCTCTTCCTGAACTATAACCAAAGCCTACAGAGCATCGCTGGATCGGACAGAAATTGAGCCAGAGTGCACCTAAGAACTGAACTTCATTTGTATAAACAAACAAGCTCTATTTACAGTATTCCTTCAAAAAATCCCAGGCTTCAAGTCTGCATGTTCTTTAAAGACACCATTTATGTACACTTGAATGCCTATTTAAGCAAAAAAACAAGAAAGCTTTCCCATGGAAACTGCACAGAGATGTTTTACTTCACACGTACACCACAAACAAGGCTGCTAACTTTCCCTAATTTACAGTATTTTCTTAGGCTTGCCATTGTATTTTAGGACCAAATGTTTTGGGGAAGCTGCTTATGCAGGAGGCCAAAGACATAAATAAATGACCTAAAACAGGCAAAGCCTGACATATGAACTGAGAGGAAACAGCATGTTGGCAGCTTCTGAAAAAATTTTAGTATTTTTGGTTTTCCTGTTTCTAGATGGAGGAACAGGTTAAAATTTTGCATTTGATTGATAAACAAGCAATCTGGAGGCAACTGGAGTCACATTATTAAATCAGGACTTGATTCATCCCTTAAAATTAAATCAAACCAGAGGGCAATCCCTGGGCTAAGACAATAGCAAGCTTCAGTTACCAGATGCTATCTCTCAGCAAGGAATTCAAGTCAGAGGGCCTCAAAGGAGGCCCCAGTGATTTTAAAATCTGCTTAAGAGGACAGAGAGAAAGAGAGCTCAACTTCATGGACTTTGTATCAGACAGAAATAAATTGGTCCAATTACTTCAGCAACAACATGAGAAGTTTTTCTCTGTGAATAAAAAATATCCAGCTAAACTGGTACTCTGATTTGAGAATTTGCCTTTTAGATTTAGGTGATATGTCTCTAAGTGTGAATGCACACAATCTACTTTTATATCTATGCATTTTAGGGGACTACTTTTTCTCCTACCTATCCTTACTACTGATTGTCTCATGGCTACAGCCAAGGGTTAAGTCCTAACTTCAAGAGAGATGCCTGCTTCTGCTGGGGGCCACAAAGATAAGCAAGGATACCAAGACTTTCAAGTTTAGTGCCTGCACTGAAGGATCTGGATGGGCTTACCTGTATGGAAAAAAAAAGCCAACCCAAAACAAGAAGGGAGAAGGCTGGGCACAGAGTCAAAGTCCCTTTGGCATGAATTCTTGACAGCTCTGCCCATCAATAAGCAGGCTGTGTTGATTTGCTGAAAACTGAGGCAGGGCTTGCTGGAACTGAGGATGAGAAAATCTCTGACTGATGCTGTTTCAAACTTGATGCTTCTACAGTTGGTGCAAGAGCAAGCAAAAGTGGTTCTTGATGGTGTCTTTAGTGAGGAAGATGATGTACACTGATCCCTGAAGTGTCTGAGAAGGGCGCAGAATTTGGTCAGATACTGGAACATCAAGTGGGAGATCCTGTGGCCTTAGAGCAGTAGCCAGGAAGATAAACAGAGATGTTTTGCCTCAAAGAATGCTAAGCACCTGGGAGACCATTCGGATAAGAGGAAGAAAGACTATATATAAGCAAAACCTAGTTGACAGTATTCAGAAACACAAACAAGTTGTCTCTGATTTAACCAGGGCTAAATTTGCCTCAGCTGAGCAGAATGACATTGTTTCTAGAGGGTAAATCATGTATCCTTTTCTTCTGCTTTTATTTGGGAAGTTTCAATATGGTGTTTGAACTAATATATTTCATTAGAATGCTTTCCTATATATCAGCATATATTCCCATATACTTGGTCCATAACTTGTTTATGGTAAAAATAAAGTAGAATGAAAAGTTATTTTGTTGTGTTGCAACACGCAAACCTATTCTAAGAAACCCTAGCAAATATTTTAAACACTCTTTATATAAGATGCTCAATTGTGTTTAAACCTTTCTTAAAATATGCTCGCACGTATCATAACATCATACTTCTCTTGATAGAGATTTATTTATGGTACCAACTCAGGAATCACTAGTTGTTCCTGCAAGCAAAGCGCTTTTAACTAGAGCAGCTTCTCTGTCTCTTTGCAGCTCAATGGCAGCTATTTCAGACATCTCAGCATACTGTCTTCCCCCGCTTCTCATCATCATTCTGGTATTACGTATCCAGTGTAAAACCTAAATGCAGAGGCTCAAATGTAAGAGTGAATAACCTCACCAAACATACATGTGATAGTAAATGTACACATTTACTGCTTTTTAAGAGACCTGTTATAAAATTTTTAAGTTTCAAATGCAGGGTAGAGAAGTCCATTTGTGTACACCCACTCATAAGTGAATGCACTTACCAGACAGGTACTCGTAAGCTTTCAGCTACAAAAGACATGCATTGTGTAGTATGGTCTTAAATAAAGCCCCAGTAATGCTTCCAGTTATTGTTTCCTCTTATCATTTTTTCTTTTAATAAACAAAATACTCATAACATTCTGCTACAGAAAAGAAGAAAGTCCACACCAAAAAACCTCCAAAACAACACTTGATCAAGAAATGGTGCTCCGATAAATCGTATGGTGGCAAAACCAAATACTAGCAAAAAAATTTCTATTAAAATGCATCAAAATCCAAAATCAAATGTTACTTGAAGTTGTCCATAAAATTTATATTAGTATAAAAATCTACAAATGCTTCAGTCAATTGTTGTTTGCTTCCATCATTTCCAAATTACAGTCTGTGACCACGCCACTCATTTGATTTATTCAGTTTGAACTATTTTCATTTTGACTCTTATTTATGCATATTTGCTGATTTAATTTAATCTTCTGTCACTCAAAATGTTCATCCCAATATGCCTTGTTATTTATGCAGTTTGATGCTTTTATGTGCTGAACAACTGATAATCAGCCTGCCTAAATCTCTTGATGTTCTAACACTTTTACACTTTGCAAAATCAAAATACTGCAGCTGTTTCCCATATTGCTACATTCAGGTAAAATATGTTCTGCTTCATGAGAAAATAGGGATAATATATAGCTTTGGGGGCATCACTGCCCATGGCAGCTTGCCTTTGCAACAGAACCAATCGGAGTGGCTGGCCTGTCAGCTTTAAATAGAGGGGCTACTCAGACTGAAGTGGCATCTCCTCAGCCTGAAACAAGGGCTTGCAGAAAAAGTGCGGAGGGAAGAGTCAGAGATTCTCTCTTTCCATCCAGCAAAAGAGCTGTAAAGCAAGAGATATTCAGACTTTCAGATAACTTTTTCAAGTTCTGACAGGACCGCCTCCTAATGGTGGTTTGCTCTACCTCATCCTGTTCTTCATCTCTTTCTATTACAGATGAATTCCATAACTTTCAGGTTTTTCTTCCTTGCTCTCTCCATTTCACATGCTTTCCTTCAGGGTCCCCTCAACACCCACACAAAACCAGGGAGTTACCCTGACTGACTGCTACCATGCAGATTACTCCTGCTGGGGGCTATCTCATCTACTTAGATTGGAAGTTCTTTGGAGCAGAGACTGTCACCACTCCATGCCCATACAATGCCTGGCAGAAAAAGCCTTCTTTTGATCAGTCCTCTGGGACTAATGTAATAAGCATGATTAGTAAAGCATCTGTCTACACTCACCTATGGGAATGCCAGGACTATATGAGAACAAAAACAGGTTCAGCTTTTGTAACGCTGGAAATGCACAGTTAAATCCATGAAATTTCTATCCACAGAAGCCCATGTAACAAACGAAATACTTAGTAGGAAACAGTAATCTGACTTACTTTGCTCTCTTGGCCATTTCATTGCCATCCCAGCGTGGGCTGTAAGGGTAATTCTTCTGGGCTTGAGAGTACAGCTGGCCACTGTTAGTGAAGTGGTAGACAGACTGAAATGTTAGAGTTGGTTGGTCTCGAGGAAAGTACAGGGGTAGGTCAACTGTAATTCAAAAAAAGAGAAAAAAGTCATAAAAATACACTGTTGTATTTTTTCCCTTTTTTACTGGGAGAATATCCATCCTTTCTATGGGGTTAAAGGGGACAGAAAAAGAGAAATTGATGATTAGTTTCAAAACATATTTCTATATTTCTCACAAGTAATGATTCTGACCTATTGCTGCCTGGGACACTTTGCTTTATCAAAACACTTTTGTAAAGCAGGGAACTAAAAAAAGGTTAGTGTATTTCTATGTTAATCATAAAATTTACATCATAATTACTTTGTTATAAAGCAGTTATAAGTTATTTTCCTTTTACAGTGAAATTTTCTGTATTAAAAAAAAATCACAAAATACATTCTGTTTATGCTTTCCATTCAACAATCAAATTTCTCTTTATCTGTTTTAGCCGATTAATTTTAGTGCCCCCATGGACGTAAAAAGCATTATCATTTTCATTTTACAGCTGCAAGGGTCCTAAAGAGGTTAAATGACATGATAAAGGCTGTAGAAAGATTCAGTCACATGAGTTGGAAAAGATTTCAACTTGCTGTCATCTGTTAGACAAAAAAACACCCACAAAACCAAAAACACTGCGAAGTCATTAATACCCAAAATATCTCACTAAAAATAAAAATCAGAAGCTCTTAGTTCCCTTTGCTTATGATTGTCTCATGATCAGCTAGGTCTGGCAGAACAATAAAATAGTCTACAACAGTTAGAAACTGGTATATATTTTCATGGTCAGAAACAATTTTTTTTCATTTTTTTCATTGTTAGAATTATAGTTTATATTTTCTTGGTCTACTTTTAATTTCAGAAATTTGTAGTTAAATTGAGCTATGACAACAGGCTCGAATTACTAATGTCTAATATAACACCAAGATTAACAGAAGACAGTGCATTTTTTTTTAAGGGTGTAGACTTCATTTATAAGGGACATATGACTGTATTTTTTGTTATCCCCCAAATCCCAATTGTTTAATTCAGCACAATGAAAGAACACTTCAGTGGAATTTTATTTTAAATACTTCATGAAGCAGAGATTTCAGCACTTTCTACAAAATTTCTGCTTACGGACTGAGATATCAGTGTAAGACAGGTTTTATTGTCCAAATTCCAGACTATTATAATGCTAGTTCCCTCATTTTTCAGCTTTTCTAATCACATCTAAATACTCCAATGTGCAACAGTCACACCGTATCTCCCTTTTCCTTAAATTACTCTCCAAGCTCTAGGAGTAAAAGTATTTGTAGCCATGAAGTACACAAAAACAACTGTGCTATTCCAGCTGTAGTCTCAAAATACAAGAAATCACTGTGAATGACAGCGCTTGCTCAGTTCAGGACCGAGTGTCTGAGCCACACGTGACACGTGACAGCTCCTGGAGTCCTGGTGACTCAGCCCACACACCAGCTTCCAGAAGATACTTAAGCTGTAATGACATGGGCAGAGTTCTGCTAATTTGAGGGCAGATCACTTCTTTAACAAAGGTTAGATTCAAAGATTGCTCCGTCAAATTCGTCTTTATAACATGATTACTAAATAACAACACTGAAGAACATTGGTGTAACGTGGCCATTTATCAGCAGGCTTGCTGGCTATTCTCCTCAAAAATACTCAAAAATGTGTGCCTCCAAAGGACTTCATGGGAAAAAGAGTAAAGAAACAAGGAGACTCGTTCTATGTTGTAATGTTATAAATATACTACTTCAGCTCTGAGTGCTTAAACTCTGTTCCTTTGGTGCATCTTTTTCCTTCCAAAGTACCAACTCCTTAACAGAAAACAACTCTTTATGCTTTTGTATTTTACCGCCATGTGAGAGGAATAACAAACTTTAGCAAAGCATTCAAGTAATAGTTTAGACCTTATACTTAACTTTTTAGTTGAGAATTTCTATTTTCATTAAGTTTCCTTTGAAAACTCTGTCTACATAACAGAGGCAAGCAGCAACAGTTTTCTTCCTGTTACCTAAAACTAAAGGTTTGCTCTTAACACAAGTATCTAGCACTGGAAATGCTGTTTAAGTGGATAATCAAGACAGTGCTCTCACTACAGAGATACTTCCATTTGTTATGAGAAGGTACCACCAAAATATAACAGAAAAAATTTTCTTGTTCTATTAACCAAAACCTGTATAGGAATTTTCATGAATTACTTTTGTTATAAACTGATCAGATAAATCAGACAATCAAATTAGATTCAAAATTGTGCATCCCACATCCGGCCAACAGCAGTATTACCCTGAACTGCAAGCAGTTTTGAAAAATTTGATCTGCCTTTGATTTCTAACACTGCCCTTCACCGAAGACCTTCTAGTTTTCTAACACAAGTGTTTCCTTAATACAAGGTGTGGAAGAGTTCAGACCAAGTAAAATAACCTGTCCCTAATTCTGGAACACAACCACACCTAAAAGACCAGTAAACAGGAAATAGCCTGGAGCTGTAAAGTGTTATACATATCTCCAGCTAGAAGCTATTATTTCAGCAGTAGGAAAGGAAGGCAACAACTTGCTTCTGTTGCAGTGGATGCCCACCCATTGACACTGTTAGTGCACAGAATGCAAAAAATAAGCAAATACCATTGGTAATTCATGCTGACAAAGTGCATTGGACATAAAAGGTCAAATTCTGCTCATAGTCACACAGGTTGCTAAACAAAATTTTTGGTTTTACCTGGTAGTGTATAGGCAGTCTGACACTCAATCTGCACATTAATACAAAATCAGATCTGCCTTCATGCAATACATAAGGTGGCAAAGATGTTATTGTAATTACATCTAAGACAACATTTACACTTTGCCATGAAAAATGCATCACAGTTAAAAACAACACATCAGTTCTGTAAATCAACACCTGAACTAGGCAAACTGTAAAAGCCCATGTTGGTTTGGCATGCTAGTTACCTAAGAACTACAAAAAGGTATTCATGTTGAATACAAGTACTATTTCCAAATAACAGCTGACTCACAAAGTACCCTGGTGATATGTCTGCAGAAAATAAGCAGATGACTCATGTCTGTAAATTCCTGAAAGTACCAATAGACCCCTTGCTTAGTCATCTTTTGCTTGGATGCTGGGTTCACGAGCTCTGTAAACTATAATGAGGGATCTAGCTCTTAGCAGGACTCTCTCTCCCTTTTTTCCTCTCTTCTAAACACTGCAAATTATCTCTCTAAAAATAACTTCATCTGCGTAAGTGAGTCACTTCAACTAGCAAGCTTATACAAGTCATGCAGTTAAGCAGTAATATTTGGTTATGAAGGTAAAAATGTTGCTCTCAAATGCAGTATTAAAATGAAAATTATGTCAGAGGAAGTCCCATTTACCCCTTCTCTCACAGAAATAGAAACATTTCCTTTGGAAAATTTAAACGATTAGCTCATTCAGGAAAGTAAAGCTTTCTAATTTAGTTCCATGCTCAAAGTAATTTAATCCTGATGATTTCTTACTTTGGCTTTCCTAAGCATCACACTGTTAATGTGTGAGGAACTCAAAGCAGCAGACTGGAGAAAGAAGCCAATACCATAGTAAAACACTCCTTTCTCCTATGTTACAATTTACAGACCATTTTTTAAAAGTCAATTTTTAGACAGCCATACTGTGGGGAAAATCATGTCTTTATGCAAGCTCTACATGAGCAGAACTTGGACGGCTGTTTATGGGTAATTAAGCATTGAGTAAATTCTTTGGTGATTGAACCCTAATTTTCCCACATAGTTCATAAGAAAGCAAAAGAAAAAGGACTTGCTTGTTGAGAATGAGTCATGTTGTAAAGAAACTTAATTACAGTTTATAAATAGTTGAAGTTGCTCTCTTTTTGAAACATAAGAAACTATCTGGAAGGAACACACGAATTTGCTTTTCTTGACATAGTTAGCATTTAATGCATACAAATATTCAAATCATAGTTATCTTAAAGGCAAAATCCTGGTTCATTAATAGCTAAGAAACTGTACAATGAATATGTAAGGTTGAATTGTTAATTTTCTTAATAAACAACAAGAGACCTGGAACAGGTTACCTAATTTGTTGAGCTTATGTCAACAACTACAGAGTTGATTTTTACTGTTAGTAACTTTAAAATAGTATCTTTAGCATCTAATTTTACAACTTTTTAAACAGGATATGAAATGTGGAAGGAATGTGCCAGCAAAAGCATGTACCATTGCAGCTACAGGACTTCTGAAGGAAAAATGCTCTGAAGAAAAGGGCAGGTTTACTACAGTGCCCTCCTACCCGCCTTTAAGTACGGGAGAGAAGAGATGAGAAAACAAAACCATGCTTGAAATGCATGATGAACATTAAAATATTTCAAAGCATTTAGATGTAATATTTAGAAATTTTTCCATACACTGTTACCCTGTTCTATGGAAAAGGTTTATTCATCCTTTGTATGGCACTGAATAAATCCAGATACTTGTTTTCACAAAAGTAAACGTTTATTCACTGAATGCTGCACACCATTTTAATGCTTGGGTGCTACTGTACTGTTATCTTACTAACCTTTGGGATGCTTGAATCTGCTGCAATTTATTGCACCTGAAATTTGTTTTGCAATCATTAACACTGGCTGATCTGGGTATTTTACTGCTCGCATTTCTACTTCTACAAGGTTTCATGACCTGAACAACCTTAATTCAAACTGTATTTGCATTACAGAGCAGCCTTCAAACACAAGGTAACATAGTATTGTTTCCAGTTCAGTTCCTAGGCTGGACAGAGCTGGTCCTGGTTTGCCCCATCTGACGGACTCTACCCCTCTGCATTTATCTAGAGTACAATATTTGCACATTAATTATATGTCCATTTCTGCATGAGCTTTTCAATGTGATGATTCTAATCATCATAGGAATGACACTAGCTACACAAAATACTTAAAGAATTGTTTCACAGCAAACAAATGAGTTGAGACGTTCTTTAGGGATCCCAGATTAGGGATGAAGGAATAAGGGAAAGACAGTCAACCTGTTTACTGATGCTGAGTGAGAGCCTGTGGGACCCAATTCTTCTGAGAATTAATAGTAGGTAATACTTTATACAGCCAAACGCCAGTCCTTCCAGTGCTGACTGCCATAGTAGGGACTTCAGAATCAATGATTACTGGACATGTGAAAATTTTGTTTAAATTATTTCACCAGAAAAACAAGAAGCGTACGGAAAAGATATGCCAAACCCAAATCTCCAGAGAACACTGAATAATCTTAGCCTGGTACTATCTGTTCTCTTCCTGAAATTCCCTGACTCACTCCCTACTTATCATCCAACTTTGGCCAGAGACTGCCTGTACATTTAAGTACTTTTGATGAAGGAAACACATATTTCAGTCACCAGAGCTGTCCTTCTCTCTCTTATTAGTACATATTCATAATTTTTCTGCCTCTTCTTTTTTTTGATTCGCTGAATTTCACATTCTCTCTGCCTTTACTTGCAAATGAGCTCACACTGCCAGGAAAAACAACTTGTGGGTTTGAATGCACTGCCTCAAACTGAGAAGTTCCTTGAACTCAGAACTCCCCAGTTTTCATGTGTTAATGTGGATGAGACCTATATGAATTTACAATGCACCTTGGTGGCAACACATATACCATATTATATAATACCACTTACACATCTATCAAGCTCTATTTTAAAAGAAAATTTCTACTAGATTTTCTGACATGAATTCTCCTTTGAGAAAGCTGTTTCAGACAGCTTGTATGACGGGTGAAAAATCTTCACCTAACTTCAAGGAAAAAGAGCTATCTTCAGTTTTTACATAAAAATTTCAGTACAAAAGCCCTTTCAGGAATCATACTGATCACTGTGTCTAGACAGAAACCTGAACAGATTCAGTCACAAGCATTTTGGGGACTGTAGTTTATAGCACAAAGCAGGGCAGGATTTCAGGCTATTTTGCCCAGTGAATCTTTTCCTTGACTCTTGTGTGCTGAAGACATTTTGCCTACATTCTACTGGGAAAAAAATGAAAGAGGGAATTTGGCTCAAAACACACAAAGAATTACTAAATGCCACAGCTATCCTGTGATGATTTATTCTTGCAAGAATGAGAGAGCAAGGATGACAAATAACATATCAATGGCATTAGTGTGGGACTTCAGGTTAACAGAGCACAGTCACGGGAATTTGAATTTGTTAAATATTATTAGGGCTGACATCCCTTCTGAAGGAAAAACAGGTTATTTGCAGGAAGATGCTATTTTGAAATCAACATTTCAAAATTTCAAATCTGAAATGAAAAGCCGTTTATGGAATTTTAGCTGAGACACTTATGGCATTTTGGGTGTGTTGGTAATCACAGCTGGTTTTGAAATGATGAGGTCTGCCATTGCTACAGGAAATATCCACCCCATTGGCAAAGTCAACACTTGTATAGTAAATGAGTAAGATGACTTACATACAAAATACTTCCTAAAAAATACTATAAAAATACAAGTAAATATTCTGAAAAAAACCCAACTATTTTTTCTTAACTGAATCAGTTATGTATTAACAGAACATACAATACTAAACAATAAAAGACAAATTGCTGTAGGCAGAATGGAAACAATGAATTGTGTTGGATTAAGCTACTCCAATGCATCATAAAGTAGATTTGTTTAATTATCTTGGTTTGTCTGTTTTGGTTTTGTTGGTGTTTTGGTTTTTTTTTCAAATATAATGTAACCCATTTTATTTGAAGAGCACTGCATGACACTGCTGTATGTACCTTCTGGTTCTCATTCCACTGATACTGGGAACTACAGTCTAGGCACCAATGGCAACTAGATTTATGATTAAAATTGTTTTGATTTTCTTTCAACATCGGCATATTATATGGTTTTAAAAATATTCCATGTATTTATTATAACCTGTATATTTTTTTTTTAGTACTCCATCCTTCATACAAACCAGCATTTTTTAAAAATGTGACAAAAACAGCTCGAATACTTTAAGTTACAGTCATGTGCTGCAGACAGAGTATCTAATTCTTTGTTTAGTTTTACAGAGGAACTAAATTACAGATCAAATCGAGAATTTCTCAAGTAGTTTCCAGCTATATGGTCAAATGGCATGAAAAAGTGACGTAACTTAACCTGAAAACAGCTTTATAATCTCTTCTTACTTTGGAGTTTCATCACCCACCTAAACTATGTCATACTCTTTTGGACTTAGCAAGACTGTATTACCTCCTAAAAATATCCCATGGAATCCTCATAATTCTATACTGAGCCTAAAGACCTTACGGGTCTTTTCCTTCTCTAATTTCTGACCTTGCGACTACCTTAATTAAGAGAAAGGCTTTTCATTTTTACCTCACCAGCTTCAGCTAGATACGTATATTTTGCTTTTTACTTCAAATTCTTGACGATCCTCATTCCCTCCTCCTTCCATTTCTATTTCCTTTTATTGTTTCTAGTGTAACAGTTACTATAGAAACTTCCCTAAGTGCTGATGAGATTGATGCTATGCAAAGCTGTCTCTTCTCCATCTGAATTGTCTGAAACTTGAAACAAATACAGTTGCAGTGGTTATGGGTGTAAAAAGCAAGCTATGCCCTTTCTTGGCAAAGGCTGGTGACCATCATAAAAAAAATTCCCTCTGCTTTCTCAGTAGAGATGCACTGCTAATTGCTAGAAATTTTACATTACTTTCCAACCAGTCAGGAAGACTTCTAAAGCATGTTTTTACCTGAAAAGCAGCAGGGCAAAAACATTGTCTTCTCTCACTGACATTCTTTGAAGATTATGAGGCTTGCAAATAAGTTCTTTTTCTTGTTTTAAATGCTGCATGGGATTTGAAAGGAAACTGATTTACTTCATTCTCATCTGTGATCACTGTGACATTATCCTGCAGGTCAAGAGGACCCTCTGCTGACACTTATGCTATCTGTTCTTTCAACCTTTGCTCCATGCAGGCTTACAGCTTTTAAAACAATGCAGTGTAATCCTGTCTGACCCAACTAGCCAATTAAGCCACTCCAGATATTTTTAAAGCTAAACTGAAATCTACTTCACTGCAGTACAGGCCCATTGCATATTCCCACTCCTGTGCACTACAATTTATCACTTTTATTCTTGAAGCTGCATTACACAGTTCTAGAGGCTTATCCTTCTATTGCCTTTTAATGACCTAAAAAACTACTTTGTGGAACATATTCTTTCAAGACATGTTCCCCAGAACACCAGCCATTTTTAGTGCTCTTTTGTAAATGCTTCATTTGAGGACAATATAAGACAAATAGCAGCATGACACCCCTAAGCTTCAGGGAGCAGAATTCGGGCCGTTCAGGGATCTTGCTCCTCCCACAGAAGAATCCTATGGGACAATGGTCCTGGTGAGAAAAGGGGTCCATGATGATCTCCTCCAAGCCCAAGAAGAGTCCATCCTAATGAATAGAAAGGCAAACAATAGCAGCATGAGGCCTATATGGATGAACAAGGTGGTCCTGATAAAACTCAAACACAAAACGGAAGCACGTGAGTTGTAGACACTTCCTGAGCATGCAGAGAGAGGACTGAGAACGCCAAAGCTCACCTGAAGCTGAATTTGGCAAGGGGAGTTAAGGACTCAAGATGGGCTTCTACAGGAACAGCAAGAGTGAAAGGAAGACTAACGTAAATGTGGGACTG
The DNA here is from genome assembly GCA_013390005.1 of Calyptomena viridis. Lineage (NCBI taxonomy): Eukaryota > Metazoa > Chordata > Aves > Passeriformes > Eurylaimidae > Calyptomena > Calyptomena viridis. The sequence continues at coordinate 15,659 of WEIV01004660.1, read as the reverse complement.
GGATGCTGAGTGGGGCAGCAGAACTGCTGACAATAAAAAGCAGCTGAAGTGCTCCCTCCTTCACCCATTTAAACATTTATGCATCTTTGAGACCAGTTCCATCTCTAAACCAAGGTGCATTTCCTATTATTCTGAAGTGAATTATATTTATCTATTTTGTAAAAGACATTCAGCAATCACCTTGATGTGAATCCACATAAGGATTCTTAGAAAAAATTCAGTGACGAAGTAATTGTCATTGTGTAGAAAGAGGAAGGAGATAGGGAAGAAGGATTTAGAAAAATCTTATCTTGATGCAGCTCTAAATTATTAGAGATAATTTCGTATCTCTAATAATAGTATGGTGTTCTGTATCATCCTGTTTTTTTTCTGAAAGCATTGCCAGATATTGAACCCAAGACTCACCCATGAAATCCCTACTCATCATCTCCTTTCCAGGCTGAAAACAAGGTATTTGGTTTCTACTTGCTATGATGAGCAATCTTCTACTTGCTGTATCTCACACTTTTAATGCAGTTCTCACCTTAGAGAAAAACTATCTGTGAATGCCGTATGAGTTGCCAAAACATGGAGACTCAAGACATAAGGAATGGAGTAAGAAGAATAAGCGCCACAATCTGTACTCAAGTCCTACCCTGTCAATGCCTCTTTTGACCTAATTACTTCTTTCAAAAATTGAATGGATAAAATAGGATTATATCTCTCCTCCATGTCAAGTATCTTTTCTGAGAATTTTAGTTATCTGTCATATACTTGGGCATGTAGTAGTTTTATTCTAGGTGTATCTATTAAATAAGAAAAATCAACAGTTCACTTTTCTGAAAAGTGCAATTTTGTAAGAAGTTATTACAAAACCTTTCAGTCCATTTGTTAAAGTGCTCGTAGTTACTGGAAGAACACCAATTAACGTCTACAGCAATATACTACTGATTTATAAGTACAGCAAATATATGCGTTTCTCAGAAAAGTAATATCCACAGAAAAGTGACACTTTAAAATACTTTGCTAGTCCACCCACATCAGGCCATCATAAGATACCTGTAAAGCCTAATTTCTATCACAACAGTTGTTTCCTGTTCGTTGCTGCCTGTACCAAGTTTTATTAACTGCCTAGTGTCCATTCTCTCTTTTTCAGCAATTACAAATAGGAACTTAAACCTAGTTTATACTGAGTGACATGAAAACAAAATGAACACAGAGAAACAGAAAAAGAGGAAAACAAAACCTCTCTTTTCATGTTCACTTGAATCCATCATGAATACCTACATACACGAAAATGTCATTTGGCTCAGGTACAAGTAAATATCCACCACGGAATCAAAGGAACATGATGTTTAAAGTACTCTTAATGTCAAAAATAAAATTATTAGCTTTCAGTACAAATTTCAACCTAAATTTAGTTGGCACTGTCCCTTAGAAATAAAGGAAAAAAATACGCCATGGAGAAAAATGATTAGCAAAAGACTCATTAATTTTCCAAATGCTGCAATTCAGTCCTGTGATTAGTTCCTTTCTATGCCTATGCCTAGTTTAGTGCAGAACTGTGTGCCTGTGACTCAGGCTACTTTTCCATTTACTGCCTGATCCACAGCACTGCAGTGTATTGGCAGCTTTCATTGACTTCAGTTAAGTAATATGCACTTCACTACACAGGAAATGTCACAGAGAATGCTTTGCTTTGAGTGATCAAAAAAATGTACAAAATTTTGAAGAAACACCTTCTGCTTAGGGTACATTTTGCTGTAGGCAGAAAAACATGCCCTCGGGAACATTCAAGACCAGATTCAAATAAATACATGGAACCGACTAAAGGTACTGAGAGTGCCACAGGAGAAGACCACCACAGGAAGGACACTTCTCTGCTTATTCCCAAGCATAAGATCCAAATGGCTGTTGACCTTCTCCAGCCAGTTTTACATCACTGAGGCTTTGTTAATATCCAGTTTCTCATTTAAGAATGAAATGACAGCCTTTTACAATATTTGCTGACTTGTTTGATCAGCATTGAACTTTTTATACTAGACTACTGACACATTTATTTCGCTATGCTTGGCATTTCTTCTGAACTATCCTGTTTTCCTGACAGTACCAGATATCAATCCATTGTCCTATACATTGTTATTCACACTGTTATGTTCTCTTTTACCTTCTTTAGTTTTCAGAGTCATAAATTCCCATTTTCATTTGAGGAAGTATGAGAAGAATAAAACAAAAGCCCTATGTAAGGAAGCAAAAACACCTCACTAGATAACAACTCACAGAAACAATCTAACATAAATATTCCACTCAATACTTGGCCTATTTTTTTAGGATTTGGCTAGGGCGAACAAGCTTATTTTTGCATACCTTTCCTTGAAGAGATTTCTCTTCCATTATTGGACTAACTTCCTTGAAGCAGAGCCAATGCAATCACCAAAAATTTTTTCTCCTGGAATTTTAAGCATTACTTGTGCTGACTGCCAGGCACTGATATTGATGAAGAACAGTAACTCTTCTTTTCAGCTTCCAAAAGGTAAGTGAGCAAATCTCACACGACAGAACACGGAAAAAACCCAAGATCTATAGGTCTTATATAACAGAGAGGTCTCTATGGCCAAAACTACAGGCAGAAAACAGTTTACTGAAAAATTTACAGGTATGTTTACATGAAACAGTCTCATGTTCTGGATTCCAAATTCAGAGAATCACAGAATATCCTGAGTTGGAAGGAACCCATAAGGATCATCAAAGTCCAACTCCTGACCCCTCACAGGACAGTCCCAAGAATCACACCATTTGCCTGAGAGCATTGTCCAAATGCTTCTTGAACTCTGTCAGGCTTGGTGCTGTGACAACTTCCCTGGGGAGCCTGTTCCAGTGCCCAACCACCCTCTGGATGAAGAAGCTTTTCCTAATATCCAACCTAAACCTATGCTGACACAACTTCAGGCCATTCCCTCAGATCCTGTCACTGACCACTAGAGAGAAGAGGTTGGTGCCTCTCTTCTTCCCCTCACAAGGAAGTAACTGCAATGAGGTCTCCCCTCAGTCTCCTCCAGGCTGAACACACCAAGTGACCTCAGCCACTGCTTATACAGCTTCCCCTCCAGACTCTTCAACAACTTCGTGGCCTTCCTTTGGATGCTTTCTAATAGCTTTATGTCCTTCTTGCACTACAGTGCCCAAACACAGAACTCAAGGTGAGGCAGCACCAGTGCAGAGCAGAGCAGGACAATCCCCTCGCTCGACCACCTAGAGATGCTTTGCCTGATGGCCTCCTGGGCACAGTTGGCCCTCCTGGCTGCCAGGGCACTGCTGACTCAAAATACTTCTTTACTAATAGTAAACATGAAGTGATCAGACACATGATCTTCTAAGAAAGACCTTCCATTCAAGACTTTACCAAACCTCCTTGCTAGCCATTTACTATCTCAAAGTATAACTTGTTATTTAAACAGCTGCCGGAGGAATAGATGAAGGAGATAACAAGTGCTCATTAACTACATTCTGTTGACTTTCCAGTGGTGGGACAATCTTCTTTCAAGGGCAGGTAACATCTTAAACTACAACAGGTGACCGAAAATTTAACACTTATCCACATTAAAAGGATCATTTGCAGCAAGTGGGCATACATTCCTTTTTCTCTGAACACTTGTTGAGTAAATTGCACTTTCTTTGCACAGTAGTGTGAACTGGTCTTCCCAGCCACTAATGCTCCTTCCCAAAATACAATATTTTTTCCCCTTCCTCCCAAGCCTTATCTGACAAACATAGCTACCAAAAATTCTCTGTGTCTTTATTTTCCAAGCTGCTTTCTGAGGCTGTGGAGAGATGTGTTAATCCAGACCTAAAAGAGGTTTATGTGAACCCCGATTGTTTAGCTCAGGCCATCAATTCAAACCACATAACCTGACTGCACTGGCACAAACTGCTCTTCTGAAAAATGTGTGCAGACAGCAATATCCAAACAAGCTGGCATTGATGATTTCCACCAAAAAAATCCAGAATCCAGATGCAGGTGTGCATCCAAAGCCTGATACTCATGGGTATAGCCTGCTATAACTCAATTAATACTCTGAGTCCTTTGCTTTTGGACCTCCTGGATCAGATGGATTACCCCCACAGAACCTGAAATCCCTTACAGTTAGCCGAAGTCAGTTCCTGGAAGTCAGTTCCCACCAACTTCACCTCCAAAGATCCCCTCCAAAGTTGAAATACAAATGCTGGCAGCTTCTATGTCCCCTGAAATACTGTTCAATGAAACAAACCCTTTTATATTTAATGTTTGTTCTTTCCAAGATGCCTTCAATAACCACTAACACAAGCCATGTTTCATTTGCTACTGCAACCAGTCCAACCTCTATCATAAATTTCCTTTGTGTTGATAACCAAAAAATATTGCAAGACAAAAATTAATCCTTGAAAAGCTCAAATAAAGGTTGCTTTGGAGTCCTATTCTTGTGTTTATACTAATAAAGCTACTTAATTCTTAATTATGTATAGATAATGCAACATGTTTTTATCTGATATTGTTATGGTTACAACACCAATGGCTGGACTGATCTTAAAGGTATTTTCCAACCTAATGATATTATGATTCACGTATGGTATAAATACACAGACTGTATGCAGGAATATGAAGAAATACCTGTCTGCAAAAACTAATCATAGCTGATTCATAAATAAGAAGGGAAAGAAATCGGCAGCCTATTAAAGTTTACTTATAAAGCTTCACACTGAGACTTACTCATAAACAGTATCACTATCAAAAGCAATAAGCCTGATTAACAATTTCCTTTCCCATGTGGATGCATGAACGTCTCTGTTTATTTTTTCTGTCTTATATTTGAAAGCACTTGATTAACTTTTAAAACTGAACCACTAAAGCAACACTTCCTTTGACTGGTCTTTGATCTAATATAATAACTGCAGCAGCTTCATTAACCTAATGATTAAGTTTGCAACTAGGTAGCTCTCTGGTGTTTTAAGGTGAAGTGGGTAGACTCTGCTCTGCATTCTGTAACTACAGCACAAATCAATTCTTTTTAGCAAGTGAAATTGTTCTAACGTTATTCGGCTTTGGCAATTCAGAACTATTTTTCTGTTTCTTTCCTCCTTAACCCAGTTCACTCAATAAAATTATTTTGAATCATTTCACCTTACTTCTAATGTTTTTTGCTTCCTAGTGTCCGAACGAGTTTGTAACTTGGAATTGAAATAGTTGCAAAACAATGCCAAAATTATTTTTGAAATCTCTGAATACATCTTTTAAAGGACATACAACTCATGTCAGGGTTTATAAATCTCACCATCTATATTAAATGTAAAATTTTAACCAAAATTTAGATGCCAGTAAAATTTACTATGGTTCTTTTAATTTGATTTGCCATGGTGCTTGTGGTATACTGAACTATTTATTCTCCTCTGAATACTTTATCTATGTACTATACTAAATATATGAAGTAGAACAGTTTTCAACTTATTGCTATCTCTCCCAGACATTTTATTAGACACTTGCTAAATATTCAACCATAATATACATAGTTATGTCAGTGGTTAAGAGATGAAAGCCTACATTACTTCACTCAGGAAATGAAGTGCAGGTTTCGGTCCTTTCATTGCAATATCCTTCAGTGCATGAAACATAAATGCTTTTGCAGCGGATTGTTCAACAAGCGGATGATGCAATGGCTTACACAGTTAAGACACTATGATTTTTAAGGCCACAGGGTTAATACATAGTGATAAACTATTCAGTTGTAATTGTAGCTTTCATGCCAGTTTAATTGAATACTATGAATATTACACAGTTAAAACCTACTCTGTTATTTAGCAGAAATTTGAATTTTGATTCCCCTGAAACCTAACTGATTCAACACATATTATCCTGCAGCACAGATCAAATCCACAGTAATTTTAACACTGACGAAATTAACCCAAACATGTTGGGGAGTAAGGAAGGTAGAAAATTTTCAAGAAGTCTGTACATAAAGAAGCGTCATCTCATAGAAGACAGTTGTCCAGTGACCAATTCTCAACTGTAGTTGAAATGTAAGTAAAAACTTACTAAGGCAATTTTCCCAAAGATATCAGCTTTAGTTTTTGTTTGTTTTTTTTTTTTTCCCCCACAGTGTAAATCATAAGAATATGATGGAAGTGTTTTAATTTCAGGTTTGAATCTTCTAGGCCTCTTAAGGTCATTACTGTGTGGTAATCTTAGGTGATAAAAAGAAAAGGACTAGTGAGAACATTTTTTATGCTCTCTAATGCAACACAGGGTGAAGGACTTCTCAGGACAATGGCCATCCTCACTTCCTCCATTATAAACTCTGGGACAAATTTCTATGATACCATCGAGACAGTGGTAGTTTTTCACATGGAAACCTAGCCCACAACCAAAAATTACATAATCTCAAAGATTCCAGTGCTAGAATGTTAACAAACACCAATGCTGCAGCTGCCTAGATTGCAATGTAATTCTTCTACACATAAATAAGAAGTGCAACAATAAAAACTAAAGAGTAACTTGACTAAATTTCCCCAGACCAAAATATCTTCGATACCTATGAATTTCACCTTAGCACAAAGAAAAATAATAATTGTGACTTAAGGTAACATGTAAAAAGGTAACATGTATCAAAGCCACATTTACTAATTTCCACATGGACTAACTGCTATATATTTACTTAATTAAGAATGTTTTTTTGAAAGCAATACAATCTTTATTTAAAATTTTCAAATGACAGCAAATCTAGCTGTGCTGTTATGACAGTTTTGCCTACACAGTTTCAGTCTAAGAATATCTTTTGGCTCCTAATGACAGTACAGTGTTACTTCTCATGCAATGTAATTTCCCTACATTAAAGAGTCTACAATTGCTATCAATGCATTAATTCCTGACAATTACAGAAGATTTTAGGGATTCCCAGGTTGAGTATAATATTGGTTCTCATTACTGACACTTTTGAAAGGCTGAATTACAACCATGAACTTAAGCTTGCACCAGATTTCCAGAACCCCTTCCCAGGATGCTTCTGGCCTCCTGTAAAGATGGCATTTCCCTGCTGATGTGGATTCTCTCCACTTTTCCAGCTCTCTTCATCTCCAAAAACAATTGGGATTTTGTATTTTCTAAGAGTCATGGTCACATCAAAAATAGATTAAGCACTGGATAAAAATAGTCAAAACTTTAAAATTGTTTCCTGTAATTGTATTTTTTCCCTTTTGAACTTGTATCTTCAAGAGGATAGACATTTATGCCTGAGGCAAAGTGCTACTCACTGTGAACAAGGAAGCAAAAATCCTTCCACATCAGCAACAGAGTAAGCTTTGTGAAGCCTTCTGCATCATATTCCACCACACCACTATCAACAGAAAAACAACAACAAAAAAAATTAATATTCTGACCTTCTAATAATTAATGATTAATATGTGAATTATGTATTACAAGGATTATTTTTGCTTGTTTGCTCAGAGACTTTCTGTATTTGTTTTGTTTATTAACAGTTACAATTGTCTAGCTCAATGTAAATCAGATTAAACTTTTAATCTTAATAATCTTCTTAATTATGCTGTGGTACTGGAGTTTCTTACCCAAAGAAAGGCCATGCTCAGTTTACATAAACACACTTTAGAATGAAAGGAGACCAGCTAATGCATCTGCAGTCCTAAATTGGTAAAAACTGTAGACTCACAAATTCTCTGTATTTTACTCAGATGAAGAAAATTTAGTAACTGTGTACTTTCTAAAAATTTATTAATCTCTGTAAGTGAGATGGTAAAACTGAAACTATGTGGGCTGAGAAGAATTTAAATTTGAAAACTGAAGTGTATATACAAAAACACCAAAACACAAGAGCATGCAAAAAATTCAATACAGATCACTTATTCAAAAGATGGATTAAAAGTTTTGACCATCAGAAGTTGGTATTCTCTAAAAATCTCAAGCAGTATCACAACTCATGAACCACACTGCAGATCACAAGCACACCCGGCCATTTCTATACTGTATTTTTCCCAAAAGAAAACAAAATACTTTGTCTTGATAAAGACTGAGCTTGCACTGACTGTCCACCTGCATGTCCAGTTCAAGTCATTGTTATTTATCGTTGTATTAAATCTGGGTGAAAGCTAGAAGCCACCTGTTTTCCTAAACTCACTTGAGAGACATGAGATTTGAAGGGAAATCCCGAATATCCATGTCATTTGACATCACCCCTTGGAAGCAGAAACCACTCATGACAATTATGTAAAGACTTGGACTCTCACTCAAGTCAAAATTTAGGTAGGAAACCAAAGTACCAACCCTTCACAGTGCCAAGGCAGCCTGATTAAGTGATCTGTGAAGCTACTGTGTCATCACACCTGGCCATGGCCACTGCCTGATCTGGAGGAATTCAATATGCCCCAACAGCCTTTTCTCTTGAGAGACAAAATACTGCCTGGTGGTGGGAGCACTGGGTCTCCCAGTCCTGCCTTTACACTGAGCAGGGGTTTCTGGCTCCTGCGAGGCTTGGACCCATACCTGCCTTCCCATTCTCCCACCTCAGTCACTGCCTATTACTGTAAGACTCCTCAAGTCATTTATTCAGAAATGACTGCATTTCTTCTGCACAAGGAGAAAATCCCTACAGGTCTTTTCCCCTCATCAGGAATTTTCTAATAAAAGCAGATTGGCAACTTGCACAGAAGTGAAATAATGATGAACTTCATTCCAGTATTGCTACAGAGAGAGAGACTGTACACATCACTCTGTGAAAAATGACTAGATTTCATCTTATGCAGCGGACAGCAGTCACACAAAAACAAGCTGTGCAGAAAATTACTTTCCCCCACGCTACAGAACATACTGCATTGAAAGAAAACTTACGTTCCAAAGTGACTCAGGAAAGCTGCAATGTATTCTCTTCTCTTATGGTATCCCTGAATAACATACTGTACCTTAAAAAAGAAAGAAGAAAACATATCCAGAGCTATAAAAAGACAAAAGAAGCCAAAGCCCAGTTTGTCATATAGTTCTTGTTAGGGAAGATCTATGTTTGACATGGTAGTAGTTCTGAATCCTACATTTAGTTTGAGTGACTTCCCTAAAGAATCCTGAAATGTCTTTAAAACAAGCCCTGGATCTTGCACACAGAACATCTTGTAAAGAAATCTCTTCACTCACTTCTGCGTGAAACTTAGTTTTTCACAATAGATTAAAGCACTGTTTAACTGGACAAGATAAAGAGCGAAGGAAAGAAATGCTCAGCCTTGTCCTACTGAAGTTTGAGTAGAAAGCTGCAAAAGACAAATCAAAGTTACCTGAACGGATGGTAGGTTAAGTGTCAAAATAACATTCTGGTTATAAAAGAAAAGAAAAAAAGTATCTTTCACAACTGCTCTTAGGTGTTTTCTGAAGACTGCATCTCCAACAGAATCTTCTGAATGCTAAGCTCTCTTACCGGTTTCAGGCTGACTCAGGGAGCCACTACTCAGCTGCAAGCTTCAGTTTCTGAGGCATTCTGGGTTTTGAAAGACTTCCATCCTGGCACAGATAAAATCTAACAATGCTAAATTTGGAAAACTTAAGGCAAAGTTCTCCTTGCACTATACATGTTTTCTTATGGATTTGAATGGCATTCCTTCGGAGAACAGTGTGAACAGGGTTTGACCCATAACAGAAACAACGCGTGTGTTGTAAGGCTGCAAGAGCATCTGCTTTACAACTGCTGACTTGAAGTACTTATGGTGTGGTTCCATATGTGGTACCCTATGTAAATTCCTTTGCTTCCCAGAAAGAAAACTGGCATTTTAGAAATCCCTTTTCCTCCACTGAAAGGAACAGGAAGAGTATTTTCTTGGCTATGGCAACACTAGAATTCCTTGGCTGGCAAATGCTTTCCTAAAATTACTGAAAAATCCTTGATACAATCGTTGCTGAGAGCCATCTTGTATATCTTACATTCTATTTATGCATTGAAATATATTCATTTTATAAAAAACTATGATTATTTTGAAGGTTTTGTGTAGGATCTGAAATGTTATTTTGGGAAAAGGAAAACATACAATAAGTTTGCTTAAGTGACTTTGTTTAAGAAGGGATAAAAACAGTCCTGTATACGCAGATTTTAAAAACAGAAAGTAATTTTAACAGAAAACCACAACATAAACAACTCTAAGGATAGACTCCAATATAATTGTGGAAATACATTTTGAAAAAGTTTTCTAAAAGATAAAATTATTTTCTTCATTTAGACAATTAAAGGTAAAAAAAATGTACAGATGTGAAGTTTGTAATAGGTAAATTTCTAGATGCTGGCCCCTAAGCTTTCTTTTGAAAAGTATACTTAAATAATGGAGAAACTTTCAAAATATTATAATCGCTTTTTTTTGTTTAAACAGTAAGCTAAGATGAACACAACCTTTTCAGCAACCCTAAGTTGCTATTACTGTATAAACATCCAAACAGACTGCTGATTCAGTTCATTAGGATAAAACACGTGAGAAGAAAAATCACTGGAAGTATTCAAAACCTACAATGATGACTACGGTATGAGAACTTCCAACTGGAAAAATAATACGTAAGCTACATATTTGTATTTACTAACAAAATAGTATGCTACAATGCAGTATTGTACAATACAACAACAAAAAAACACCACTCCAGGATCTGATGCCAAACTCACTTGTCTACCTAAAAAAGTCATTATATTCAACGTCCTGCTTAGGTGCTCAGCTCTTACAAGAAGGCATTCCCTGTGTAGTTCAGCTTAAGTGTGCCTTGACTGGACTACCTGGCAAAAGAATAATGATGTCTATGGAAATGCAGTACAACACATAAGGAAAAGGAAAATTGAGTTGCCTTTACTAACTTACCTTGTTTGTTAGCAGCTGGCATACCTGGGGTACGTAGTCAATAAGACAACCTCCACCAGGAAAGGCTGGGATGTGAAGGGCAGATGATCCTCCAAGTGCACTAGAAATAGAAGTTAATTTAACAGTACATTATACACACAGTCCCTGGGATTTGAAAAAGATTTCTACACTGTCCTCTTTCCCTATGCTTAAAGTCAGTGGGCCATGAAGAAGTGAATTTTATGTTGTGGTCATAATAAGAAGTATTGAGTGATACCATCTATAAAAACAGGTTATACTATGACCCACTGTAAATAAACCACTTAAAACAAGAGTATCACTAATGCAAAGCATTCTCGCAGGAAACAGCTTCTTCAGAGGGAACAGTTTTGCTTCTTAGGCCTCATCAGTAAGATGTGGAGTATGACAGTTCAGGTATCTTGTTAGCGTGGGAGGAGAGGACTTGAAGTCTTCAATTATTCCAGAAGCCACCTTCAGTCAAAACAGCTAAGCAAAATCAAAATAATTTGGACTGAGGAGTACTAGGTAGCCAGATGCAAACATCAGTGACATCATCTACTCCAGTTTTAGACCTCCTAATACAACACAGATGCTAAATTATTAGATTAAGGGGGCAGTGGGTCAGAAAGATCTACATTAGGTACATGATGATGTAAGGGATTGGGATGCTGGAAGAAACGAATTTGTTCAGTCTTTAGAGAACACGGAGGAGGTGGGACTGTTGAGGAGGGGAGTTGAAGGCATACTATTACTGAGGGCATATTGATGCCTTCAATTATCTAGCGGAAAATTATAGAGATGATGAAGCCAGAGGCTTCTCTGAAGTAGCACTCAGTGGTGCTCAAAGTTCTGCTGAACAACTGCCATGAGCACACAGATCTAAGATGGCCCTGCTCTGAGGAATGGCTTGGCCAGATAACCTCCGGATGCTCTCTCCAGTCTACATTGTTTCATGATTATACTCCCTGATTTTACGATTTTTGTTCACCCCCAGAAGGAAATAATAAAAACAAGGATATTAACTCTGTTCACGCACAGACTGGAAATCTGAACAGTAGGAATCCACAGAAATAAGACAGCCTTGGAGATGTATATAGGTACCTTAATAATTTGCCTTTATCACAGGATGGAAGACTATAGCACACCTGCTATTACCGAGGAGAATGACTCCTTTGGTGTGGAAAGATCTAACACTTACTTAAATCAGGCTGTATAAGGCAACAACAAGGTAAAGTCCATGCTACTTTCTTTTGGCAGTACTGACCTAAATCTTATTATAGTCTCTCACCAATCAAAAGGGATACGAATTTGCATTACACACTGTAGATTACATCATTCACTAGCCATCCAGAATCTCATTGGGCACCATTAAAAACTTCAAAAGCTAAGTTCCTTTGTGGCCTCCTGTTTACATGCTGTTTCCATGACAAATTAAACTGGCTAGAAATAAAGTTCTCTGTAAAATAACGCTCGTATTCTCCAATTGGACCTGTCCTTTTATTTTCCTCAGTACTTGATAAGAAATCACTTTGGTAGGTATAAGGGTCTACAATCCTACATCCCTCAGAAGGAACAGAGCCTACATAAATCAAAAAAACCCCAAACTCATAATGAGGTATATGGAAATCTGCTACTCAGGCAAAACAGTCTGGGTTTAGCAGACTGCTCACCACATGGAACAGTTCTGCAGGTCTGGATTTTGCATATGCAATGATGAAAAAAAAAGCTTTGAGTACACCACAGCTACAGAAAAAAACAAACAAACTTTTGCAGCACAAGTAAGACTTGAACAGGTTTTTTTTTTTTTCTTAAACTGAATTCAGTTTCCTTGTTGCTACCCCTTTACTAAAATTACTCACATGGGAATATAATTTTGCAACTTGTGCATGTTTAAAAACAGTGGAGTGTGACTATTAGAAAGTTGGAACATTTCTGACATAGTAGTTTGCTCTTAGGAAATGGAAAGTATATGGGGTCCATCAGTCTCTACTGTTGGAGAATCTTTTTGCTACATGTCCCTCCACGCATGTAAAAAGTGGGCTGTGAACCTTACAAAGTAAACTCCTTAAACGCTTGCATAAATATATCCATAAAAGCCTCCAATCTCACACACACAGCAACTCGTACTGTCCATTTTGCATTCTGCCTTGCCTCGTTTGACACCAAGTCCAAGTTCCTTCTCAGCACAGAGATACCACTGGAGATGCACAGATGACTACAACAGGAATTACAGGCTCCTCTTCAGTTACAATAGCAGGCATGAAATTAAGAGTAATCTCTGAAAGATTACACATGCAAAAAAGCTTCCACTCAGCTTCCAATACGTCTTCCAAACTAAACTATAATGATTCGTGAGTAAGGACTTCCCATTTTACCTGTATCCACCTTTTGAAAGTAGCCAACCCATAAAAACTTGTGGACATAAATGGAAATTCAGCCATTCTCAAATGAAAAACAGACTGCTACAAGGTGTGGTTTCTGAGAAAGAAGTCCCTCCACAGAAAGAAGGCTGGAATTTCTAGTATAATTATCCTCTGAAAACAGAATAAAGCTGTACAATATGTAATTTATATTCTGTACAAATAATTACAGGTAGGGAAAATTAAGAGTGGACAAGCATCTTTGTTCCCTCTATTGGGTCAGAGAACCTACTCATTAAATATTTTAATAAAATACTACATTTGCACAGGACCTTGCCTCTGACCATCTCAAAACTTTCTATAAACATTTAGTAATTAAGGTTCATCTGCCTTATTAAACTGATATTTACCTTTCATTTTTAAACATGTAAGGAAGCTATTGCTCAGAGTTTGATTTTACTGTGCTATACTACGATGTCTCTGTCATGCCAAAGGACCATATCTGCAGCATGTCCCAATTACAAGATCAGGCAAGAGGCTGTAATAATTCCTCTGATTTATAATAAACCTGCAGCTGAACGAAGTGACTTACACGATATCAAAGAAAGACCAGCAAACGGTGCAAGAAAATATGTAAAATGGAGACAGGCAAGAGAATTTCAGCATGCAGCTCAGGATCTAATGCCACTGTTTGAGGTATCTCACAGTCCAATCAAAAGAAAAAGTGCAAACCAAAGTGCTATAAGAAGTCTTTCATAGCCAAGGACATTCCATCTGCCAAGAAATTTCACCAGCACAAACTAAAGATCACTGCACATCAGACCTTCTTTCTCGACAGCTGGGCCTTGGAGCACAGATCTTACACACCTCTGTTTGCTACTAAGCTTTCCTTCTTGGTATCACTGTTAAACACCCCTGACAAAAAAACCCCACATTCATTCTGCCAAGACAACAAAAAAATTAAATAAAACCCATCAAGAAATATGATGAAGTTATTTTGTTTTTAAATACAGACAATTAATATTGCTCCCCTACAGTCAGGATAAAGCTAGTTTCAGTACAACCAATTGAACTGTGTTTGATTTTTACAGTTTTTTCCAGTAATCCACTACTTTTTAAAGGCTAAGGTTCTAACAGTCTGATAGCAGCTTTCTATAATTATCACAATTCACAAAGCAACAGTCTTAGAGGATGTTATTTCATTAAGACTAGTACCAGATGAAGATAAATACATGGTAGATCTACCTGTCTATGAGGTAAGGTTGTACAAACATGCTGGAACACAGAGACAAAGATCTATTGGCCTCAGCATTTTATTTGCTTGCTCCAAACCTAGGCAACTCTGCAAACTAACTTCGTACACCTAATTTTAAGATAGAGACTCCTTTGCAGCAAGTTTCTGTCCTCCTAGGTTTCCAGAGTGTCAAGACACAATGTGGTTCTGATCCATGGTCTGTGAATTGAACTGGATTTTGTGAGGAACTCACTACTTAATTCAACAAGTGCATCAGTCAGCCTGCATTAATAGAAGTTTTGTTCTCTGACATGCTGAAATACAAGTGCAGAGAGCATAGCTGGAGTATGTTTACATTTCTCCTGTTGACTGGTGCATTCCAGGTGACTTGCTCTGTTTCTCAATGGACCTATTTATCCAGGCCCACATACAAAGTGCAAAATTCTTTTCCATTTCTTGATAGTTTATAATTACATTAAAATGTCTTTCTCAAGAAATGATCCTCTACAGAAATGCTCTTAAAAGGAGGAACCTTACCCAATAGTAGTTATTTTTTTTCTCCAAGTAAGGAAGAGTAAAAAAATGTATTTGGGAGAGGACGCCCAGCACTGTCAGAAGAATCATACTCATCCCTGAATACAGTGTGAATATAGCATTAAAGAGCTTTATGACAAAAGAAAGTGGTACATAATATTAATTGCACTAATATTTCTAATGTAATATATTCTTTCTTCAAAACACACATAAAATAGGGAAATGACAATTTCAATGATCACGAATGATACAGTTGAAAGTTTGTCCAGCTTTGAAAACGTAAACAAATAAGAAACTTGCCTCTGCATGGAAAGACCTTTTATACCGGTTTAAAGGAACTAAGAGCTTTTCTCCCAGTGTGGCCAATGTTAAAACATGTTCAAATTCATGTACTAGTGATGAAGAGTAGACTTTAGACCCTATGGACTGCAGCTCTTTCTTTTACCAAGATACATCCTTTTTTAACTCTCTGTACTATCTGCTCTATTTTAAAACTGAAGCACACTGC
>WEIV01004659.1:8498-31522 GCA_013390005.1 Calyptomena viridis | reverse complement strand
CTTTCTTACAGTACTTTTTTTTCTGTATAGCCTCATGTTTTACCTTTTAAATACTGGGAGCTGGGATTTTTAAATTTTACATTTAGCTCTGTTATTGAATTGCCCAGAGACATGATTCAATTATTCATTCTCTTACTCCTTCAGTATTCTTAGCTACAAAGTTCACATAATACTTGCTATTTTCTAAAGTGCTTTAATGTTCTTACATGAAAAGCAATTAAGTGCAAAATACTTCTGCAGAATGCCATAAATGCCAGCTAGGAGTCATCAATAAGCACCAGACAACAAGCTACCAATGATTATGCCAGAGTTAAAGACAATACCTGAGATAACAGAACATTTCGGAAATTATTAATGTATTTAAATTGGGGCTGCACTTATTTGTGCTTTTGATGTTACCAATCTCCAGCAGTATCCTTGTTTTCATGCTTAATCTCATAATTTAAAAGGTCAGAGCAAACAAACAAAAAGCCATGCCAAGATCTTGGAGATGAAAAAGAGTTAAAAAGATTTGTGCCACATTTTATACTTATAGAGAAAGACCACTGACAGGGACAGAAAAGAAAAGAAAAGAAAAGAAAAGAAAAGAAAAGAAAAGAAAAGAAAAGAAAAGAAAAGAAAAGAAAAGAAAAGAAAAGAAAAGAAAAGAAAAGAAAAGAAAAGAAAAGAAAAGAAAAAAGAAAAGAAAAAAGAAAAGAAAAGAAAAGAAAAGAAAAGAAAAGAAAAGAAAAGAAAAGAAAAGAAAAGAAAAGAAAAGAAAAGAAAAGAAAAGAAAAGAAAAGAAAAGAAAAGAAAAGAAAAGAAAAGAAAAGAAAAGAAAAGAAAAGAAAAAAGAAAAGAAAAAAAAGAAAAGAAAAGAAAAAGAAAGCCCATTTCAAGACACTGAAATCTATCACATTCTGGGAAGAATGCTGAAAATTGGATAATGCAGCAACAATTTTCCAGCCACAAAGGCGCAACAACTATCATGTTAGATAAAGACTGCCATGACTCAAAATAGTTTGGTTGCATCAACAGTGAAGCATAGAAATATTCAGAGAAAACACAACTATCCTAAACCCCTGTTGTGGTTTTAAGTAGCCAGAATTTTTTATTAGCTGAGGGGGCTACGAGAGAGGCTTCTTTAAGAAGCTGCTGGAAATTTCTACAGCTACTGTTAGCTCCAAGCTAGCCAAGGTCAGCTGGTAACACCTCTGTGAAAACATATTTAAGAAAGAGAAGAAAAAAAAGGCAAGGCAGAACATCATGGCCACTTAAGAGAGAGGAGAGCGAGAAGTTTGATTTACACCAAGGTCGGAGGGAAGGAGAAAGAGAAGATGCCTTAAACACTGGAATAGGGCNCCCCCCCTTTGTCTTCCTGGGCCACTGAGGGAAGAAGAGAGATCCGGGGGAGGGTGGGGGAAAGGTGTCTATCAAAGGTCATCTATCAGACTTCTCACTCTTAAACTCTTAAGCTCTGATTTTAGTAGTAGTGAATTCTTAATATTCTAAGTTAGAGCCTGTTTTGCTTGTGAAATAGTTAATAAAAAGTTGCTTATAATCCTTATCACAAAAATTGAGGGGTTTTTTCCCTTCTCTCAGAAACTTTCGGGGTGCGTGTGAATCCTTGGCATTTAGTCAGAGTCAAGCCATAACAACTCCCCACAAGCTACAGACAATACCAAGTGCTTTAAATAAACAAGGCAGGATAATCAGTCAAAGTAAATCTTCACTACCTTGATGTTCTGACACAGGAACACCTTTTCACCTGTAGACAAATACATCAGTCACATATCTTTCTGAGCCTCAGAGCCACTGTCAACTGGGCCTTCAAAACAGTGACAAGCTTCTGTTACTAATTACCTCCCCAAAACTAAGGGGTAATTCATAGTTTGCATCTCTCATCAGAAAGCTCCTAAAATTTGAGAGATGCACTACAATTTTAGGGAAGTGGTTACAGTGGCACCTGTTGATACTAGGACATCAATTTACTTGAGACATCTCTTGTACCTCTTCTTGCACACAGACCAGTACATCTCACCCTGAGTGTGCAACCTCTTTTCCATGCTCTAATTCAGTCCCCTCTAATTATGCCCTTATCTTATATCAGATTATGATGCTAGGTCATGAAACAGGGTAGGGAATTTTGCTTTCAACATTCTAGAGATTTTGGATGTCCTGAATTCAGAAGTAAATATTTTTCTCCTTTCTTACTAGAAATACCAGAATTTCTTGCTAATTTTGCTATAGACCACAAACTAAAATGTCCATAAATTAAACACATTATGCTTTCAACTATGAGAATTTATCTTCGTCTGTGCTATGCAAAATGCTTGCTTTGACAGTGGAGCATTTATGAATATATGACTATATGGATGTCTATGTCCAGAAGAATATCACCAAGTGATTTTTCTACTTTTCTCTCTTTTTTTCATACAAGTAGAAAACACCTACAAGTTATATCCCAATATAATGTTTTGCAAATCTATTATTCTTACCCAGCTCAAAAAGCTATAATCTGACTTGATTTTACGTATGTCCCAGCTCTTCCCCTTAAGCCCAGGCAGACATTCGCCTAACTGTTTGCAGTGCTTCATATTCTATTCTGTAGTTCCTAAAACAATCACCTTTCTGATTTTATAAATCTCTTCCTTTTAAAGGACAATAATTAGCCCCAATTTTCAGAAATATTAGACAGTTCTCTAATTTACTGTAGCAGGGGTGACAGGAATTCTGTGCCAAGCATCTCCTGGCACACATCCAGTATTAAAAAATGAAAAGCAAAATATTAACAAAATATTAACAAAAATATGCATCTTAGTTCACTAGCAATGCAATGAGCAGAGTGCACTGTAGGTATTACACAGATAAGAAAAAAATAAAATTTCAAGTAATTTAGTTCATATTTTAAGTTAACAATCAGCAGTAGACAATATATAAATGAATGTAGGACAAAATATTCCTGTTCTAAATTGAGACAGTTAAATTTCATGTAATGAGCATAGTTGCAAGGTGATAATTCAAAGTACTATTCAGAAAGAAATATTGATGCAGCTTCACATAATAAACTCTGGCGGATGTCTTATGAAAATCTTGGAGAAAAATCTTTGATATTTCATATTAATAATATTCACATGAATATAAAACAATATAATAACCCATTACACTTTTGTGCCCCTCAACACACTTTGCATACAAATTGAAAATAACATCTTACTGCTTCATTTCTATTGAAATCAAAGTAGAAGAATGCATTCAGTCTAGGTATCTGAATATACTCAGTTTATTTAAAAGCATTAAACTACCACTATCAGTACCTGCTTCGATTTTCCAAACCCCAAAATTTCACCATGTCAGAAACCCTCATTTTAAATAATTTATATAGGAATATCTGTCAATCTTTCAGCTAAGTAATGCTATGGAACTTACATTTTCACTTTACTGAAAAAGATAACCTTCTATATAACTTCATTTATTTAGGGTTAAAATCTTACATAGAAGGACAGGATCTCTTTTAAATTTAATTAGAGATTTTTACTTGATATAAATCAGATCTAAATACTGGGCACAACATTCAGCTGGCAGATGTTATTGCAGCTACAGCTGCTTGATGATCTGGCCCAATTTGTATCTTGACTGCATTTTTTGTACAATCAGCCATGATATCGTTGGCCAAAAGTATTCATGGCCAAACAGACATTTTTAATGCCATCCATCAGTTAACATTATGCCAACTAAAGAAAGCAAGTAACAGGAATTATAGCTTTCTTATTTCTTTTCTTTGTTTATTAACTCCAGAAAGTTGAATGGTAGAGAAAGTTTTACCTCCATACTGGTTTGTTCCCAAAGCTGGATTTTTTTTTTATTACAATTTCAACTGCAAAAGCAGGTGGAGAATTAGTTTTCTAATATAATAGGTGATTTTTGGGTTTTGTTCTTCTTAGTTCTAATATCCCTAACTTTTTTCTTCCCACAGAATTTAGATTAAAAATATCAAAATGCTTAGAAACACATAATATTTATGTGTAAGAAGATGCATCAGGACAGAAATCAACATTTAAATAATGGGATTTAGGAAAAAAATAGTTCCAATGGACCAGTTATTTGATAACTCTACTCTAAAATCTCTTTCAGATAAAGGCTAGTAAATTAAGATAGATGATGGATTTGCTTGGGGAAATACCTATGCTTTTTCTTAAAAGAAACCCACAGAACAGACTGTTCAGTCAGCTGAGAGCATCTTTTTAAAGAAGGTGAGTAAAACAACAAAATGTCCTTCTGAAAAACTTTAAGTACTCTTCTGAGCTGAAGCCTCACTGAAGGTGATGAAAGAACCTGTAGGGACAATAATGCTCTGGGACTTTTAGCCTTGTCTCTTACAATTCCAAGAGCTATTTGTTTAATTGTAGTAGGTTTCTGCCATTGTACACAATAGCTGCTTTTCTTGTTCTCCCAAACCTCCTTTCTTGCCAAGTTCCTTTTAATTCCAGAAAGAGCAGAACTCCATTTCTTTTGAAAGTGGACAAAGTCTACCACCTTTTAGAGATACCACTGGTTGTATGAAAGAATTCTTTTAGTATAACATCGTTACCAGCCTGTACCTTGGCAGCCTCTCTGTTTCAGCATGATCTTTTGTCTTTTTGTAGATTAATAGACTTTTACTACCCTAAATATTTTTTTACCATTAGGTGTAATGATGAAGCTGCAGTTAAAAATCATGCATCATTGCCTGATTATTGTATGGTTAGGTTTACTTTTTACACCCTAAGCAACAACAACATGTCAGGTGAGAGGCTGTTTTCTGTTTTTCCTGTGCTCTCTAATCAGTATAAGTCTACAGGGCTTCTACAGCATTCAAAAACAGACAGATATTTGCAGAATGAGGGATTCCAAACAGATTAAAATTGTATCTAGCCTCATAGAAAAATGACAGGATTTTTACTCAAGCAATGTTTGTACTACATGCTTTGGTTAATAATAAGTTGTCCAAAAGACTGAAAATAGAGTAGTTATGAAACTCTTCTTAATCCCTTGGAACTATGCTGAACGATGCAGTGTTGACACCCTTGCTAGATTACTGGAAAGCAAATATTAAATTCCAGCAAAGAAGCAATTACTAAATCCGTGTTTGTAATTAATTCACTACCGGTTAGTTCTGACTAGCAAACAGTCTGACTGGGTCTAAATAGGCAGCTAAAATGAAAAAGGAAAAATGTTTGTGGCTACCATAAAGTGACATTTGATTCTCTTATGAGCAAAAACAATGCCATNCAGCTGTAAATATTCTCCGCATTAGCATAAATTACCTGGTGAATATCAACAAACGCATTTGCAGAAATAAGGTTGCTGCAGAGATATTTCAGTAGCTCACATTAATCAACTAAAATAAAATGTAAACAGCTCCAAAATTAGACTCTTTAAATCATAGCACCTTGGTGGGAAATAAACTATGAGTTCCACTTTTTCGTTTCAGAGGGACTGAAAAGATACTTTTTTTTTTTTTTTTTGTAACACTGTCTCCCCTCTCTCTACCTCTTCTGAAAGCTTCCTTCCCATGAAAAACATTTCTTTNTCCCTTGGAACTATGCTGAACGATGCAGTGTTGACACCCTTGCTAGATTACTGGAAAGCAAATATTAAATTCCAGCAAAGAAGCAATTACTAAATCCGTGTTTGTAATTAATTCACTACCGGTTAGTTCTGACTAGCAAACAGTCTGACTGGGTCTAAATAGGCAGCTAAAATGAAAAAGGAAAAATGTTTGTGGCTAGCATAAAGTGACATTTGATTCTCTTATGAGCAAAAACAATGCCATAAAATGAACTTTTTTTTTTTTTTTTTGAGATGGCAATCTTTGGAAGTTTGCCCTTCCCCCATCCTAATCATCTCACATTATTTTCAATAATTTTATTATAGAAACCATACTGCACACCTTAGTCTGGTNTGAAAGCTTCCTTCCCATGAAAACCATTTCTTTACCTTAGCGTATAAATAAACTGCCCCCGGGGCAGAGGGGCAGAGAGGAAATATAAGCTTAGGTCTGTGGATTTACATATCCTCTTTGCTTTCATCTGGCAGATCCAAAGGCATTCAGCAGTCAGGTATACTCGCTTGCTTTCTTATTGGCTCAGTGTCTCAGTGTGACCCCAGTTTGACTTTGGATCTGTGGTATTCAAAGCTAAAGAAATAGTACAGCAGCACAGAGAGAATTAGAAACAATATCACTGATTAAATTATTGATCAGCCACTCTGTTAAAACTAAGGTACTCCTCCATTTGGAATTAAGTGACTGAACATGCATTGCAATGAGGTGAAAGGTCTGATCCAAACACTGAAAAGGTACAGAGATGTTGAGTTCAAGATGTGCAAGAGAGGAGAAAGGAACCTTGAGATCAGTTAGGAAAAACTGTGATAGTGAAAGGCAGAGATAACAAAAGAGGTCTGTAATCCTGTTTCTAGTGGTTGTTGTCTGTATCACCATCATACTTGCCACCCTAACGTTGACCAGGACTCAAGAAATGGAGCTCTATTTTTTAAATTTTTTAAAACTAAGAGATTAGTGCTAAAGTGAGTGCAGCTCTTAGGTTAGGAAGAGAATAAGTATTCATGTTCAAGGCAAGGGAGAAAGGGGAACTAGAGGCGAAATTACGGAACAAGGTAAGGTTTTGTCAAAGGGACTAAAGAGAAAAATAATCAGAGCACCAGCACTCTGAGAATTAATAGGGTAAGACTGTATTTGTCAGACGAATTATAAAGCAGTAATCAGAAGGTGAAGCATAGATAAAGGGGCAAGGCTGGACCTTTGAGCAGCTATAGACAATGAGTACACAGTTTTAGATAAAGATGTTTGCCTACTGCAAATGAGAAGGAACGAAGCCATAGCTGAGAGCTTTTTTGCAACCTCCAGCTGTTCGGTAAAGACCATGGACAGACCAAGGGAAGGCTTAGGAACTGAGTTGACAGAGGACACACAGCTTTTCCAAGTGTTTTGTCACATCAAATAACCATTCATTGATAAGCTCATGTCTTTCCACAGTGTAATAGCCATGCTAGTGCTAGAAGACATCCTTTTTATCCAGACTATGAAGTGAGTTAATTTTGTAAATGTTAATTTAAAAAAAAAAAATAGTGGTGACTGCAAATTCTGTGTCTTCTTGGTATCTTTGTTTTAGACTCTAAGCTACTTAAATGAAGATTTCTCTTATTTTGAGCCATTTAAAGTACAAATATTGTCATATATGCTGTCAATTAAATAATAAAATTTAATAATCAATTACTTCTTCCAGAAACACACAAATATTTTGCATCTCATCTGTAATTATTTTTCTTGTAGATACTGCTTCTCCATAGCCAGCTCAAATAAAATCACCTTTTCTTCCATCAGTGGTCAAATAAAATTATGTGAACAGGTAGCATTAGGTATCAATTGAGTATAACTTAGCTACTTGTAAAAGGCAAGAGCAACAACTTTTTACTACTCAGCCCATCACAGCTTGCCTATGCGGTCCATGTACTACATCTAAAACTACTATGTGATTCAAAGATGATCTGAGACAATAATGAAATATTTTCTTCTTACTGTGAAATATTTGCTTCTTACTGTGTATTTATGTAAACAGAAAAATTAAATACAGTAAGTATTGCTGTTGAAATCACTACATTCATGTATGTATCAATGTATGAATTTTTTAGAATATTCAATTGGAAGTCACTACATTTAAAAATTCAAGAAGAATTCTATGAATATGAACCTAACTTTATTTAAAGAATTCTTAATTAATATTTCATCAGCTGTCTGACAGTAACTTCTAAGCTGAATTAGCTGAACTGGGTGAAATTAAACATTTGTAAATGGAATGTGCTTGTATATATTCATGACTCTTCACAGGGAGTCCCTACAATAATAAATGGGTAAACATACGTCATTCTCATTTCTATGTTCTCTCAGTTGGATAATATTTCTGAATAAGAATAGTTAGCATAAAGTAATTGTGGCATGGTGATAAAAGGCATGGACCCCCTTGTGAAGCAAAGAGAATTGAAAGGGAATTATTTTATTGTAATACAGCATTATTTTTACACTTTCTCATAGTTTATCTGTCCGATTGTTTATTCCTGCTAGGATAACTATAGCTTTAACTATAGGTTCTTTAAGGCCAAGTCCTTAACCAATCAGCCAATGGTCAGCTGTCCATGAGCTCTGCACGAGCCTTCTCCTCCAATTGTATTCCTGGTCATACAGTGTTCACACGTTGGCCAAATATGGTGTGTTCTGTTTTCCTGTCCTTGGTGAAGGTTCGCATCCATATATGGATTTTTCTTTTCTGGTTTCTCCATCACACACAGGCTGCCAATAACTAAGCATGTTTTGTTAGTGTATCTTATCATATGTTGTCACAAGTAATGATTATGTGTATAGAGTCTATTCATTAAAGTGACATTAAAGAGGTCTGAATCAACATTAAAAAAATTACTAAAATTGACCAAAAAAAAAAAAAAAAAGGAGGGGCTGGGGGGGAAGTCAAGACTTCCAGGTCTGCTTTCCATTCAGAAATAAATAAAACAGTACCTTTCTCAGTCCTACACAGGTGTGTTATGTGATCACCACAAAGGAAAAACACTTTTCCTTTATAAGAACACAGAATCATTTTCCACTAAAAATTATAGAGGCTTTCTTTCCTGAGACCTTTGTGAATCTGAGTGATCTGATGAGATAAAAATAACTTCTTTTTGGTTGTAGTTCCAACCATCAATTTTTCATTCCCAACTTGGCTGGGTAGATGGCTCATTTGTCAGGCTGCTAATCTGCTGCATATTACAGCAGATAAGATGCTGCAAATTATATGTTGAGGAAAATGGAGGTAGATGCTGTGTTACTAAAATCAGTAGGTGTGTAGCTTTTAAAGGGTCTGCTGGCCTCTATAAAGAGTGAAATTATCCCTGCAGTGGCCACAGTGACCTCTAGGAGGAATTTCTTGACAACTGTGGTGATAACTACTACAGTTAAGCTGAGATCTATGCATGCCAATCATAGCTTTCATCCTTTTACTGTTTGATGCTTTAAAAAAATCCAACATTTTACAACAGCAGGAATCATAGCAGAGACCGCAAACCGGGGTAATTGTTACATATTAGCTTAATTAATCTCTCTATGTCTTTTAATTTTATACAACATCACTCCAATTGTGCAGAACTAGACTGCTCTTATACCTCATACATGTACTTAATGTCAGCTGCAGTTCAGAACAAAAACGAGCCTTGGGTTTTGCCATGAATTCTCCATACTGACCATTAATTAAACACTGTGTTAGTGAAACAAAGGGAAGCAACAAAAGTCCAGTAAATCACTGTATAATTCAGATTGACCTTGAAAGGCTTCGATTAATTGCTGAAAACCAGTAAGACAGCACTTCATGCATTTTTTTCTGTGAACTTTGTCTTAATTTTTGTTCCTTTTTTTGCCATTAGTTTTCCTTGTACTGGGTCTATCTGAGCCCCAGCAGCCTTAGCAGTGCTATGAGATAGCAGTCCACTGTTTTGACTGCTGTGAGGGAGAGGCAGAGAGGACATGAGCAGTCAGGTGACCCAGACTGACCAAAGGGATATTCCAGACCATATGACGTCAGCTCAGATATAAAAGAACAGGAGCGGTGGGGGCACGGGATTGTCTCCGATAGCTGCCTGCTGGAGGGACAACCAATGCATAGGGCCCTGCTTCTCAGGACACGAGCTGACCTTGTGGAATGGGAAGTAGAGATTAGATTCTCCTTTGCTTTGCTTCTTGTGCACGCAAATCTTTTTTGCTTGTATTAAACTACCTTGTCTTAACACCCACGAGTTGCTGTCACCTTATTGATAAAAGGGAAGGGGTGAGAGACTGTCCGGGTACTTGGTGCCCAGCCGTTACATGCTACTTTCTGCAAATTTGACAGTTGGTGAATTTACTATGGTGAGTACAACCAGGAAAAGGAAAGACATTGAAGGATATTTTCAGAAACTTCATTTTGAAATCAGTATTAATGTGGCCATTTTGCATATGAAACTTGATTCACAAAGATCATACCAGTGAGTTACGTGAATCCTGTGTCCAGTGGCACTGCTTGCATTTTGAATATTAAGCATTCACATTCAGTTGACTGAAAACAGACTGGCACGATTTTGTAGAATCCATTTACAAAACAATAAATGTCTTATATTTTTCAAGTAGGAAAAAAGAGATTTTTTTATCCATCTTGTTTTACTTAGGAGAAAGAGCAAATGATCTGTTCCTGTGAAGTACTGCTAGGAAATGGTTGTGTGCCCTTCAGTTGTGAGAATTCAGGGCTTGTAGGTATCAATTTGTCAAAGATGCTCAAAGAGCATAATTTCCCTGGCCATCTAGTTATCATTTCACAGGAATGCTCCTAGTTTTACAGTTTATTGCATGTGCCACATACAGAGTTACAGAGAGGGTTATTTTCTATCTCGTTGCTGATGGATAAGGAACAGTGATAGGAAAATCAATGAATAATCAATTCAGTGAGTAATAGATACAGCCCCTTGGGGTGTCAGGAATGGGGCAACTGTACTTCATGGACTGCTAAACTCAGGAAGGAAGAAGGCATGAAAGTGTAATCTGTCCTTGTTACCATAAACAGTACCAGAAATGGCAAACTGCAAGGAAAGAAACATTTAGGAAAGAAATGGCTCATGAGTTTAATGGACCAGCTACCTTGGTAACTTTGAATCAGACCTGCAATTAGAAACTGTGCTAAAAGGCAGTGTATAGAATTGTATTTCTTCTTTAACCACTATTCTCTGTTTCAATACTTTCAACAATATTGAGTTATTCTCATCACATAAGATAGAAAATTATATCATCTCTGTGAGGAAATAAACTATGGACTTTGGAATACCGACCTAGTCTTTAAGGACCAGCAAAAGTGGTCGATTTGGTTTTGGATGTGGGTTTTTTTCAGATATCACTGTAGAGATCATTTACACAGCGTGACTATAGTTTATTACAAAGTGCTCAGACTAGTTTATAAATGTGAAGCTTATGACCATGTTACCAGGAGAAATGTTCACTCTGATAAAATAATAGTAATTAATAAAAATTGTTTATCCCACCTTCTAAATAATGATTCTGGTTAGAGGTACTTTGATATGAGTCTGAATGAACATGTGAGATTTGAAATAAATTACTTTGTTCAATAAAAGCCAATTAAAAATAAGTATAGGTTATTTCTTATATGCATAAGAACTATTGCAGTTATGAGCAAATATAATACCCATATTACCCTGAGTATGCTTCCTCAAAATCACTGTATTTTACTCCAGAATTCTTATTAATTCTTATGGGACTGTTATTCTTTCAAGTATATTGGTACGCTTATCCTTATTTAGTATTTTCCCACCTCTCCTTCTCTATCAGATTTGTTTCTTTGCATGTGAAAAGCTACCAAATTATCAGTTTCAGTTCTGTAGTAAACAACTTTGGTTTCTGCAGTTCTTTCTTAAAGGACTAGGAGGATTTTAAAAACATTCATTGACAGCCAAGAAGGTAAAATCATGCATATATGCTCATTTTGAAAATTATTTCTAAAGCTGACTGTATACTCAATGATTTGCCAGTATGTTTGATCAGAGAAGGTTTAAGTTATTCATTGAAAACAAAGAGAGTAAAGTGTAAAAGTTCATTCCAATTATACGCNTTGGCAGCTTGGCCATTAACTCACAAAATACCATTTTTGATCTGTGTTCAAATAAATAGAATGAAAGATTCTGAAATGAGAGGATAAGCAACAAATAATGAGAAATACAAATAACACAAAACACAGATATTTCTTATTTAATTAATATTTTTCTGAAAATTTATTTAAAATATTCTTGCCTCAGGTGACTAAGAAGATGCATAAGTTTTCTAGGGAGTTCTTGATGATGGATAGAAGTAACATGTAACTATTCCGCTATAGTTCATTCTTCTGAAATTGTTTTGAAAAACAAATATATTTTTTAATTATGGACAGGTTCATAAAGCAAGAAAGGTCTGTCTCTCTGTTTCTGTCAATAATGCAGTCTTCTCATTCTTTAGGGCTTGCTATATCACGCTCATCCTCTATAGTTAGTTTAGTTCTTTATATTTGCAATAATTACTAGTTTGGATAAAAACTTTTATTCTAGGTGCAAAAAAGGAGCTTAAATACTGTCATTATTAGCTAATGAGTAATAGCATATTCCCCTAGAAAAGTTAAGATCAGTTTCTTATTTCATTGCTTCTGTTACTAAAAACTGATCTGCTCTTTAAGCTACAGGAGCAAGGGCCAGTAGTTCCCTTGAAGAAAGAGCTGAGCTCCATCCATGCAATGGGATTTGTAATACGCACACAGCAACAAGCAATTATCCTGCAAGAGGGGTCACCATGAGACATGCGAGTTCACACAGCAGAACACACCCATGTCTTTTAAAAAATGAGATAAGGAATAGTTTCAGTGAGGGATTATGGAGCCAGTCTGTCAGGTTTCATGATTTTAACAAGGGAAGAAGTACAGTGCATTCCCATCTGTCTGACTTTTATAACTCATTGATAGGTACCCGAAAATGTGCACTGTATCTGCATCATGGCTGGTACTTTATACCTGCACTATAAGCCCCTGTGTTGGTGTTTGGGGACAGGGAACAGTGCTTCACAGGAGTTAGGATTGAGAAAGCTGCTTGTTGGAAAATTATAAAAGTGTTCACATTTTTTTCTTTTTGTATCCAAGCAAATTGTCTATCCAACTGTGATTTTTGTGGCTGACATCTGCTGAGAAAATTAGTAGCAACTTGCCACTTGTAAATGACAGATAACCACATCAAGAGCACTGCCTAGGCCAAGCTGAGCTGTCAAAACCAAAATCCCCACAGTGAATTGTAAAACCAAAACTGATGTACTTCTTAGGCATCTATGCAAAACAAAAAATTCCAAATTGCTCCAATTTTCTCTTGGGTTTGGATTGGAAAACACAACATTCTCATGCTTTACAGGATTTATGCTTGGTTTCTAGTATGTGCATTACATAAACAGAACTGGATCGTGCCTGTGGAAATGGACCTAAAACTCATTTTTGCCATCTGTTTCTCTAAAAACTGATCCACTCCCTCCTTCCTCTGAGTTTTAGCTGATGAATTCTACAAAGTGTCATAAGAAATCAAAGTACACTGGGTGATGAGAACAGTGCAAATACATTTCATATATGAAGTCTTTTAGAAACCTTTACCCTACAAATTCTGAGAGTGTCATAAAAGCCCCATCATTATATAGCATTGAAGGAATACCCTTTAATCTAGGATGAAAAGAAGCACTGAAAACAAATATTCAAATGTCATGGGTCAAGCCTTATTAATTATTGTGGGCTTTGTTTGTTGTTTGGTTTTTTTTACTTGAGGGAGTATGAAAGAGAGGATAGGTTTTAAAAGAGGTTTAAAATAATAATGTCTTTATGATTTCCCTTAGATTATGACTTTGGAGACTTGAAGTTCATTTGGATTAAATGTTCTTTCAGGATTATTTTCTGCAACTCCAATGAAAAGGAAATAAAAAGATAAAAGGAAAAAGATACAATAGTCTCAAGAAATTTTTAGATTTAGCCACTAATTATTGTGAGGTTCTTTATAAAATACCAAAATCTGGTAATATTTTTTCTTTTTATTCCATGTAAACTACCACTTAGCCACTGCAAAAAAAAACACCTCTCTGTTTGAGTCACTCGGCCATCCTGCTGACATTTTCCTATCTAACGTCAAAGACCTTCAAACTCCTTAATGAAGACCTTCATCGACACAATAGTAACATGACTGTCTTGAAGACAGATGAACTATACACATATGCACTGACATTATTAGACCAACACCTTAATTTTTCAGTCTGCAGATAAAGACTCAAGTCTTTAGGAGTTACTCTACTGGGCCCATCATTTTTAAAAGTAGCTTATCTTTCTTCCTTTAGATTTCAGATATTTAAAGGATTTTGGGTGTGCAGTTCTCTGGGGAAGCTCTCTAGGAAGTGTGGAGTTTATTATGTTAGAAAGCAAGCAAGCTGTGATGATCTGACAAATCAAAATTCTCCCCTGTGCTCACTGTGTTTGATTGCCCAACTGGTCTCATGCACTGTTTAACAAGGCATCAGCCAAGCCCAGTAAGACAGGAGATAACTGAAAAATACTTGAAAAGTCTCCAGTGCAAGAACTGAGACTTTCTGCTAGACATGACATCTTTATGAAAATAAAAAAGCAATTTTTAGTACAAAGAATCTGGTTCAGTAAACTGTGACAGACATTCAGATGTTCGGCTCATCTAATTCAGTTTGACTCCATTAGTGTTGATGATATTACATCGTTATCCACAAACTGAGCATTTAACCTAGAAGGCTGAAATCATGAAAAATCACTTCAGAGACAATACTAGCAACTTTTGAGAAGAAATTTGCTTTGTCATACATACTGGAGTTTGCATTTAGGTGCTCACTCTGACTAGTAAGTCTTTTGCAATCGAATTGTGGTTGCTAATAAGGAGAGAGGAGTGAGATGACTGCAATCTTTTAAATTCCTTCTTTTCCACTTCTCAATAGAAACCTCTTGAACTCAAGTGCCTTTCCTTTGTCTCTTTCCTTGAGACAAAAAATAGAAATAACATGAAAAATGGATATGGGATTTTAAAAATCTTCTAACCTTCAGGTTTAAGTGTGGTTTTGGATTAAGCATCCCTAGATTTTTAAGGACACCCCAAACTAAGGAAAACCCAATTTTAGGCTTAGCAGTGGGGAAAGGACTTAACTTTATGATAAGGTAGTTAAGACATATGGACGCATATTGTATCTCTAGGTAGGAATGAAAAGTAATTATTTAAAGGTAAAGAAGAAAAAAGAGGGAAATAAGCATATGTTCAATTACCAGCTGCTGCTTCAAATGATTGGCTGAAGAGGAGAAAAAAATCCAATTAATACAGTAACCATCTATAACTGAAAAGTATTTATGCAGTGTCCATGGAACATCATGGAATTGAGGTGATCGAACCCACGCTAGCTGGAGCTCAGTTGCATGGAAAGCAGCGATGCACAGCTTCTGTGGAATTCTTGGTTGAGTTGCTCCATTAATTTAACAGCCAGCCCTATGCCACCATGAGTTTCCCATGTGGGCTTCTGGATAAGATGGCTGAGGTGAACAACTTTTCTCAGCAGACTGAGTAATAACAAAAAGCATCTTTTTTCCCCACAAGTCTCTCACAAATCCAGGAGACTGGATAAAGTGTCACTAGATCTTCTCCACTAGGATCAAGGTTACAAACATGAATTGCTGCGTTTCCAACACAAGAAAGACATGGACCTGTTACAGTACATGAAGAGGAGGGCCTCAAAAATGATCAGAGGATTGTAACACTTCTCCTATGAAGAAAGGCTGAGACAGTTGGGATTGTCTAGCCTGGAGAAGACTCTGGGGACACCACATTGGGGACTTACAACATAAAATGGAGGCTTATTAGAAAGATGGAGAAAGACATTTTATCAAGGCCCATAGTGACAGCACAAGGGGCAAAGGATTTAAACTGAAAAGGAGCACATTTCTGCTGGATACAAGGAAGAATTTAATTTTTTTTTTTATTATGAGAGTGATGAGAGACTAGAATAGGTTTCCCAGAGAAGTGATGGATGCCTCATCACTGGAACTCTTTGAAGACAGATTGAGTAGGACTTGAGCAACCAGATCTAGTTGAAGATGCTCCTGTCCATTGCAGGGGGGTTGGACCTGATGATCTTTAAAAGTCTCTTCCAACTCAAAACATTACATACATCCATGATTAGACTATCTCACCTGTGCAGAATGCAGAGTATATGGGACTCTTTGCAATAAGGGACAACAGAACATTGTACACAGGCTATTCTGTGCTCTTTCAAGGGTTTCAATAAAAACATGATGTCCCTGCCTTAATGTTAATTCTCTAATTTCTGTGATTCTAATTTTATTTTCTGAGACAGAAATCAAATAAACAAAGACTGCTTCACGTCCCATTAATCACTGATAATTAATCACTGTGTTTGACAGTGCACATTGAGTGATTTACAAGTGTCCATTTGAAGTGCGTCCATATACATAAATATCATTATCACTTACATGAATATGTTATCCAGCCCAGTTTTAAATTTTTTCTGTCTCTATTTTGTTTAAAGGTATTGTTGCTCACACACTGAAGTGAAGTTTAATTAAGTAAGGGTCTGCATCCTATTGCCATAACTACTGTGCATTATGAGAGCAGCTTATTTGCACTAGTGGTCCTAAGTGAGTAGTAGGATTTCTCTCTTCAGTTCCTCTACTTTAGGGGCTCACAGACATAACCCATTCAGAATCTGTTCCTAGCAGATATTTAATAACGAAGGACTTGATCCTGCTTCCATGGGTCATTCTCTTTCCTTCAGGTAAATATTGATTTCAAGAAATACAGGATGAAAGCTATATATACCAACATAAAACTGATTTTTTTTCTTTTGCTTTTGTGGGAGCTTTATATTTTTCTTTGCTTTATCCTACTTTATGAGAAGAAGGTTTCTTTCCTTTTTCAAGCTGCAAGTAAAATAGATGTTAAGATGTTTTTCTGCATCACTCTGAAGGGGAAAGCAAGTGATTAATTCAAAGCATAATAGCAACAGCTTATATTTCTGTACTAGCTTTTATCTTGAAGGATACCTATCCCAAAGCACTTTACAATCTAAATAAAGCAGGAATCATTAAAATTCAAGAGTTGCCATTCCACAGAGATTGTTATACTGTACCTTTAGTGTCATGTGTACAACAGTACTATGGTTACTGCAGCTACCTAGAGCAGAGAACAGTGAGCTTTTACTGATAGCTTTTTTTTCTGTGGGTGTTTAATAGTCCATTTTCTATAACTGAAGTATATCCCTATTTCAGGCAGAACACATTACTTATTCCACAGCATGCAGAAACTCTAATCAAGAGCTTAGAGGATATTTGAAAAAAACACCACAAAAATTGGAAAATATAAATTTGAAGAAAATGGAAAATTATTTCCTGTGTTGGAACAAGACCATTATACCTAGACTCATGTCATGGTTTCACCTGGCTAAAACCCGAGAGCCCACACATAGATCTAAAATTTCTCAGAGAAGGTAAAAAAACCCTCAACTTTTGTGATAAAGATTACAAGCAACTGTTTATTAACTACTTCACACAAGCAAAACAGGCTCTAACTTAGAATGTTAAGTATTTACTACTACTACAATTACTACTACTACTAAAATCAGAGCTTAAAAGTTTAAGGGTGAGCAGTTTGATAGTTGTTACAGACACCTTTCTCCCCCCACCCCTCCCTTTTAAGATCCTTCACTATCCCCCAGCAGCTCGGGAAGGCAGGTGTGTGTGGGGGGGAGTGCAGTCAGATGTGGTCTTTGCTGCTGCTCAGAAGAGAGAGAGAGTCCCGCCCCAGCTTTCCTTGTGGGGTCCTTTATTATACTGACAACAGCTTTCCAGGTATTGTTGTCATGTAAGTCACTTTACCATAGGTGCAGTCATTCAGGTGCTGCTTGGCTGCTTCAGTGTAGGTTCTCACGGGCCACCAGTCCTCCCAAGAAATGCTGCTCTGCTGCTCCAGCATCTGTTCTTCTCACGGCCTACAGGACTCCATCAGGCCTCTCTGCTCCAAACACAGGATCACAGCCTC
Source organism: Calyptomena viridis (assembly GCA_013390005.1). Taxonomy (NCBI): domain Eukaryota; kingdom Metazoa; phylum Chordata; class Aves; order Passeriformes; family Eurylaimidae; genus Calyptomena; species Calyptomena viridis. The sequence goes on along the minus strand of WEIV01004659.1, from coordinate 13,852 downwards.
TCTTTTCCAGCACTTTTCTGTTCCTGCGTAGAAAAATCTCCCAGTCTTTCCACGAGTTCTCAGACGAAATCTTTGCTCCTATGATTCCTCACAGATTGCTGGGGCCCTATTTCAGTGTTTAAGGCATCTTCTCTTTCTCCTTCCCTCCGACCTTGGTGCTAATCAAAGTGCACACCCTCCTTTCTCTTCAGTCTCCATGATGTTCTGTCCAGCTTTTTTTTCTACTCCTTCTTAAATATGTTATCACAGAGGCGTTGTTGCCTGACCTTGGCTAGCTTAGAGCAGAGAAAAACTTCAGCAGCTTCTTAAAGAAGCCTCTCTCCTAGCCCCCCCCTCCAGCTAATAAAAAACTCTGGCTACTTAAAACCACAACAACTCACTACTGTCTTGTATATGAAAAGTGATAACTCATCTTTCTTACTGACAAGAGGTCAAAGCTTTTGTTCTAATATCTGAGTATTAAAATATTGACTCTAATATGAATAACATACCACAGTAACCTAAATGCATCACACGTACACACACTCCACCCCAAAATTTTTCTTCCAAGAAACGACAGATGAAATCCTGCATAGAATTAGATCTTGTCTATTACCATATATAATTGTCTATAGTCTATCTGTCAAACTGACTGGAACCATCATGTGTCTCCCAGTAAAATAAACAAGTCTGGTAAGATGAAAGAATTTTCTTAAAAGTTAGCTCAAGATCTCATCAAGAAAAAAATAGTGGATGCTATAAAAATTGTAAATGTATATTTACACAATGAATTGCATACAGGAATTCCAGGAAGAATAATTGTCCTGAAAAGAACCCTTAAAAATTTCATTAAATGCGCAATACTATCTTGAGAGAATGAAGAACATTTTAAAAATCTGCTGGAGGAGACGCTCAAAACTATTGTACTATCCTGAGATCACCATTCGTTTGTATGCATTGTTTTAAAAGTTGATCTGTGAACTGACCACCTCTTGTCACTTGTGAATGTTATGAAAAACAAGTATCGGAACTTTATGAGCAAAGATTTATTCATACATAAGAACAGAATCACATGATGCAGCTTTGACAGCATCAAAATAATACTAGTGCTTTTTCCTCATAATGATATGTCATAGCTTGTGGAAGATCCTTAATGTCACTTGATTTTCAGATAGTCTCATGATCCAGTAAGCCAAACCAACAAAATAATCGGGAAAAGGTCGAAGGGTATCATTTCCTTTCCATAAAAAAATCCCCAAAGCAAAAAACCAAACTTGGATGTTCCATTAGATCTCAATGGAATAAGAAACAAAACTTCTTACCAATATTCAACACACTTACAACTAAAAGGCACTAGAAGAAAAAATTTGGAGGACACCAGCCAGTTTTACTAAACCAACATAATTTCTAAGGGAGAGAAATACACCTAGTGCTCCAGAAGTATATATTAATGTCTCATGTGTCTTTTAGCTGATTCTAAGCCTCCAAAATGTCTGTTAATTCACTGAAAGATAATACAGGATGTATAGCACCTGGCTTTCAGTTAGTTTACCACTGTATTAAGTTTCTGATGCTCGGATGTACTGGCTTAAGACAAGTGAAATTAATTATTGCCCTCTGGTAAATAACCTAGTCTTAGCTGTAAAGCTTATTACCCTTGTCATTTGGCATGGTTAGGTCCCTTTGCCAATATTCATAATTTTCTTTTTTTCATTTGTATTGACACTATTTATGTCTCTTCCTGAAATTTCCTATTTGCACAAACTAAGTTAACATACATATTTATAGATTTAAATAATATTTTGGAACATGGGACATGCTTTGCCCAGACCTGACTGTAATTATCACTTTGTCATGCATTTCTAATAAACAATTAGGGGAAAAGAATACATCAGGGCTTCAGAAACATACGATACGAGTTAAACAAAACACTATTTTTAAGTTAAGAGAGAGAAAGAAAGAAAGAAAGAAGGAAAACAGAAGGAAAGATAGCAATTATCCATCCTGTTATTAATCATAGCTACATTAATTAGCATTCCAACTAAAGCAAGTAAGAAATTAATAAGATCAATTAAGGTTTCCAACACATCAATTATTTTGCTAACATTTATTTTGCTAACATCAATTTGAAACTTAGGCCCTAATTCCATCAACCTTGTCAAATTCTAACACTCATCAGCATGACAAGCAACCCTGCTGACTGGCTGTTTTAATCCTTGCTTGGTGTTTAGTATTCTGGGAGGAGGTTTTTTAATACAGGACAACAATTTTCCAACAATAAATAAAGATTTATTTCAAAACTATTTTTGAACTGAAATACTGCAGCTTGCTGGGAGAAAAATACTTTTGCTTACACCTTAACTCAGTGACAACAGCCCCAGAATTTTGAAAGACATGTTTATTTGACTTTCTGTAAGCACTTGAATAGCTCTTTGCCTCTTTGCATTGCCTCCAGTTTTCAGAAATCAGGTTGCAGAGAACAAATAGTAATGCTCTTGAATGATCTGTGGTAGCTGTAGTTTTAGACAGCTGAAAGCAAATAAATCTTTGCTATTTATAAAGAAAACAAAAGATTAAAGGTAAGCTGATTACTGTGGCTGCAAACGAGATACACTTTTGTTCAGCAAATCCTTAAAGAAGCACAGATAAACCTCTGCCACTGTTGAAAAGCAAATATAACTAGTTACCTTGTTTACCTCATAAAGTGACTGAAGGTACTGCTTAGCTATAGCAATTTGTCTTGAGAAACATGGTGTGCACTGATTTAAAACAATTCAAAATTTCAATAATGCAGCAAGAACTGACTCCTCTCTCCTCTATAAACAACTGAAATGCATCTGAAAATTATGAGAATAAAAGGAAAACATGCCATTTTCTAATGATGTCCCTACTTCTCTAATTGCTCCTTGATCCCTCAGTCTGCAAAATTAGCACTGATACAGGTCATGCCTCCAGGCAAACATATTACACTCCATCAACTACTCTTCACAAGAGTGCAGATATTTGACTGAATATACATCATGCTGGGCACCCTGCCGAGTCCTGTGGAATTGTACAGAGGTTTCTAATTTGGCTTTTCTGGATTTCATTAGGAAACAGCATTTCTCAGTTCCATGTTGCATTATGAAGTGCTCCACGAGTTTTTCTTTTGCATGAAGTGAAAAGGAGGTTTATTTTCCAAGAAAGTTAACACAAGAACTTTCCTAAATTTTACATTACATTTCATTGAATTTTTAGACAATTGAGCACATCTTTCAGAAATCATCCCAAAAAGTTGTTCTCTTGTATCATCAGGCTAAACCCTGACCTGTTCAGCACTTCAAAATTGCATGGTGTGCAATAAAGGCTAAAAGTAGGTTGCAAATGATGCAACGATTTATTATATGCTACATTCTAAAGACAATTTTTACCATTGTATTATTTAAATTTAGTTCTATGTGACTTTTACCTTCTGAATATTGGCCATCTAGGAAGGTAGCTAGAAATAGAAGATTTGCGATTGTTGGTTCATTATTGTAGTGGTTCCTTTCTACCACCAGGAGCATGGCATTGCAAAACACTTCCTTCTGCTACTGCCCCAATGGTTTTGATGTCTCTGAGGGAAGGCTCTGGGCTTCCTCAGTTGTTCATCTGACAGGGAGCACTTACCTGCTACTATTGAAAGCTGTCAAGCAAAGGAGGAGAGGGAGCTGCCAGTCCTCCCTTACAAGCAGAGTAGTCAGACAGAAGAGGTGCGACACTGAGAGAGATGTCATATGTGTTCCCAGCACTTCTGATTCCTACAAGTCATTCTCCTGACTCCAGGAGATAAGATGGAATACATATATATAAACATGTAAATATATGTGTGTGTGTGTATATATGTGTGTGAATATATATATATACACACACATCTCTCTCCGGTATTAATGGTAAGAAATTTGAGAAATAACCAGATGAAGTTTGTGAAGGAGTTAGACAAAAATATCCATTCTTTTTAGCTCCTAGACTGATGTTCTGACCATATTTGGGTCTGAAAATATTTAGGTCAGCGTTTGAAAAAATATGTCTGCTTACCTCTGAGGTTATTATAGTCATGGCAAGTTAATGATACTCAGTTGTGTTTGTAAGGCCCCTAAAGAGGACGGACGTTCTGCTAACTAATTGGCATTTACTAATGATGAACAGACAAGACATTCACAAGAGATTTCATTCCCACTTGGTACCATGTAACTTTTCAAAGTGATGTATTTAGCATCTTTGCTGGTTTATCAAGTAAAATTTTTCCCTTCTTTAATACGACAACAGAAAAGGTTTCAGGCTTTTGCAACAGCTATCTACTTTGACTTCCCAGATGATTTTGAGGTGAATACGTTAAAAGTAAAACTTATTAAAACACACATACATTAATGGTGACCACTGTGTAAACTGCAAAACAGCTATTGTCACATAGTACAATTAAAATCCTATTTAATTCATTTAGATCTTTCTCATTTTGCACACCAAGCATTTCACCGAGTTAACTGGCATGAAAGACAGGGTAAACTACGCACAACAAATTGAGTGTGAAATAAAGTTAATTTAGATAAAACCCATTTGAAAACTGCTGTTTCAGCAATATTTGCAGAGGAGAGAAGTCGCTGGCACTACGTTAATCCCGTTGACTCTTTACACTGTGTCGTAGCTGGGATTTCATTCAGTATTGCATTTATATAAGCCCTAGCTTATATGCAAGACTCTCTTTTGTGCTCATTATATAAGAAGCTATTGAAACTACTTAATGGAATGCTACTGCCATCAATGAAAAAAAAATAAATCTTAGCTGTAGGAACAGTTTTTATTTAATAAATAATTTGTAGGAGTGATTTAGTCTTGTCAAACCCTGACAGTCTCCTGAAGTCAGTGTTTAACTATTATTTTCATAATTAGCATAAAGTTAATTCACTAATGCATTTTATGCATCTAAGTAATAACATAATTCCTCTAGAAAAATCACTCCAGACAACTAGGAGGGAGGTGGGAAGAAGGAAAAGTATGAGATTTTGATTCAGGCTGGAAACAAATGAAAGAAAGTCCTGAATACATTTGTAGTTAGAATTGAGAGTTCAAGGCAATGAGTAGTACAATTAACTTTGAGAGAGAAGTACAACCAAGTGTTGATATTCATATTGTGTAAGGTCCCACACCTGGGCTGGGGCAACCACCAAGACAATCAGGGGGATGAATGTATTCAAGAGTAGCCCTGCCTGGAAGAACTTCAAAGTGCTGGTGGATGAGAGGCTGGACATAACTGGACAATGAGAGCTTGAAGCCTAGAAAACCAATCTTATCCTGGCCTTCATCAATAGAAATGTGGCCAGCAGGTCGAGCAAGCTGATTCTCCCCATCTACTTTGC
>WEIV01004657.1:481727-528444 GCA_013390005.1 Calyptomena viridis | reverse complement strand
TCCCTTTACATTTATAAGCTTTGCATTACTACCCCCCTCAAGTTACCCAACCACAATTCATCTTGAACCAATGTTCCTGCTATACCCAACCAGAAATCTTCTAATTCCTCAAACCCACCCCCAGATCTGCCCGCTCTGGAGCTTCTCTAGGAGTTCTGGGCATCGTATTTTGTCTTGCCACCCTCGTTATCTACAGAAAGAATGTAAATGTTGCTAAGAAAGGCCTAGTAGAAATCTCTCTAACTAAGCCTATACAGGCAAGCTAGAATTCTAGAAATATGATGAAAAACCTCAAGGCATCAGAAGGAGTGGCAGAAAAAACGTGTAATGAACTGACCACAGCCCCCGTTCCTGTCCCCCTGTGCTGCTGGGGGGAAAAGGTAGAGAATCAGGAATAAAATTAAACCCTGTGGAAGGAAGGGGTGGGAGGGAAGGTGTTTTCTAAGATTAGGTTTTATTTTTCAGTATCCTACTCTAATTTGATTGGTAATAAATTTAGTTGTTTTCCTCAAGTTGAGTTTGTTTTGCCCATGATGGCAATTGGTGAGCAATCTCTTCCTGCCCTTCTCTCAACTCATGAGCCTTTCAACATAGCTTCTCTCTTCTCTCCAGCTGAGGAAAGGAGTGATAGAGTAGCTTTGGTGAGCACCTGGCATTCAGCCAGGGTCAACCCACCACAAAGAATTTCTGCTAAAATATGAAAGAGAAAAACCCCTGAACATTGGCGGCAAGAGGTGAAACCTGTCCGATCACCTCAAGTGCATGACAAGAGCATGGAAACATAGGTGTGAGCTGGATACTTTATATAAGGAGTAGTTTATATGGAGAAGTGTTTAGTGCCAATCCCACTCCTCTACCATTGTGATGACTCCATTTTCACATTGCCATGGGAACTCAGGATAAAGGGATTTTTAGTGAGCAGCATCAGAGTCCCTTTGAGAATCTCCCACCTTACAGGACTCGCTCTGAACAGAGTCCCTCATGAGCACACGTCCTCTTCCCAGCCCTGCAGCTCTCTGTAGCCAGAGCACTATCAGTCACTGTCTCTTTGACTTGGCCTCTGTGTAAAATCTGCTCTAATCTACTCATGAACACCTCTGTGTGCTGCAAACTCCTTCCTCAGAGATCTGCTTCAGATCTCACCTTCTAGGTGCCCACAGAGGCAAAAATTTACCCCAAAGATCTGTGTCAGCATACAGAGAAAGGAAGGTATTAGTGGGTAAGCTGAAAAGATGCCAGCTAGTCCAACAGGAGCTTAGCTTTCTGCTATATGTATCTTCAGAAGAGATTGTGGAGGATGAAGGATGTATTTTAGGTCCAACACAAATAAATGGGTATTTTTCACGTCCTTTTGTTTAAAAATAAATTCCATTAACTGAACCCCAGACTGGGTTGTTGCCTAAAAATTTCTGTGCTTTGGGGTTGAGGCTGGGTTTCACCAAACGCGGCCCAGTGTTATCCTGTATGGAAACAACTCCGGAGAGAGGCATGAGATTCTGCTGGCAAGCAGAAGGCTACTATTCAAGGCCATGTTCCATATCGGGCAGGCAAGGGATTTGAGTCAGAGCAGCAAATAACAACAGGCAAGTGCTTTAGAGACTAGCTGAAGGCCACAGATGTGGAACAGACATCTTCTTTCACAGCGAGATGCTGGTCAAAGAACTGTTACACCCTTGTGGAGACACAAGACTGAGACTGCTTTTGGAGCACAGTAAATCCTTCCTGTTTATGTGTTGTGGTTCCTCTCCAGGTCAGATGGTACAGCACAACCCTATGCTGATTTGTTTAGATGTTAAAAGTTGCTCCAGGTAGATGCAGGCTTTTATTCTGACATACCAGTGAGCTTACAAGAAAATGGCCCAGCAATCACTCTGGAATAGCAAGCTATATGGGAATTGATTGTATTACAGCTGTATTATAGGCTGCACAGGTTGAAGTGCCTCTTATGATTACCTGGTGCTTCTTGTAAGAACCTATTCTGCTTGCATCTAACTTGGTCAGACTATCAAGTGGAACCCTCAGTGTCACATTCTGCCTTGGGATGAATTTTTTTTCAGTCAAAACAAGTTTGGCTAATTCTTAAAGTGAGGTTGGGGAAAAATCTATCACCCCAGCAAAACAAATTAAAAGCTTCCAAGATTTGTGCTGCATTTTGCAGTTTCTGTGGAAGGTGGTGAAAACAACATCCCAAATTAGGCGGATAAACTGCTGGGAGATGTCTGTGCTCAAGGGCTTAGAAAGAACTTTCTTCTTCCAGTCTCTTCCAGAGTTGGGAAGCAAACCTTCTTTATCTTTAGCAAAACCATGAGCTGAGTCAGATGGAATGAAAATGTAAGTGTGTAGCTGAAATTTTCAGAAGAAAATCTAAAGTGTTATAGCACTGACCAATGGCTTGATTTTCCTTGGCTTTGTAGTTAGAAACATCTGAAACAGCTGTCATGAAGATTTCAAAGTATCTAACAGGAAAAATGGCAACTCAGCCTCTGGGAAAGCTCTAAGCAGGAGAATACAAGGGTAGTATTCAGGTCCCTGTTCATTACATCTTCTACCTTCACTTTGAGAATTAGGTATCAGATTGAAACAAATTGGAATTACTGTCTAATCTGCATGCTAACAACTTCCCAAACCTTCCTGAATCTAGCAGAAAATGGAAAAATCTAGATCACAGAACAGGATTAGAAACCACATCCCCCCATGCTCTAATTATATCATTAAAATGAGGAGCATATTTTATTTTTATTTTCTAAGAAGTGCTTCTCAGTGTGATTGATGCCTCTGTCTTGGAGTGGTTTAGTACATTATCAGGGCAGTATCACTCACTAACAGATGGAAACAGGAATTATTTCCATTTGTAATGGGAAAGAAAAATAGTTTTGCCTTTAAATGGTGCAGTGTAAGAAAATAACAAGCTTACTTTTTTTTTCAAGCATATTTTTTGGTGTTTTTTGATGTGAGCTTGAAGAACGTTGGGATGAGAAGCACTGTGTTCATTGCTGGCTTGTAGTGGCCACAGATGTGGTAAAGGAGAGCTGCACACCTTGCTGTACATCCTTGTTTGAAACCTTTGAGATGGGGAACAAGAAGGAGTGGATATCATGTGGATGACTGTATGCATAATCCATTTTCCTCCAACTCTGTCCCACTATTTATTGCACCTATACAATGGACATGGTCAAAATCCAAACCTATGCTTCCACCAAAGCATTCACTGAAAACCACACTGACTATCAAAAGCCATCAACAGCAAATGTTGCATTAAACTGACATTCTGTGGAAACATTTCAGTGCTGCCAATATATTTATGGCTAGTCTGGGAGATTATATCAAGTTAATCAAACTGTCTCCCATGGTAGGTCAGCTGGCCTTGAAATCAGGGCAGGTTATAAGTGTGATATGCCTTAATAGATGTTTCAAGGCTGCCCCAGGTGACAGTCTCAGAATCAAGTCAGGAATGACAGCAAGTTACACTATTGTTAAAAATGCAGAAAAGCATAGAAGAGAATGGAGTAGAACAGACTAGTTCAGTTTGAGGGGACCTACTATGAGCATCTAGCCTGACCAATTTAGGGGTAGACCAACAGCTAAAGCATATTGTTAGGGAAATCGTTCAAATGTCTCTTAATCACTGACAGGCTTGGGGCATCAACCACCTCTAGAGGAAGCCTGTTCCAGTGTTTGACCACTCTCTTGGAAAAGAAATACTTCCTAACATCCAGTCTGAACCTCCTTTGATTCAGCATTGAATCATTCCCATACTTCCTGTCACTGGATACCAGGGAGAAGAGCTCAGCACATCCCTTTCCACTTCCCCTCCTCAGGAAGTTGTAGGGAGCAATGAGGTAGCACCTCATCCTCCTTTACTCTAAACTAGACAAACCCAAAGCCACTCCTGATTACACATGGCTTTCTTATGCATCTTTTTTTAAAAAAAGAAAAAGAGTAGTTACCAGGAGTTTGGTAGTAGCTATCTAACTGGAAGGAATTTAGAGATCCATCTTCAAGGGATGCGTCACAGTCTAGTTGCCATTTCAAATTTCTGTTAATAATTTGGACAAAGGACCAAGTGACATGCTAGTTAATTTGTGGAGTCAGATTTGCAAGAACTTTGACAGCAATGATTAGAAATTCAACATGATCTGCCAAAGTGGAGAGAAGGTCTGAAATGAGATAAAAGTTTGATTAAAGATAGGTGTAGCACTTTGCACTTCAGAAGAAGTTAAATTCTTTGCTAGCTGGATGGAATTAAAAACCCTGTGAGCATGTGAGCTGTGATTTTTTATATGAATGGAAAACAGCTGTCTGAGCAGTACTTCAGCAGAACATCTGGGAGTTGTAGAAGAACATGGACCAAATGTGAGCTGTCATAGTTTACAGCAGGAGCTGTAAAAATCAAGGCAGGAGTCAGAGATGCTTTAACAGCATTGTTATCTGTCTTCTAGCTAGTGTTCCTGAAGAGGCAAAAGAAAGTATCATCCAGAAAGAAGAATGTAATACATTGCCTAGAAAATTTATCCTCTTATCTCCATTAAATATAAAATTTCCCTCCTCCCATGATCAAAAGATGATGGGATTTCTTTGAATTACAGAGATTGGACTAAGTAAACTAAAAATGTCTTTAAATCTCTTCAATCCTGTGAAATAAAGTCGTAAGAATCCTATAAAAAAATCATGTGCAGAATAAAAATGAATGCAAACCTGCATCTTTAACAGCACAGATATTTAAATAGTAACAGGAAAACCACACCAATACACTCGTGTGGACTTCTTGAGTCAAGACCAAACAGTCTGTATCTTCAGCTCCAGCTGAAGACTCTGGTCTTCATGTGAGGATTTTTTCAGAAATGAGTGCAAGGGTAACAGCTTGTGCTGTGTGCACCTTTCCTGGCAGATTAAACTGTTCTGTGTAGAAAAAAATGCAGGTTTGTGGTGCTTTGGCTTTAAGAGTACCTTTTGATCACATATATTTTTTCTGAATGTGCTAAATAAGCTGTTCTTCTTGGTTGGTATTTCATGGATATGAGATGGAGCAGGAATTCCTGTGACACTGACATTTTGCATTTTGGGCAAAAGGTGAGTTGCACCTTTTCCTACTGCTTTGATTGCCTGGTAATGGAAAATTTGCCTATTTTGATGGCAGTGATAAACCTTAAAAAGCCCAGAACTACTTTTGTATAAGCTGCAGAAGAGCAAGATGCAGACCTGTGCCTTGAAGTGGGAGAGAGCTATGAATTGACACCTTCCTTGAGAATCTGACCTGCAAGGCTCTTAGGCATGGTGCAGGAGCAGTAGAATGTTCTCAGCGACATCACCTGTCCCAGTGTTCAGTACTACTCTGGTAGCAGCTCCAGGAGCTGATGTGAGTGTCTTGGATCTGTTTTTTACCTGAGATATGGTACATCTGAGTCAGTAGAAAGCCTGTGGGTGAAAATCTGGTATGAAGTTTAGGTTATTCTCTGGCTGAAGTAAACTTTGAGTCCTGATTGTCTGTGCTAACATGCAGATAAACCTTGAAATGCACTCAATCCAGGTTAAGCGGATGAGGCACTTCTGTTAAAATTTATGAGCCTCTTTAAGCTCCCAACCCATTCAAAATTACTGCATTGCTTCATCTCTTCAAATGCAAAGCCATGAAAAGACATTGGCAGGATCAGGAGAACTTCTTCCTTGGCAAACTAAGAGAGACAACAACAGATACCCAGAAGACTGGTTTGGGTCTTGCATCAGCCAATCTGTGGTATAAATATTTTTACTCCAGCCAAGCAAAGATGGGTCTGTTGATGTCAGCTCTGAGTTTAGCCCTTGGTGTGCCTTGTAGGATGGCAAAACCCATCTAGGGCACCTCCCAAAATCTTTTTGTTTTTCAGGGAGGCAAGGGCCTTTCCTTGGCTCTCCCTCATTGCCACAAGAGGGCTCTGGGAAAGCAGCCCAGCAGCCATCAACAAGCAAATGTACTGTCCAGATTGGACCTTTGAACTGTGCTACACAATTGCAGAAGTCTATAGAAAGACAGCTGAGACTAGGTTGACTAGGTGCAATATATTGGCACGGCTCTGGAATAATCCACCAATTCTACACCTGCTGGGTGTCCACACTGCTGTTGCATGTCAACTAGAATCCATGTGACAGGGTAGAATCAGTCAGACAGGGGAGTCAAACAGATGTGTTAGTGCCTGCAAACAGGGACTTTACACATGGAAACTAGGAGAAACCATCCAGAGTGAAGACCCTGCCTTCTCAGGCCTGATGCTATTTGTTCTGTAGTGGGTTGGCTGCAGTTCTCCACTTCCAAGCCATGGCTTGTAAATTTTATGTTCACAGCAAGGCCACAGCTAGGCTTTGACTGTCCTTATGCCTTTTCTTCTAGAGGCTGACTTCACAGAGCAGCCAAGCACAGACAGATGTCTGGCCAAAGTGGACTTCCTCACCATGGCAGGACAGTATGCTGAATGACAACTTGCGTACCCATGGAGGAGAAGCTTACACCTAGGTGATGGTAGGGTGGTCTAGGGCAGGAGTGAAATGTACACCAGATGCCATTTTAGCAGTATGAGTTTGGGAGAGGAAAATATGTCCTTTCCCAGTCTTCCCACTCCAAAAGTAGCAGAAAGGTTGATTAGATATGTGATTTAAAGCATATGCATGTAGCTCTCCTTCCTGTGTCTCGAACACATCAGAACATGTGATGAGGTAGCAAATTTGGCACTTAGGTGGAGTATTGAAATCAAAGACAGCAAGGCCTTGTTGTCACTTGTCCCCTTTGTAATTTAGTTCAATTCACTTATTCTATAGTAATTTAAGTAAATGACGGGGAAATTATGAGCTCTTTGCTGAACACCATGTTGTGGCGATGAATTCATTCAGCTTTTTCTTAAATGTCACAGATGGTTACAAATGAAACCCCAGAATGAAGTGGACTCATTAGAGACATAGGCTGAAGAGGAGAGGAGGAATTCCCCTCACTGTAGAAGTTCCTCTTCCCTCAGCATACTTAAACTATTTTCAAACTCTTTAAGCATATGTATTTGGGGGAAATACCAACCAGATGGGATGATATGACCAAAGATGACTGTGGATGCAGAGTTGTATAAGAAAAGCTTTCCTGTCATGTCCCAAACTAGTATGATGAATAAGATGGCAGAGAGAGGAGGGAGATGATGAATGGAGGAGCATGGAGGCAGGCAGGAGAAAGAAGGAGTCTTGCACACAAGGCACGTTATCTAGATCTGAATCTTAAGACATCAGAATGTCTTTGGAGAAGCACAAGGACGGACCATATCTCAGCAGTGGCATCTCAGGAAGATCAGCAGCAGAATGAGGCCTCTTTCAATTGCCATGGAAGTTGATGGTAAGTTTTCCACTGAGTAATGCTATTTGTTTGTGTCATCTCCAGTACAAAACCTGCAAGGTTGGGAGGAAGCCATTCTCATGACTCGGAAAACTAACCACAAAATCACCATCTGTTCTGGAGCAGGGAACTTCCCCTTCAGAAGGATGGCCTCTGGGATGCCTTGTTAAGGGACAGGTTGGTGAGAAGAAGGGACAAGTTAACTCTTCAACATTTCAGCATCCTGTGTCATTCTGAAAGCTGTGTTAAATTGCTCCCTTCTCTCTTCTCTGAGGTTTTCCTGTGGCTAATTAATTACAGAGAGAATTCAGAGGCCTTTGTGGGTAGTTTGTCAACTTTGTGCTATGAGTCAAGAGGAGTGCACCTCAACAAGTCCTGGTATGTGGGCTGGGCTCCATGAGGCATTCTCAAATTTGCTAGTTTATCTGGATTTGTCTGGGACACTTTGCATCCTCTCTGTGTGGCCAGTCCGTCTTGCTTTCGAGGCAGCACATAGCATGGAACATGCAGGAAGCAAAGAGAGTGGTGGCAGCCATCATGGAGTTCCAGAGACCTTGAGTTGTTTATGTATTCACCAAACTGATGCAATATTGTAAAACCTTTCTTTTGGCTTGCCCTTGATGTTGTAAAGAACAGCAATGAACAGAGAAAAACAGAGCGCAATTATTCCTTTCCTATTTATATATAATAACAATGGTGACAAGAATATGAAAATCCAGACTTAACATAAATATTCTCTTTCTTTCCTAATAGCCAAAAGACTGAAGAGATAACTAAGTATAAACAAACCTTTGACCTCCAGACCTCACTGTTAAGCTCAAACCTATAAAAAATATTAGCCTAGAAAAAGTCGTGTCTTTCCAAACAACTGGTGCATTTTTTGGCATGACATGGGTTCATCTCTGTACCATCTGCTCAGAGGCCGCTTCTACAGGAAGGGTTTCCTCCTGCTTCTGTGTAATCTTGTGGCTCAGTCTCATGGCATTACCACTGTGGAAATTCAAAATACTCAATGTTCAGCTTGCAGGTGTTTGGTCATAACTTACCAAGTATTCCCTGGGGAGAGGCTGTCTTATTTGAAGAACCTCAGGTCTGTGGGTAAGCTCAGGTTGTTTCAGCAGGAACTGGTCTTATTTGTGGTTTATTACTATGCAGTGAGCTGGAAGAAATGATGGGTGACTTCAGAGACCAATCATACAGGCTAAATAACAAATGCACTGGCGCTCAGATGAAGTTGAGGGTCCACTGGCAGGTACACATCTAGCAGATACTGGGCTGGATTAAAAATAGGTTTGTAGATAATTCACAAGCAGAAAATTTGTGAAATTATGCCAGAAGGAATTCAGCAAGCCCCATTCCTTGTCTCCCTGATTGCTTAAATAATGTAGTCTATGTTACATGTGTGTGCCTTCTGCCCTGCTTGTACCATTGCATAAATCCAGCTATGTGAAACAGTCTTAAAAAGGAAGGGAAAAGATTCATAAGAAATTCAAATTAAATAGCTGGTGTGTGAAGGAAAGAAGGATGTTTAAGGATCAACATTAGGGCCTCAGGAGCAATTGTCATTTGGGGGCTTCTGTAATTTTGGTGCAGTATATAACAATCTTTTATATATGACCTTTTTGGATGTGTTCCCATATTAAAATTGTTAGTCTTGGACCTCAAAATCACAAACAGGAAAGAGATGTGATAATAGGAGGACCTTAGTAACCACAGGCTTAAAACAAGAATGAAAATGTGTGTGTTTGTACTAGCTGTCAGCTTCTGGGCTATCAGTCACATGGATCCAGCTAAACCCTGACCAGCTGTCTGAGCAGACTTCAGACGACAGTCACAGCTGATTTGGGCTAGTTGGGGCTGTACTGCTAGCACATAGCAGGGCTTGAGTAAAATCTCAGTTCTCTGTATCCTTTTGGCTGCCCTTTCTTCAAGACTGAGCCTTCTCACAAGAAAGCAGGACTTTTCTATCTTTTCCTGATTTGATTCATGATGGGGCCCTGGAGTTTGCAAGACAGATCCCTGTGATTTCTCACTTGAGAGTGCAAATGTGATGGTCACTGGGGAAACAGGAGCACAAGACCTGAACTTATATATCAGCAAGAGATGGTGACACTGGTGTGCAAGGAATGGTGGCTGATATTTGAATGTGCAAGTGTGGAAGGTCATGTCTGAACCTTGAACCTACTTTTCAGTTTCCTTTCAAGGATGATTTTCAAAAGCCTTTGGATTGAATGGCATTGTCAGAGGGCCGTTTCAGCAATGTGGCCTCATATTCAGCTTCTGCTTTTCCTAAGCTGCCAAGAGGATGGGAACTTGAATGTGTAAACAATCCATATGTTAGGGTAAGGTTGTGAACATGTGTTGGTCTTACTTTCCTGGTGCATAATTATTACAGATACTTCAGTACCAGAATGGTTGCACAATCCCTTAATTACTGTGTTTAGATAAAGCCTGCTCATTGCAGGAGTCATACTCTCTGGCTCTACTTTCTCTTCAAGGTGTAATTTGAACTGTTGTAACTGAGATGGCTGAGTGGCCAGCATGCACTAAAGTTTTCTTTATGGTTCATACAGATCATAAGTGGGTATCCTTCACCCGGCTTTTCAAGGTGCAGCACTTTTTGAGCTCGTGGCCTGTTGTGTAAAAGTTGCCAAGCCTTCGAAGTAGAAAGAAGGCAGATTCATATACATGTGGTGATTCCTCTTACAGGCACCTTTTGGTTGTTTCCTCTTTGTATCTGAAACATATGTGCTTCTGCACATACTTGTACTACCAAATCTGATTGGCATCCAAATTGTTAGGGGAGCAGAAGGAAATTTTTAGATGAACCTGAGCAAAATTCTAGGTCCAATACCAATATATCTGGTACCTGGTGGTACACTCAGGTCAGCTGTTTGTTTTTCCATTTAAAACCTGAATGATATTAAAACAAAATAAAAAGAGAGAGAGATAAAGAAAATAAATGGATTCAACTTCACATAAACCCTATGACACAGGTCCAGGAGAGGGGGTCATTCTACCTGCCTTCAAGGAGCTGCAATCTAAGGTTGCTGCTTCGTGCCAAAATAACTAGTATGAGAAGGGGACCTTGTAGGAAATGGTGTGAACTTCTTCCCTCTTTTCAAGGACTTGTCTCATCCCCACAGCAAATCTGTTGTAGGTGAAGAATTTACTGTCTTTAAATGTATGAACCAAGGAACCTCATTCCTGTTTCAATCCCCTAACTAAGCACTAAGGACTGCAAGAGGATATCTGAAAATGCAAGACTGTCACTTCTCAGCCTCGGGGAGCAGCTGGCCAGAGCTGTGTCTAAGGAATTTGGGCACAGGGATTAGTGGACAAAAAAGAATGCAAATGATCTGTGGCAAACAGTTCCTAATAGAAGTACCCATGTGTTATGGTTTTGTCATTAAATGAGGACACCATGGCTGGAATACCTGAGTTGGACCTTGAGGACTTATTCCAGCTTCTCTCAGCCACATCAATGCTGTCAGCCACAAGTGGGCTCAGGCATCTCTTAGGCTCATTCAAAGAAGCTTAACACCTACAGGTTTGTTGCTTTCTCTGGAGCCAGTCTATGCTCAGGATCCCAAAATGGATCATTTCTTAGGCCACAGATAGGTAGAAGTGATTCCCTTTGAGGCTCCTCACTAGGAACATGTCTTCTAGACCCTACTGCGTGGTATAGGCCTAAACAAAACATTGATGTCTCACTTTGTCTCATGCTGTTTGTTTAGCTGGCTCTTCCCTCAGCTATTTTTTTTTCTAGCTGAATGAATAAACAAAGCCACCCAGTTTAAATGCCTGTGTTACAATTTTTATCTGAGCAAGAGAACATTTCCCAGTAGCTATAGCCACGTGCGCAAGAGTAAGGACCTGTGGCAATTAGCAACTGTGGGGAGAGAATATTGGGTCATGTTGAGGCAGGTTTTTCAGTAATTGTATAGGGGCAACAATTAGAAGAGGCAGGAGACTTATTAGATACGCTAATCCCCCAGAGTAGGCAGTGGATTGCAGAACAGCCTTCCAGTCCAAATGATTGCTCATAGCTCATGGTGTGCCTGAAGTACAGTGAAAAAACCTCACCCTCTTCTGAGAGGCAGCTTGTGTGATACACGTCCCTGATGGGGCTGGAGGAAGCAGTGTGTGTTCTCTGACTTTTAGTCATAGCACTCAGCTTCTGCAAAGCAATAGGATTCTGGAGAAAAGACTGCCATCAGTGCTTCCTTGATGATTTAATTTGTTCCTCTTCCCCTTGTCCGCTCGTTCCCAGCTCTTTGCCCTGTGGTGACATTCACAAACTGCAGGGCTGGCAGCTCTCACAAGCAGGGCAGATGCAATCAGCTGGGATATGAGGAGGATGTACAAGAAGATGCTGATGGAGCTGGGTATACTCAACTTGGAGAAAAGAAAGATGTGTGTAGTGGAGGGATCTAGCTGCTGTCTTTCTCTGCTGAATGGAGGATTACGAGAAAGATAGAGTCAGACTCTTCTTCATGCTTAACAAAGACGAGTCCCTCAGCCCTTCAGCTTGTCTCCACATATGCCATGTGCTTCAGGCCCTGACCATCTTGGTGGCCTCTGTCAGACAGAATTCAATAAACAGCTCCAGTTTCTTGAAACTTCTGTGCACTCAAGAGACTCAAAACTAGACACAGCCCTTCAGATGCACCTTTGTCAGTGAGGAGAGGAATAATAATTTCTCTCACTCTGCTGGCTGTGCTTTTGCTAACATTAATTGATATGCAGTTGGGCTTCATCATTGTGAAAGCACACTGCTGAACTCATGCTCATCTTCTTATTCACCAAGACCCTCAGGCCCTTATCTGCAGAGATGCTTCCCAGTCAGCCAGCCCTCAGCCTGTCCTGGTGCAAGGGACCACTTCATCTCAGTTGTAGGAGTCTGCCTTTGCTTTGTTAAACTTCGTATCCTGCTAGCACAGTATTCCAGCCCATTGCAGTCCCCCTGAATCACAGCCCTGCTTGCTGCCAGCATGTCAGCTCCTCCCCCTGATTGGTGTCATCCGTGGAACTTGAGAGAGTATGCTGAGTCTCATGAATTCAGCTGATGAAAAAGATGGTTTATGTATTGCTAGCTGCTAAAAACTCAGATCTAAAAGAGGGAATAAAGGCCTTTAGACAAAGTGGGAAGGAATATTTGTCTTCTGGAGATATTTTAAATAAAACGCTGATTTTCTCAGAGTCACAGGAACCTGATGCCTCATGATTTCATATGTTGTAGGAAATACCATGAGACCTCATTACATGTTAGCAATTAGACTTATAGTTTAACTACATGCCTTTTGCTATTTTCTAGCTTTATAGTCATCTGCTCTTTGTGGGATTGCTATATATTCCAAATATATTCCACATGGGATACAGTGATCTGCAGCTGGGTCACAGGAAGGTAAAAGCTGTTTACTGTGCCTCTGCCCTGACCAGAACTGGTTCCTGTAATTTTCACAGGACAGGTGGTTTTTTGTTCTCCATGGAAGAGCTTTCAGGGGGGTGTCAGTGCTGCTGTTTTGAAGGTCCAAAATCTTTGGGAATCTTTGCTCTCTTTTTGTTCTGGAAGAGTCTAGTTTCACCAATGGACTTGTTCATATCCCTCTTCAAAAATAAGATGCTGGTTCATTGTGAAGATAATGAGGGGTATTCTACCAAGGACACTCCAAGAGGAATTGTCTTTGCGTGCCATGAGAGGCATTTTGTCAGTGTCTGAGACATTGACCACAATTAGGACTGCTACATAAAAAGGAAAGCAGAACTAGTGCTGGAAAGAAAGATGCGAGGCTTGAACACTGGAGGTTGACCACAGCTAAGTATGGAGGATGGTGCTGCACCTGTGGATGCTAGCAAGTTTCCCAAGTGCCTGGCTGATGTGTCTTGACCAGAGTTAAACAGACCATCACATCTGGAGTCAGGAAGGAATTTCAAGTCAAATTGGATAGCAAAAGCAGGGTTAGAATAGTTGTTGTTTGGCCTTTTGTTACAGCGATGTGGTCTATTTATTATGCACACATGTAAATTCCACTTACCGAAATTCTCGGCCTTGCAGGCACTGAGAACACTGGCAATAACCTTCATCGCTCTTGCTGTCTTCCTAGAGGTGGAATTTTTGTTGCTTTTGGAGTAGGTTCTTTTGGTAGAGAATCATAGGCTTGCTTAAGAGCATTAGAGTTGCTCTATAGCTCATGGAATGCAAGCCTCTGTTCCCATCAGGACTGAATGACTACTCAGTGTTTGCCTCTGACTGCAGGAGGCTGGATTACATAGCCTGAGAGCTCCTACTCTACATTCTACATCAAACCAAGCACAGCATATCACACTCTAGTATAATGGACAAGTGCAGCTTTTCTGAGCCAAGTTACACCAGAAAGAGTTGTGTCTTAGGGGGTCCCCAGGACCAAGATACCAAGATCCACTGACCAACCCTTGCTGCATTGCTGCAACCGGGACAAGAAGTACTGTTTACTCTCTCATTACAAGCATACAACCTGTTAGCAAAGTTTTGTACTGGCCTCTAGACCATTTCTCACCTGTCTGCTCACCTGATTGGAATGAAAATTTTAATGGTTTCTAGAACAGGTCTTCTCACAGATTTGGTCCAGATGGAGTGAAAAATATGTTGGAACATGTGTAAACCCTATGTATATCAGAAGAGAAACACCGAGTTGCCAGACTGCCAGTTCCTGGCTGTCTGCATAACCACAAGAAAAAAAGCCCAGATGCTTCTTTGAAAGGCAAACAGGTATATGGCAGACTCCATCTTGTGCAATACCTAATAGAAAGTCTGAGCCACCTCCCAAAAGATGAGTGTCATGTCTCCCCACCTTTGATAAAACATTGTTGACAAATAGCAGGTTTGCCATAATTAGAAGCATAATAACTAGTAAGTGCAGCTCAGAACCAATTCAGGCGTCTAACTCTCTCCAGCTGCTATTAAAGCTGATGTCTCAGGCAATCAACTGCAAATGGGTATTATTTTCTAATTGAATCCACAGCTCCCTACATGTGAGATGTGAATGAATGAGGTAAACACACGTGCAGCTAGCAAAACTCACAGCTAGCTGTCATCTCTTCAGTGCTACTAACATGGCCCTCATTCATCCCCAAAACAGAGGGGACCTTGCTACAATTTTCCAGAAGCCTCAGGCTCCAGCACAGTTAGCTAGGGAAATTGCATCTGCTTTGCTTCGAATGTTTTGAATAAGGGCCTGCTTAAAGCTGCACGGACATTCTGCAGGCACAGGGGACTTTGAAACACGCACCCAGGGTGAATATCTGCAAGCCATGCAAAAGGACTGAGCTAGGAAATACAGAATAACTATGCCAGCATGATAAATCACTCCAACTGCTTTATCTGGTCTTGGCTCCAGCCTTCAGTCTGGTGGAGGCTGTCCTGTCTTGTCAAAACCCTGTCAGGAAGGAACTTTCAAGAGATGTTACAGTGTTAGAGTCCCATACCGAGCACTATGGGGACATTAGCAGCACCAGACTGGCCTGTCCTAGTTGGAGTGCCCCAGACATACCCTACAGGAAGTCTGCCAGTTCATTCTGTTCATGTGAAAGGACAGAGATGTTTTTCTTCTTCACTCCTGGTGGAGCTGTGATGCCTGTGTGGATGAAGGGCTGTAGGGTTAGTGTCCCCTGACCCTTGCAAGTGCCTCATCCCTTCTGGGAGTGGTTTAGGCAAGTACCATGTGTCTGACACCCACCAGCCTAACACAATAGTGTTTGACCAGAACACAATGAAGGAAAAAGATTTAAATAGAACTACATGGCAGGGCAACTTCTGAGATTTCATATATAGTGTGCCTTTCTCCCTTCCATGACAATTATTCTGCTACCTTGTTTAGAGAATGTCTTGCTTTTGTCTTAGCCTATATTTGTCTGGTACCCATGTCCAACCTCTAGATTCTTTTTTGTGTTTGCCTATAAAATTATACATCTTAACTGTCAGAAACCTTCCTTCCTTCCTCATGTAGACACATGAGTTCTCTTTCCAAGCTAAGCAGATGAGCCGCATCCCCCTCCCACTGGAAGAGGGGTTACCTAGCCTGCATCCTACCATTCTTGCCACTTTCCACCTCAATGCTTTCTGTGAGTCAGCAAGCAGTGTGTGACTCAACAAAAATACATGTAGGGCAAAACAGCCATGAACTAAATTCAGTGCTTGCTAAAGAATGTGCAGGTGTTATTCTGGGGATCAACAAACCTTCTAATGATGATACCGGGTGGATTCTGGCCAGAAAGGTGTGCTGTGCTGAAGGAAGGTGGGAGGAGAACCTGGAAGCAACGCAGCAGGATTTGGAAAGAAGAGTTGTCTCCACAGAGGAACAACTTTACAGGATTCACAGCAGAGCAACAAGAAGAGCTGTTACAGGAGGACTGGTCTGTGGGTACCCTTGAATGGGAGACCTGCATATTGCAAAGGCAGTACAGTAATTTGTCACTTGGAATTGTCCTCTCTAGATCAGCTGTAAAGTGCTACCATTGCTCTGAAGTGGTCAGAGATACCTAGAAGCAGACCAGCTCCCACGGTACCACAGGGCCTGGCAGCCTTGCTGAAGTGAAAGCACAAGGTGCCTTGTAACCAGGGAGCAGATCTTGAGAGATCCCCCGGAAAACTCTCTTCATTTTAAGACAAGCAAGTCAATATAGAGAAAAACAAACAGAAATGGCTGTTTTTGTGAGATACTGATGTAAAGGACCTGATGCAATCACCTCATCACAGTTCCTGTTCCACCTGGCTTGTGTGAGTGTTTCCTCAATGCATGAGACATACATTCAGAGGGCAACACCACTCCCTTCTCTACCCTTCCCATGCCCAGGAGCACTTCTGACCGTGAGAAAGTTCTGACATGCAAAGAAGACTCCTGTAACAACGCCTTGCTTGCTGTCAGCTGAAAGCAAGTGACACCCTCTCTAATTACTAGTTTCAGAAAGAAAGCAAATACACAAGGATGCACTCACCTGTCCCAGGTGATCACTGCTGTCTCCCACGGGTGAAATTGATGGTGCTTTTCAACATATGTGTTGCTAGCTGTATCACCAAGGTGGGGCCACATTCTAGCTGGGGCACTGGAGGGTCCTTAAGGACCTTCATCCTGGCAGATGCTGCTCTGAACATTATGCATCTGGACACAGCTGTGTAGTACAGGGATATTTCTCAGAGACTTCACAGTTCTTTGGTAGGAAGGTGCAAGATGCCTTCTAGATCACCCACCAGTGGGGAATGGAGCAAAAAGTAGCTCCAGATCTTTCTTTTTCCATCTTTTTTGAGGTTGGTGCCCCATAGACTAGAGCACATACTGAAGCACCCAATGCCACCTTTGCTTCCTGTCCCCCAGGACTTGGCGAATTGCCCACAGGAGCCTCTGGCTGGCAGAAGGTGAGAGAGCCACGTTGAACATGTGAGGGTGGTTTGGTAGCCTGGCTCGTAGCATCCAGAGGGAGTGTCTGCCTCTGTGGATATCATATCCAAAGAAAGGAGCCAAATACACCCACATGGGTCACGGAGACTGTATCTTTCTGCCACATGCCTTCCCTCTTGCCCAGCCCTGGCAAGGCCCTGTTGTTCCTCACGTGTTGCCCTGCATGCTAAGGAGACTGCCAATGCCTGCTAGTTTCCACAGCCCATGGATCTGCCTTCAGATCCAAAATATCTGTCCAACATAGGCATTTTGGAAAAAGAACTGGGATTTGGTCTTTGATTTGGTTTGATAGGAGGACTGGAAATTGTAAAGTCAATCAGAAATCTGTATATCACCATATTGGGAACAAGAGGACATATTTAAAAAATCAGTAGAATGTAGGCTTGTGGTTGATGGAAAATACAAGATAGAAGGGGGCTTTCTGGTCAGATTCTGTGATTTTTTTTTGTTGTTTATTCCTCAGACTTCCCATGTTTCTTTTGCCCATGGCCACAGCTTTGTGATTCTCTGCAGAAGTAAAATCATCATTATTTCAGCACCCCCTCCAGACACGTCAGCATTTGCTCCATCCTCAGAGGCTGGTATGCGCTTATAAAACACAGAAAGAGCCGAGAGTGAATGCCAAGCAGCTGACTTCCAATGTTTATTCATCTTCTCAAAACCTAAGGCTTTTAAAGAGATCTTACTTCAGCTCTTCCAGATATCCCCATCTGGCTTTTCTTGCCTTGGGTTTGAGCTCAAAACTCTTCTTTTAGGCAGGGTGTATGTGCTTTGAAGCTAAACCAATAATTACCTTAAGGGTTTAAAGTGCCAGCCTTATTTCCACAGGGGGGTCCACATGTATGTACAGAAGCAGTCAGGAGTGTGGGCTGGAAAAGAGACCATAGAAGTGGCCAGGAGTAGTGGGATCACTCACAGCAGCAATCTCTCCCTCTCCCAGATCCAGATCCAGCAACATCTGTAACTGAATTTAAAGTTAAGCATCTGGATCAGTTAAAGACAAACCTGTGTTCTAATGAGCTGCAAATTTTGGCCCAGCAGAACTTGGAGTTGCATGTCACAGTCCCTTTGCTTTCCAGAGAAAGCAGCACATAAGGCAAGAAAATCCTCAGTATCAGAGCACAAAACTGTGTAAGATCTCAGCAACCCTGTTTTGACTGGGTTTTGACTGAGGAAATACCAGTAAAGAGGTGAGTAGCTGTTGAACATGACATCCAAGGCCTGTCTTCTGCTTCCCTCATCTTCGGTGCATCAGCTATTATGGCAATTGGGAGCAGTTTCTCAAGACTGGAAGGAAGCAACTGCCACTCTTGTTTTCAGGAAGAGACGGGGAACTACAGGCCAGCCAGCTTCACCTCAACTATCCTGGAAATAGTTTCCTGGCTTATGAAGGACAAGAAGGTGATCAGAAGTAATCAGCACAGACTTACGAAGAGGATATTGTGCTCAACCAACCCAATAACCCAATAACCTTCTGTGATAAGGTGAGGGCCAGAGCGAGGTGCTGTACCAGCTGTACCACTTGTGAGCTGTGCCCTGCCACTTGTTTGCATGATTTGTGCATCTTTGTGTGGCAGAGGATGCAGTGCTGGGACCAGCTAGTGGTAGACCCCAAGGGATGAAATTTGAGAAGCTCAGATTGCGGGGAACTGCTCATAAAAGGCTGGGCTTTCTCTTCACTCATCCTGCAGTGAACATGAATGGTTCAGAGGAAATTTCATCTCCACTTTGCCTTCTTGACACCTTATTCTTGGGATTGGAGCATGGCTGCTGCTTTAGTGTGTGCTCTGGCAGTGGCAGCAGTTCATCATGGAAAGTGGAGCAGTGCTTGGGAGTGCTTTTAGCCTGCTGGACTTCAGGAGACCAGACCGATAGGCACTTTCTCAGAGGATTTCCAAGATGCCTACAAACCATCATCCAGCACTCGATGACTGTTTGTCTGAATGAAAAACTAGTCAGCTGCCATATCTCAGTGGTATCGGTGCCCCAGTGACAGTCTTGTTTTCCTTTTCTTTTAAACACCTCCTCTCCATTCAGCAGCTTTCCTGAAAGAATGACAAGTTTTCCAGCACTGGGGTGGGAGAGAGAGAGAAAGAAACTGAACGTGGGTTTCCTCTGCCAGCCCCTTCCCAGGCTGTGGAGGAAATCCAAAACATGCACATAGAGCAGATTGACACCAGCTCAGCCTCTTCTGTTTGGTGTGAAGAAAGTGCAATGTCACACCAGGCTGTTGGGAACAGAAGAACCTCTCCTGCAGGTGAAGGAGTGATTTTCTCTCTGTTCATTTGCATCCCTTAAAACTTAGAAACCTTCTTGTTATCTCACATTAAGTAACAAGTCCTTGTTTTGTTTTGAAAAGTTCTTTCCTCCCAGGTATTCTGTCCATGTAAGGCCATTAGCTGGGCTTCCTGTACTTTTGCTAATTTACTAGACAAGGTTTTGGAGCTAAATTACTGTTACAGTGGCACTGAGCAGTGCTTGCCTGCAGAACCCAGGGACATGGATGGCACTTACTGTATTTTTTATTTTTCTGTCTGAATCTAGTCAGAACAAGGATGCTGTTACCTGTCCTGAATGCTGACCTGGCAGAGCAAGCTGGCTGCACAGACCTGGTATTTTTCTGCTTCCTCTAGAGAACGTGATCTGGCAGTGGTGGTGCTTAAAGAGCCTATGACCCACATTACAACCTGCTACAGAGGTGGAAAGTGTCCAGGATCACCACAAGTAGGATCATATTTCTGTCTTTTCTTTCACAGACACACTAGTGCATACGCAGACACTTCTTGTACAGGAAACAATGTTCTGGCATTGTCGGACTTGCCCCACTACCAAACAACAGCACACATGAACCAAATGCTTGATCCCATGCTTGCAATTCCAAAAAAAAGTGCAAAATATTTTCGGCGGGAAGGAAATGTTGATACTTCAGCTGAAAGGCCAGAGATATTTTGGACAGAAATATGGGTGTTTCAGAGCTGGGTAGAATTATCCCACAAAAAAGCCATCCATTTTGACATCACTCCCACTCCCCTTATTCTGACATTAAAAATAGACAGCAAAGGCCATGTTGAACAATGTAGTCAGCTGGTCTCACATTTCCCAGTAGGTATCATTATTTCCAGCCCTGGACTTCATTTTGAAGAGCTCAGAAAGGTGACAGCATTCTGCAACAGACATCTCTGGATAAAATAGATATGGTTGTACACCCCAGCATAGACAGCCACTCCAGAGACTAGTCACCTGTAAAAAGGCAGTGGAAAGAAAGAGGCACTTCTAATGCTGTGATAGATAGTCCATCTACAAGGAGTCTAGCTCAAAGGTGGGCCTAGAGATAAAATCCACTGATGCATTCAAAGACAGTGCTGGACTTGGAAAAGATCTTCATGTAATTTGCCCTTGACTTCTTTTAATTTGCTTGTAACTGGAACAGTGGCAGTCACTGCAGGTATAGTCTCCTAGGGATTCTTTAAGAGCAAATCTTTCCATGACTACTTTCTCAACTGTTGCTGTTTACTCAACCAAGCAAAAATATAGATGTGGAGCTCAGCCAGGAGCTCTTTAAAAATAAAAATACTTTGTCCCCCTTCAGTTAAACAACCATGCTCCCTGGTTTTTGTGCATTGCTGAGCATTCACCCATCTTCTTTCTCCAGCACTGATTCTCTCTACATTGATCAAATTCCATGCAAAATTTTGAGTCAAATTTGTCTTTTGTTTCTTGGGTTGTTCCACACCCTGACTGCTTTTGAGTTGAATTCTGGTTTTGAGCATCCATTGCTTGTAAGTCAACCCAGATGTTCTCCAGGTGCCTTGATGAACTGAAATGTCTTAACCAAAATGAAAAACAACTTGTTCTTTAAGAAGACATGCCATATTTTACTTAAGACTTTCATGTAGCACCAAAGATTTACTGCTGAAAATCACCAACCCACCATATCCATCTTCTTTGTCTCATTTTGCATGTCAGTATCTTGAATCTTATCAAGAGGACAATTTGTGACAAAAGTCTCAAGAGAGGGGTGGCAGAGCATAGAACTGGAGTCTTTCTGTAAACAACCAGCAATGCTTCATGTACAGTTAATTTTGGTATGAATCACAGCATAACTCTTTTTTAAAATTTTCTGATTTTTCTATTCAACTGTCCCTTGCCTTCCTTGCAGGATTTCTTTTGTACATATCCTCCAGAGGCAAAGATCTGGCAGTTACTGCCAAGGATTTCAATCATGTGCTATTCCAGTTTTGGGTTTGGTGAAGCTCTGGTGAACCAGAAACATTTCAGATTTCTCAGTAAATACACATTTTTCAATGAAGCTGAGTAGCCCTCTACATATACCTGAGGTGTCATCAGCACACAAACACACCTATGCACACCAATAATGCACAGGTACTCATGCAGTAATTAGAGAGAGCTATTTTCAGATGCACAGAGGTTTATTACGAACAGTGGCAAATAAAATAAACAACTATTAAGAACAACCCAGTAGATCTCTATTAACTCTACAGGAAATATTTGGTCTTTCTGACAAAATGACATGTTTATACTGATGCTTAAGCCAGTTTCCTAATAAAATCTTTTTTTTTTTTTGACAGCTCATTTCCGTGATAATGAACTTTAAGGCCAAAGTTTTGCTGCTTACGTTTCATTTTCTGGTGCATTCAACCCCATCCTTCGGGGTAGATGTGGGCACCTTACAGGTTTGTGAAGTTACAGAGTGTTTAGGCTGGAAGGGAGGTCTGGGGCCTCTCCACCCCTCCTCTCCCTCACACCCTCACAGCCAGGTCGGGTCTGATGGTGGATGTTCCCCAAGGATGGAAATGTCACTGTGTCTCCAGGCTTCAATCCAGGGCTGTCCCACTCTCCAGCAGCAGATTTATTTCCTCCTACCTTGTCAGTGTTTGCCTTCATGTTTTTTCCCTGCTCTCAGCTGGCCTCTCAAGCACAGGCTGTTCCCTTCTCTTCTAGATCTAACAGCTCTGGCTGGACTGCCTTTCACCACTTTCCTCTTGACTTTTTGGAGAGGACATATTAAGCTGTTGTAGCACAAGGTAGATTGCAGACCACATCATTGGAAAAAGGAAAAATAAGGAATGTCAGAGAGACCACCACTGAAATCTGGTCAGTGGTGTGAAGATCTGAACCCAAGATGCATTTAATCTTCCACTTCTATCTGGGCAAGCTACATTTTCCCATTTGAACAGCTCTGTATATAGTCTGATTTTTCTAATATGTGAATCATCTAGGTTCGCTTGTTAAAAATGAGGTCATTTAATTGAAATGCTAAATATGGCCTAGGATTCAATTTCTATTTTTACCACACCTGTGTTTAGGACAAATAACATTTTTCCTTCCCTTGATGGTGAGCAGAAGGTTGCTCAGGACATATTGCATAGGAGTTTTTCTATCACTTAACAGACTGAACACTGATAGATAATTCACCCCTCTGGTTTTGTGTAAGTTCTCCATTACTGTTCTGGGTTTTTTCAACACTTCAAGATGAGGTTTCACTTTTGACTGCAAAAGAAACCAAATTGTATTTAAAAAAGAAAAGCAGAAGAGCATCTCAAACCACATCCAATTGTGTACACTCAGACCTGCCTGCTTGACTGTACACACCATGTCTGGCAAAGGGTGACTGAAGAGTCTGTGAAACCTGTGTTAGGAAAGGAAGTTGAGAGACTATATTTGTATGACTCCTTTCTTGCTCACTCACTGAAAACACAATGTCTTCTTGATGCAGAAAATCTGCCTTGGCATCAGAAATGGGTATGCATTGGTCATGTTGTACAGATGGGCTCTGCACCCAGAGAGGGGTGGGGATCAGCGCAGCCAATATCAGACACGCTTTTTGGCTTGCACGGGACAATAAATCAATAAAAGCTACAGACATCTAACCCAGTGCCCGAGACACATGGGGAGAGAAGGGTATCAACCAATTGAACATTTCCAGCCCAAATCCTCAGCACTTTACTGAGACCTTTCAGATCTGTCTAGATCACTGGCAGGACCAAGACTCATCCATAGCAGTTACAAAGCAGGAATTAAAAAATTACTCTCCAGGAGAAGACAGTCAACAGGGTCTTATGTCCTCAGATACAGACAGATTTTTGCATTCAACAGCAGGAATGTCTTAAATTCAATGGAAGCAAAACCCAGATAGCTTACCTGGGCAATAGTACTGGAGAAATCACAGGCCAAATGTTGAAGAGGGCTTTGCATAAAACTTAGTGTCCAGAGCACATGCAACTTGCTCCCCAGCTGAATATTCTGAAATCAAACCAAGCTCTGGAACTCAGGTAAAACCTAAGCATCTCATCTAGGTGTGTCAGAGTGCAGATGGATAATGGAGGGAAATGAGAGGACATGGACTTCTCTCCTGCCTAGGACTACAGAGTTACTTCCTTTTAACCAGGCTAGTTTCCTCTGCTCCTTTCAACAAGGATCTTTCAGATAAAGGTGATTAAAAGAAGATGCTAAGTAAAGAAACCACTTGAATAGGTAGAAAGAGCAAAAGACCAAAGTGCTGGAGATGTCTTTCGAGGCTCTAGAAGTGATGCATGGACAACCAAGCTCATCATGACAAACTTGATCTCCTGCACAGGAGCAATGATGAACTCTCTTTCTTGGAAAGAAGAGCCACTAAAACTTTGGATTGTGATGCATTTCTTCTCTTCCGCTCTGCACATATTTACCCCCACCTATACCCCTGTATATAACTCCTGTTGTGATCAGAGGATCATATGCAAGTGTGCAGATGCAGACAAACAGCAAATCCAGCCCTGCTGCAGGTAACAGGAATTTCCAACCCATCAACAGCAGCTTTATTAATTCTCCAAGTCATATTGGCTCAGAATTAATTACGCAAGCCATGATAGTGCGCATGGACTCTACAAGCTTGTTAATGATTCATGTGCGTTTTAGCCTCTGGGAATTAAAAAATCAACAGGAGGTAGGGATGGTGCCTTTAAATTAGAGGGGCATTTCAGGAAGAATAGCATAGCTTTCTGCCTCCTCCCATTAGCAATAGATCTTCCTCCTTGGGACTTCCATAGGGCTCATAGATATGCTTCCAAGATAAAAAGAAAAGATGGGCATTTTTTCTGTGCAATTTTGTTTGTAGTGTTACAAAAGTGCTACTTTTTTCCTTTACAGGCAGGAAGTCCGGGGTAGGTCCATAGTATTCCCAGGTCAACATCATGGCCACACATTGACTTGAGAGCACCACTACTCAGCCTATCCATCCTCTCTCTAATAAGGGCTGGAAAAAAATGCCTAGCAAGAAATATAAGCATGGGGCTAGCATGTTCTTGTATTATCCCAGGTACTCTCCTGGCCTCCAGGTGTGTGGACTTAAGGAGTTCCTGAAGCAGAAGCTCTGTTTTTGCAATTAATAGCCCTTGATGGATTCTTCTGTCATGAATTTGTCTAATTCCTCTTTGAACTTGTGTGAGCTTTTAGCATGCACAGCATCCTGTGTTTCAGTGTGTCCATGCTTTAACTATGCACTATGCAAAAATGTCCCTTCTCTGGAAACTGTCAGTGTCATTTGCTTCTCCTGACCCCTGTACCATCTGGGCTCATCAACATATGAGCCAAGGAGCACAAATCCAGGTGAGCTCCCCTCTATAACGCTCCTCCTACCTACTCCTTTAGGAAATTAGCCACAAGCACACACAGAAGAAACTGCTGGATCCAAGCTAAATTTTATATGGCAATGTATTTTTAAGACAATTGATCAGTTTTGCTAGCTTGGAGCTGGACATCACTCTGTGTGTGATTCAATCAAGTGCTAAGACTATGCATAGTTCTGACTCTCAAATTTTTCCTTTTGTGATCCTACTGTGTAAGTCAGCTTTGCAACAGCAATCAGCTTGTGGAATAAGCATGTCAAGGACAGGATCACCAGAATATTTATAAGTACTAGAGGAGGCAATCTTTGAGCCATGAAAGAAATTGAATAGCAATGAAATATTTTATCGAGAGCAATGTCTTCTGAAGGAAGCCCAACTCTTGGGCCACATGTCTGGGACCATACAGAGAGTCCTGGTAGGTCACTGCACTTACCATAGCTGTAACATGAGTCAGAGTTGTCACGTCCGTGGTTTGCTGATGGCATATTGAAAAGGTACATGGTAGGTGATTTGAAATCATTGATAAGGATAATGATTATGATTATGGCTTAATCCTTTTTTTGCAAACTAAACCTCGCACGCTAATGGTGCCATCAGCTACAAGCAACCCATACTCAGTAGCTGCAATGCACTGTGTGGTAGTAATGTGCCAAGTGCAAAGCTGAGCTGCTGCAATACTCTGTCCTGTTCTCATCAGGTTAGGAGTAGGATCAGGCAAAGAGAAAGACCTACCTTAGAAGGAGGTTTGTCAACAAGCCTAAATATCTATTCTCTTTGGAAAAGGTGGTTTTCTAGTATAGTTGAAAGGATTAGCCTGGCTTTCACAGGTAGCCTTCATTAAATGCACTGATATCCTCCATGCCCCTGGCTTCCTCTCTGCACAGTTTCTCTGCCCTTTCATTATCTTATAAGCTGTTGCATGATTTTTCAGAAAATTTGTTGTAAATCCTAGTCTCTTTGCACAGTCCAGGAGGCTTTACCATGTCACTGAAGAGGATTCATCCCTCACATGAGCTTTTTGGGGCTTTCTGGGGACCTTCAAGGATCAGACCCTGTTGACATGCATTTTTTTATTTCTTTTAGTTGTAGAGGAAAGAATGGACCATTACTGGTCAATGTGTCTATAGTATTCCCCATGATTAATGTCTTGAAATAGCAAGAAACTTCTGTAATGTTTTCTAACTGACTGCATTATGTATGTATCAGCTGGTCTGCATTTTCAATCATAGAATGGGTCACATTGGAAGAGATCACAGTGGGTCATCTGGTCCAACCTCCTTGCTCAAGCAAGGTCATTCTACAGCACATTGCAGAGGATTGTGTCCAGATGATTCTTGAATATCTGCAGTGAGGGAGACTCCACAACTTCTCTGAACAACCTGTTCCACTGTGTGGTCACCTGCACAATAACTTTTTAATTTTTTTTTTAACTCCCAGTAATAAACTGTGAGAACGTGAGAGAGTTTTGTTGTGGTTTTTTCCATATTAAATGCCTAAACAGATTGCTTATTTTCCCCATGTCCTGCATGGCTGATCTTAGCTGCCTGTTAAATTGGATAGACACAAGGCCCTTTACCAGAGCCTGAGAGAGCTGTACAAGGATAACTTGGTCTTGAGCTTTAGGGGATTTAGGTTCTGTTTTCAATGACTCAGTTGTTTTTCCAATAGGTTTGCGAATTCTGTGCTGACTAAAGAGTCACAGATGGGATGAGCTATGCCAGGGAGAACAGGACATGTCCAATTTTGGGATTTCCTATTCCTGTTCCCTGGCCAGGATGATGTGCCCACGTCACCCTGAGGTCCTGCCTAACTTCCACAGAAGTTTAAATACAGTGTTTTGAAAATTGTTGTCACTAGAGATAGGGCAAAAGACAATCCTCATGTGAGAATAACTCTCAGCCTCTGTGCAATTCTGAAGTTACAGCAGTTACCCTTACTGGACAGAAGGGGAAAGTCAAGTAAAGAGTCAGGATATGACTTATGTGAAAACAGCTAGCAACCCATAGTGCTGCCCTCAAACAAGCCAAGACTTCTAATTTCAGCCAGCTCTAGTTATTTATATTGGTATGTGACCCAAAGCAACACAGGCCAGTGGTAGAGATACCCCAGCTGTAGCCAGAGAAACCAGTTTAATTGCATTAATACTAAGCCTTAAAAGAAGATTTGCATGGAAAACAAAGTGTTGATGAAGTTAATGAGTTTTCTACTGGTCTGAAGGATGCTAAATTAGCTACCTCTTCCTGGCTTGTCTTTCCTGACAGGTCAACGTGGTTTGTAACTTGAATAACACCTCCAGCCTAGGTCCCATCCACAATGCAGGCCTCTGACTGAAGTGTGATGGTGCTTAACTGTGATATGCTAAAGGCTAGCCTCCAGCTAAGCTGTTTTAACATCACAGACCCACTGTCCCAACCCAGGGCTTCACACCCTTACACTGGTGTGAAGGCCTGTGAGGCAGGTCAAGTTCCAGCTCCTCAGACACTTGATCTTGCTAAAGGTCTCGTATGAGATGGGTGATAGCAAACAGCCAATGTCTCAAAGCAGGACAGCTGAACTCCTGTTGTGGCTGATGCAGAGGGGCAGATATCTGCATCAGATGATTCATCTGAACAGTCTTAGGAAGGATGAGTCACTGGCTGGCAGTGGCTGGGTCTCTCCCTTGCCTATGACATGTGAGATGGCAATTGCAGTTTGGGGCTTCAATGTCCCCCACATCCACAGATGGACCTTTCCTAGTCTCCTGAAACATAGGATGAACTACCTGTGCTTTGCTGCCCTGGGAGACACCAGCAGCCTACATGTTCCAGCAATGACTAATTTCTGGGTACTGCCTTGAGATCTTTTCCAATGTTGTGTTTTCATCCTAGGGTACAGAGGGATAGCACACCCCTGGGTTTGAAGAGAAGGAAGGATAAAATCAGAGATGAATTGAACTTGTGGACCAACAGCTCACAGGATTGGGAGGGCTCCCTGTCTTGCAGGGCCTTTACCAGAGCCTGAACATCTCTAGACATGGCTAAGCATTTTCTTTTCTTTAAGTGAACAATAAGTCTTCAGTGACTTTTACCAGATGTTTGAATTAATTACTTGCATATGTGTAAAAAGACTATCCTGCCTGAGTTTGATGAATGGTTGGGTTCAAGCAAGGGTAGAAGCGCTGTCTCTTCAGTTGTTCAGCCTTGAGTCAATGCTGTGGCAGGGACTAACTCTGCCTGTCCATGGCCCTAAGTTGAATCAGCTGGTTTTATTTTTCTTGATCACCTCTTCTTTCTTTTTTCTTCTTCCACCTTTCTCCTTAGCTTCACAGTTGCTTTTTGAGGAGCCATGTGTTGCTGTGTGGCTCCATGCTGCATAAGGAGCTGGCAGATGCAATCTTGGTTCATTCGTGACATTATCTTGTTATGGGTTGCTTTTATGGTTGCTACTTCATCTAGTCTGCAGAGCAGCTCTCCTATTATCTTGGAGAGACTATTCCAGTGACTGTCGCACCAATTATGTCTATCATTACTCTTCAATTATTTTCCCTTGGACAGGAACAGCTGTGGTAGCGAAGACCTCTGAAAGCTCAGTTTTGTTCCTGTGAACACATTTCTGTGCACATCTTACCTAGTCATACAGGCACACCAGAGCCTAGTCTTCTGTGTTTAGGCCTCTTGCTGGCAGGTTCCAGAAAGCTGGGAAAGTATGCCTGCAGCCAGCAACCTGGTGGTTTAGACAACTTGTGCTGTGAGGTCTTGGTCTTGGGGAGGCCAGAATGAGGCAATATAAAAGGAAAATCAAACTTTAATATCATCCAGAGGAGCAGGGAAATGGAGCACATGGAAAAAGAGAGTGTCATAATGCATTTCAGAGTACAGCCCAAGGATGGTGATAGTAAACAGGATAAATACTATGACACCTGGAAGGAGTGCTTATTTCATATTTTAGGTGACTCTTAGATAACATTACTAACTCCTCAGTGCAAAGGAAACTAAAAACCACATCCAAGGAATGGTGATATATTTGTACTGTCTCATGACAGCAAGGCAGAGCAGAGAGCTGCAGCACTCTGTAAGCCCAGATTCCCTCCAACTTCCTCTTGGTTCACCTCCATCCTGCTGCTCCAGTGCCTTGAGGTGCTCTGTTTTGAAGGACAATTTAACTTGCAGTGTTTTTGTGCGTGCAAAAACCAAATCTGTCTCTTTGGGTCAGGATAGACCCTTGCATGTTGATGATCAATGTGTCAAGATTACAAAGAGATCTTGTGTGTCCAAAACAAGACAGGGCAGGATATCTCTGCCTGGCTTCAAAATGAGGTTTATTGTTAAAGGGAAGTGGTGACATGGACGCTTCATCCTTTGAAGGGTGAAGTACACAAGAACATTGTGCAGGAACATGAACATCATTTAGCTCCTTTCAATTCTCCTCTGTTCCCAGAACCTTTAAATCGGTTGCACATATCAATTAAGTACAGCTCACACACCCTATGAGGCAACTGAGTGCTATTTTACTTATTTTATTGCAGATGGGGAAACAAACATGTAGAAAGGCCTGATGACACGTGGTTTCAAGTCCTCTGGCAGAACACAGAGTCCTCCCATCTTTGCTGCGTTCCCTGGGTCATCCATCTCCTCTGTTGCTCCTCTGGGTGAGATGGGCTCTCTCCAGCTGCACCTTCCCACTGCAGAAGTGTGTGTCTCCAGAGCGTGCTCTAGGTCCTCCTAGAGCTTGTTGGTGGCTGAGCTGAGGGTGAGTTCTGTGGGGTCTCAGTCACCTCCACAGTCTGCTTTTCTCGGGCAGAGAAGCAGCACCCACTGGCCAGGCAGTCTTTGTTTGGTCTGTGCCTGCCATGAGGGGGCCTGGTGAGCACCGGTGTCACTGGTAGAGACAGAATAATTGGTTATACTGATTAATTCTGGGCCTAGTGGGGGTCACATATTAACAATAAACTGGAAATGCCAACTAGGCTCTGTTCATTTTTGATTGATGTGACACGATTTAATTAACCCAGGCTTATATTTGAGCATTGCCCATTAGCATCTGGTATTAAAAACCCTGTGAACTGCCTGAGCTTAGCAGCTACCTTAAGGAAGTCATTTGACATCTAGTCAGAAGATTTAATTGTACCATTATGTGCCTATGTATGGTAGTGAGTGCCATTTAACCATTGCCCTTACTAGCTGATTAATTACTAGGACCAAGTGAATAAGTGTGGGAGCTTACTTCATGGCTCTTCATGGCTGAAGCAGAGACAATACTGTGTTCATGATGAATGCCAATCTGTTTGTGTGGCATGCAATGGATAAGCTGGGATCTGCAGGCAAAACCTGTTTGTTTTACTGGAGAGGCAGAAAGTATTAGGAACTGGCATGAGCCAGTAAGGTGCAGTGCATGAGGTAACCCAAGAAGCTTTCCAGCTCTAGGGCTTTTCGGAGAAAGAGGCCAGCACTTAAAATAGCTAAGACAAAGGCATTTCAACACCAACAGACTATACCCAGGGAGGGGGAACATTTTAAACAACATGTTATGGACTTTTGTGAGCCTAGACTGCCAGGATGTCTCTTTCCCATTTTCTTTCTAGTCCTGGGCTCCCAGGATGAATGAGGTGGGCTGGTTCAGTGGCCACTGCTGGGACTGAAGGTGCTGTGATGAAGATCTCACTTGGGGATTAGGGCAGAGTTATTCCTGCAGGCCGTCCCACTGTCTGTGTTTTGCCCACAAGCAATGCATCTGTCAGAGTCTGTTGAGCCTCAGCAGGTCTCCTGGTGTTATCAGCTGACGCCCACCGTGGGGCAGAACCAGCTCCAAACATCCCTGCCAAACATGAGCAGGTCCTGTCCCAGGCACGTGGAGGAGCCCAGGCAGCTGCACGGGCTGTGGGAGATGGGTAGGAGTGCGGTGCCTTGGGGCTGGGGCCAGCCGTGGAGGTGCACTGATAGCCTCCCACTTTGGGGATCTGACCCAGAACTTAATGAAGAAGCACAGGCTGGAGTTGGCATGTGCATGAGGGCGGGTTAAAATTTAGCAGGTTCCTGCAAAAGCAGGTACACACACACATTCCTCTGCTGGGCTGGACACCTCTCCGTGTGTGTTCAACTTTCCTCCTCACATAATGTTACCTCTCCTTTAATTTTGCTGGAAGGAAGCTGATAGCTATTTGGCAGGTCACAAGAGAGCTCAGCATCTCCCTGAGCCTTCAGCAGCCCATTTCCGGCTGTGGTTTGATCAGGTTTCTATATTCATCACTGTGTTTCCTGTGGGGGCATTTCTGATAAGCTTTGCACTTCACATCCTGTGGTCTCCCCCTTGCCTCTGGCACTCACAGGATGTTCGCTACACCACAAGCAACATGGGGCTGCTAAATTACTTGCCAAAAATGAGTAATTTCTGGGTGTTGCAGGCATCATCCCAGGGATGGGGTGAGTGGAATGAGTTGAGACACTGGCAGGCAGGGTGGACTCTAGGGGCTGGGGACTGGAGGCTGTGCCAAAGAAGTAGTGGCTGGGTATTTAACAACTGTGCCCTATGAACTGAGGATAGCCCTGGGAGCTGATGACTTCAGCCCAAATTTTGCTCAGTCCCTCTTGGGTGTCCCCTTAGACTTGTCTCTGTGGAGGCACCCTACTCCTGTAGCAATTGAGAGAGTTGAGCTTGGCTGAGGGTTTCAGCATGAATTTACAAAGGGAGAGGCAGAAAAGTGCAGGAAGCAGGGAAATAATGCAAAGAGAAGAATTATGACCACATTTTCAGATGAACCCCATTCTCTCCTGGCAGGTCCATTTATCAGTGAATTCCACTGATTTCCTCTCATTGCAATTCCAGCAATGTTATTTAACAGTGGAGCTAAAAGTAATTTCCAAAGGGAGATTTAAGGAATTGATGTGATTCTCAAATTGAAGACTGGGGAAAAGTGTATGACTTGCTCACTTAATTGACTATCAGTACAATTTTTTATTTCTCACCAGTGAAAAACCATCATCTTCCTTTGAAACCTATTACATTTATGTGGGATTTCCTTGATTTCTTTCTTTTTTTAATCAAAGCCTAAATTTTGTTCTGCTGTGCCAGTGTAAATCCAGGCCAGCTTCATTAATGCTCCCAGACTTGGCTGAGTGCAGTGGGTTGTATGTCAGTGACCCTAGGCATGCCTGCACTCTCCTGCAAACATTTTGCTATGCACTTTCAGAACCTGAAACGAGGAATGAGTGTTACCTTTGCAAGTCATCTGGGAAAATCTGGACATCAGCAATGGGGCACAGTGTTAGGCTGTGGCTGGGAAAGAAACCTGGTCTGCAGTTTGGGTGCCCTGCTCTGGAGTGAAAAGAAGCTTAATTGAATAGATGTGACCGGACTTTAACACAGGCTAATCTTGGGGACAGAGGGAACAGCATGAAAAGGACCTGCCTCTTTTTGCTTTATAAGGCTACAAGTAGCTGCCATTCATCATAGGTGCTAGGGTTATAGGCCCATATAAGAAATGTCATATCAGAAGTTGTATTCCCATTAAAAAAAGAGGAAAACATCTCGAACAACTTCTTATTTGTCAGAGGTGATCATGGGAAGAGTCAAATTAACAACCCCCAATTTCCAAACAAATGCAGTCTCCCACTTTTCCAGGGTGTAACAAATAGCTGTCACACCACCCAAAATCTTGGCGCAGAGTGTCAGAGACTTAGCCAGTGCCAAATATTGTAAGCATTTGTGGAGGAGTGTACCTTGGCCAAGTGAGCCACCTCTTTGGGTGGGAGCCAGGGTGCAGCCAACTTCAGCACGGGTTGAGCCACAGCCCTGCCTGGTCAGCACGTTTCCAGTCCTGGCAGACCCCTTGCACCCCAAATCCTTTCAAAATCTGGGAGACAGGGCTTGGCATGACCTTCAGGGTGGCTGTGGGTGGTTTCGTGCTGGGCAGCATGACTTTGCTGTATGGGATGGTGGACACAACCAGGGCATAGGCAGAGGATTAGTGTCTTACACACGTGGGGCTTGGGCACCTCACCATCCTACCAGACCCTGCCAGCACGCTGGGCTGGGTCCCACACACTGGGCAAGTGTGCCCAATTTCACCTCCTGGCTTGCCCGCAGAGCATGGATTAGTGCATAGACACCAGTAATTAGGGCCATGTGCACTGAAAGCATAAACAGGCCATTTCATCAGCACCCAGCCCTCAGCCCTCGCTCTGGTCAGATGCCTGGGAAGCTGCTTTGCTGAGATGCGTGGCCTCCTTCTCCCACATTTTACAGCCTGTGGGCAGGAACACATTATTTGTTTGCTTGTTCAATTGCTTGCAGGGTTTTCCAGAGGCTGGGAAGAGCCAAAAGAAGATCTCACTTTACAGCTGCCTTGCCATAGGGAGCTGTGAGAATCTTTGAGGTACTCAACAGACAGTGAATGGACATGGACCTTGTACAGCAGTCAGCTTCTGGCTAGGGGAGGTTTTTAAGTCTGATGCTAAATGTCCTCCAGGTAGCAAAACTGGAGCTGGAGATGGGTCTGGGATAACCTGGAAGTTGCCATGTGTTGATACTGAGTCAAATTGGACTTTGGCAGCCCTAAGGTGGAAGGACTATTCCTTCTACCTTTAGCAGACAGATAAGTGCAATCTTCCCCTTCACTGCTCCTCTCAATGGATTTTTTTCCTGAGAATCTTACCATGCCTTGTGGGTAGGCCTGGACATTTTTGCTGCCCTGCACCTGAGCCATTAGTGCTGTAGCCATTGGCTAGAGGTGTTGAGACACTTAGCTGAATTTGGGATTCTAAGAGACTGCAACAAAGCATGGTGAGAGGTAAGTAAGCCAGGCACTGGCTGCAGAGGCCAGGCAGGGGCTCCTTCAGGCAGCCACAGAGACACTGCACCAGGAGCTAGAGAGACAGGCATGCAAGTGTAGCTAGGGACAGAGCAACAAGCCATGCCTTTGGCCAGCAAAGGAAGGTGAAAGCAAGACTTTATCTGGTTGCAAGGCAATTCCCCTACAATATCCCTCAGGATGTGATGGCTGAGGAAGTACAATGAGTTGGACATGGAAAATACAATTGGGATGGACATTTCACCCCTGGGAGTTTCCCTTGGGTGATGGGAAAAAAATGACACCACCATACACAAAATGCAGCAAGCGTATGACTATTTATACTGCTGCCCAGGGCTGTTCCTGTGCCTGGGATGCCATTTCTGCTTTCTGCCACTAATCTGTATTTCTCATCTCTCCATTTCAACTGTGGTTCAACACAGTACTGCTCCTGGTTTTGGAAAAGGAGAGGTCCATGCCAGGCACAGCACTGAGGATGCAAACAATAACCTGGGTGGGCACGGCCATTGAGTATCTCCGAGGTGCTTTTATTTTGGGCTGCATAAGTGTCCTGACTCATGATAGTACTTTTCCAAAGACAGGAGCAATGAAAATCAAGAACAGCCTGCTGAAACCCATCAGCAGGCAAACAGGACAAGCTGTCCCATCTGCTGTTTTTCCTTTCAGCTTCCCCAGAGGGAAACCTAACTACGAGATAATGGCTTCACAGCCTCGGACCCCCAGGCTCAGCTTGGAGCTTCTGGGGATCAAACCTTCCTGCAGAGTTCAGGCAGGCCCCCTAGAACCTTCCTAGTGGAGCCTGGATGATGGTGGCCTGGGATGGTCATGATTTTGTGCCTTCGAGGGAAGCCCTGGACTGAAAAGCTTATCTTCTTCCATATTGTTTCACACAGAAGCCCAAAGCATCACAGCTCTATGGCTGTGCATATGTGCATCCCAGAAACAAAAGCTCTGCAGTCAGCCCTGACAAGCCAAAAGTGGGTCAGGTGGAAATGCGGGAGACCAGTGACTCATCTTGTGGTCGACTGGGCAATTTGGGAGGAGAAAAAAGCACCCGTCTCTAGGAAATGGAGCACGTTTCCAATCCTTTCTTTCCTCTGCTCCTAATCCTAACATTTCCTCCATCAACAAAATGATAATGCTGGAGTCAGCTCTTAATGCCAAAGAGCACTGACCCTCAGAGGGAGCATCTATGGCCCAAATATGCCAGGAAGGCTGAACATCTGTTTGAGTTGAAGGGTATGCCCTCCCTCTTCTCCCTTGCCCCACACCTGAGATGGTCATTAAATTGTTCTGAGTGGGTGGGTGTCTGGACTTCAGCAAATGCATCCCTACACCATCACATGCTGGCGTGGAGTTTGCAGGGCCAAAGGAAGGGGAAGGGGACCATGCTGGCTGGTGCAGCTCCAGAGAACATCTCTGCTGGTCCTGGGTAGCAAACAGACAAGGTGTCAAGGAAGGACACATCTTTCCTGACACCTTGACATTACCTCTGTCTGTGGAAAGGCAAGGGGGGAAAGGAGGGTACATGCAAAGCCAGGAGATTAGAGCTGCTTGTTAATAATATTTGCTCATTACATCCAGCAAGCAGCGGTCATTCATGAGCCTGGCCAGCCTTTCCTGCTGGGACTTTATGTCTCATGGCCAGTGACCACAGCAGCTACACAACCTCCCTGCCAGCACCTGCAGTCACGCCAGAAAATTTCCTGCTGAGCAATGAACAATGCAGGATGGCATAGCTTCTGGGGGAAAAAGGGACAAAGAGGACATTTTGCCTGCCAGGGATTTCATATTAAGGAAGGGATGCTGTGGAAAAGCAAGTCTGCAGCCAGAATTGAGGAGCCATCTGTGCTGCTGTGACGGTTAGATGAGGATAAAGAAGGTGCGTTGCAGACGGGGCTGACCCTTGGCTGTGTGATGGCAGGTTAAAATGCTTTGAGCAGATGCTGGGATGAAGCAGGCCTGCCTTGCTCCCTCCCCTCCAGACCCCTGGCCCCCTTCATGGGGGGACAGCCTTCAGAGAAGGGGATGTGGCCACCACCCACTTCTTCCTTTCCAAGTAGTAGGAAACAACACTAATGCAAGACAAATTTCTCCTGTGTCAGGGAAAAGGAAATCAGCTAATACAAAACCAATCCATGCCGGCTGAACGTGTCTTTGCTCCCCATGCAACAGACACTGGCAATGCTTAAGTATGTATATGCCCCAAAATGGCACTGAATTGGTAAGACTGGGGCAAAAAGTCATGTGTACCGTTAATCCACTGATTCATCCCAGTCTCTTTCCCCATGAGACCCTGACACAACAGGCAAATACACTTCAGAGCTTGCTGTATGCCCTGTTTGCATTTTGCTGGGGAGGAAGGATGCTCTGTGCCCATGATTTTGGTGTTTCCAAGGTCTTTGCAGTCCCTAGTGTTTTGGCATTTTGTTTCCAACAGGCTCAATCAAGGAAGTTCAGCAAAAATTAAAATACTACGTGGTATAAGAAAAATTCCTGATAAGCAGGACAAGGTAGAATGAGATAGGACATCTCAGTGATGCAGGGTGGGCTTCCTCAGCTATCGAGCAGCAAAGCTGAGAGGGACATGTCTAACACAGGGAGGAAAGAGTGAAAATTATCACAAAAGATTTGGTGAGAATTAGAAAGCTCAGCGTTGTCCTGAGACCTTGCAGTTTTTCCCAAGCATGCAGAAAGAGAGAGACCAGGCCTCATGTAAGGAAGAAAAAGCATATCCCTTCCAATTTGCTCTCCACGTACAGGGAGGGCAAGTCAGGCAGATTTTCCCTCAGCCCGGGAGGTCTGCAGAAGAGATACCACTATGACCCTCAAAATTCTGCAAGACAGTTGTGTGGCCACATGTACTGAAATTTTGCTTGCAGATGAAAGTGAGTTTTTATAAGGCCAAAAAAACATAAGGGGCAGGTCTGAAAAATCCTTCCATTGGAAATTTTCCTTTCCTCTTCTGGCTTATACCACACGCAATACCAGGAGAAATCTGGGTGGAAACTAGTACCTGGTGCGAGGGGGCTGCATGCACTGCCATGGGTTGCAATTGCAACTCTAGCTTTTACCTCAGTGGGACACCCCAGACACTAATCCTGATTAATGAGGTTCCCTTACTGTGGTGGTAACCCTGCTGAGGTCCTTGCTTTCCATCTTCAAACAAAGCCTTTTCATGGCATCATTGGTGCTGGCAGATGGGCCCATCCCTCACAAAAATTCCTGTAAGCCCCTATTTCCATTGGGATAGTTTCAAGGATACTTCTCTTAAAAAGTGTCCAGCCATCTTTTTAAGGCAATGTTTGAAATTATAGGTCAGGTTAACTTCTCCAAGCAGTGCATTCTGACCTGAGTCAGGTCTACCAGTTGGATATTCCTCTATTCAGGAGAGCCCCAAGAAAGCTGATAAGTTGTAGGATGCTCCAAAGGCAGTGGCTAGGGCTGTCCCTCCCAGAAGGGGTGTCAGGTCCTTTCCCTGCATGAGAAAGCCTAGCAAATATTGGGAAGGAGGTGGCCATTCCCAGAGGACCCTCTGATTACAGACCATTCCTCTCTTCTTGTAAAAAGGGGATCAACAACAGGCAAAGAGGGTTCAGGTTTGTGGTATAGCAAGGATGGTGTCTCCCAGAAAGGTTTCCAGAAGTGTCACAGGACTGGAGCAGACAGCTGTGAGGCCCCTAGTCACCAGCTGGCCACATATTGCTGCGTAACTCACTCTGGGGACTTGGTCTTGCATACCTTCCTCAGAGGATACCAAAAGGAGGGCTGGCAGTTCCTCATTTTTTTCTTTTGCTTCCTCTTCTGTGCACTTTGTCACCATTTCTCTGACCTTTGGAGAGCCTGTGGGGCCACACTGTCTGCACCCTTTCCTTCTCCTCACTTCATTTCCTATGTCAGTCTTTCCTCACACCCGGTACCATTACTCACCACGCTCTCGCTCAGCCACTGAGCAATGGTCACACCAAGGATACTGAAAGAGGGAGAGAGGAAAACCTTTCATTTTTCAAAAGAAAATTACAAAAAAATACAAACAAATAGGGAAAGTTCACCCAGGGCAAAAAGCTCTACTGTAGCTTCTCCCTGCTAAAATGCAAGGGTGAAAAGAGATGTAACTGGGGATCTCCCCTGTCCCAGGACCTTGCTGCTTTGCAGCACAATGGAGATGTGGAACTGGGAGAACTTGGTGCTGTGTTGCCCACATGTGCCATGCCTTTGGTTGGGGCAGCAGGTGGCTTTCATCTGGCATGGCTGAAACAGTTTTTCTTAGCAAGTTTGGCCCCAAAGGAGGCAGACTATTCATACTGGCCTCTGCTAGCTGCCAGCTGTCATCGAAAAACAGATGGTCTCGTCACTGGAGCTGTGTATTGGAGACTTATGGCAGTGATGCTGAAAACAGGCGAGAAAAACCCCCAGACCTGACACACCTATTTGTGTGTGTACATGACTTGTCACACCTCTAATATTTTGCTTCTAAAGCAAAGTTTCCTAGAGATTATCTTTTCATTCATCTTTGCCTTCAGAGGTGATTGTTTGACCACTAGTTCCTTTACTATCAGCCAATGGTGTGGTGTGCTGGCAGCACAGACCAAAACAAATGTGTGAGGCCTTCCATGCCATGCCAAACTCTACGAAACCAAAACTTTCTCTCTGCTAATCATGTTACACTCCATGAGCTCACTGAGCCGAAGTTCAGAGCCTGGAATGACAGAGCTTGAATGGCCAGCAAACTGGGAAGCCCTCAATTCCCTAAATTCCTCTGAGAAGAGCATGGTGTCATCCTCGGAAGATGGTCTCCTGATAAAATTATTTAGCAAGTCTTGATGGAGAAGAGCAGTCTACAAATGCTGAGTTGAAACATGTCAATGAATCCTTTGTGTGACAAAGCAAGTTGCCCTGCAAAAAGAATTTTCCTGAATTGTTTTCCTGAATTCTTTGGGCAGAATTATGATTTAATCTTATTAGGTAATTCAGTGCAAAACTGTTAGGTCTCCAAACAGGGCGGCAAGTAAGATGCCATTTCTTCTGCTGCCATAGCTGAAAGGAGATGGGTTTGAAATGACTGTCTCTTCTAGGACAGAAATGGAGAAGAGCAGTGGAACAAGGAGGTGGCAGGTTCAAAGCAACCCCAAGGAAGTGGCTCTGGCATAATGAAACAGTGGAACTCCTCACTGCTGCATGCTGTGGATACTGAACATTTGCATGAGTTCAAACAGCACTCAGGCCTATTCATGGAGGAAATACCTATTAGGGGTTATTAGGGGCACAGATCCCTTCGATGGCTCAGGAAGTTCCCCAGGCACATTGCACAAAATAGGAAGAGTCACGTGGGAATTGTTGGCTCACTCGCTCAGGTTCACAATGTCTTCAAGTTGCCTGAAACAGGTTAGCTGCCTTTGCAGCCAGGTCATTGATCCAGCAGGACTTTTTACATCTTTTTATTATGATTGGAGTACAAACAGCCTTTGAGTGTTCCCCAAGTTATTGGATGGGCTGGGACTTCTACTAAATGCACCTAATGAGCACATAGTTTTACTGTTTCTGCTGTTCCTCCTGTTCTACTGCTTACTGTCTTTTCTGGGATTTTTCCTGATTTCTGCTGAGTCAGTGCTGCTGGTGCTTGACAACACTCCTGGAGTGGCTTAAACCATCTGGTTTGGGAGGGCTGCTCGGAAAGTCACCAGGTCAGCGATGGGCTCTGGCTGGCAAGTAGTCTGTTGGAGTGTTTCCTAGTCCACTGGGGTTTTCTTTTCCCTTTATTGAACCCATTGGGCAAAGCAGAGTCCTGAAAGAGAGAGCTTGTGGGCGAGATTTTCAAGGGCATAAACTCTTGCCAGTGAGGCTGTGGCATGTGCCTATCCCTCTGCATGCCAACTGCTGCAGAAGTTGATTTCAGCCATGAGAGCATATGTTTGGCAGCAGCTTGAAAGCCTGACATCTCTGCTGCTTCCCTCTGTTCCTCATGGAGCTACCAAGGCAAAGGCAGCAGGATGAGACCTTTCTCAGATAAGGTCTTTTTTCTTTTTTAGCAAGAGGGACCTCACACTGGCACAGGAAGCCTCTGAGAAGCAAATTGAAGGAGGCTGGGAGAGTTGTCCACCCCTATTTCACATTCCTCCAGAGGCACAGATCATCACCAGTGAAGATCTGAAGATTCTTCCCATCTTCTCCCCCTCTGAAAGAAGGCCCAGCTTTAAAGTTCAGTGGGGACGCTTGGGGCAAATTCTGTGAAACCCTTCACGGACACAATCATCTGACGCATTTTTGG
Organism: Calyptomena viridis; assembly: GCA_013390005.1. Lineage (NCBI taxonomy): Eukaryota > Metazoa > Chordata > Aves > Passeriformes > Eurylaimidae > Calyptomena > Calyptomena viridis. Next base: position 488,981 of record WEIV01004657.1, on the reverse strand, counting down.
GTGTGAGTCAATGCCTGATGCACCAAGACAGGAGGTGAATCAGTCACAGGGCTCTGCTGGGGGTGTCTAGGAAAAAATCACAGCAGCAGCAGTTAGTTCTGACCCCCTGGGCCATCCACACTTGACCCTATGGCTGCCCCATCTCTGCCGGGAGACAGCAGGGCATGACAAGCCAGGGCCACGTGTCCCCATCGGATTTGTGTGATCAGGCCGCAGCAGGAGTTGAGATCATCTGTGAAGCAGGGAAGGGAGATTAACTGGAGGCACAAAGAAGCCCCACAGGGATTTCAGACTTTCTCCTCTTGCCACAGCTTCCCATGGATGGCTGCAATACTCAGATCTCTGGGGTCCATGGCTGCTGGCACAAGGGCAATGAAAGGGATGTGCAATTGTTTGCTGTGCGGAGACAGCACTCAAGGCAGAGCCCAGACTGGGAGGTGATGGAGAAGGAAAAATCCTATCTTTAAACTTGGAGTTGATTTGGGGTTTTGTCTTGTCACAATTACCATGACTGCTTCTCTGTGCCTCAGGAATAATTTCTGGGTTGAAATCTTCCTTTAATTTTTTATATACAGTTGCCATTATCTTGGTCCCAGGAAGGCATCAGGCCATGCCAACCAAGTTTGACCCACACAGATAAGACTACAGTAAACTTGGAGTTGCCAGTTTGGTTCAACTTTGCACTGATTAACACCAATATTAGGTACATATACACAGAAACAGCACAAATGTCTGTCGTGTGGACTTTCAGCTACACTTCTAGTGTGTGAACATTTCTGGCTCAGCAATCTCCCTGTATTTAGTAACCACTGATATGCTTTAGTTCCAAGAATTTATCCTTTTAAAACCTTGTAAACTCAGAGCATGCACAGCAAGGTGTTCCCCTGGTTAACATCACATGAGAGCTGATGCCTCTTGTGTGGGTTGACCTTGCCAGTTGTGACACTTTCAGTTCTGTGTCCTGCCACCTGGGTGATTACTCAGCATCTCCCACCTCAAAATAGAGCACAGTCCTGTTGAAAGAGCCTCCAAGGAGCTCAGGTCCCATATGGTCCACTGCTTAAAGGATCACGCTTAAAGCCCACGGTCATCCCAGGAAAGGTGTCAGACTTCCATTCCCCTAGTGCCTGCCATTTGTGCCCTGGGAGCAGGAATGGGTACAAGGGAGATGCCTGAAGCCAACTGCACCTGCTGTGCATGTACTAGAAGAAGTGCCAGACTCAAGTCACCTCTCCCTCAGTATAACTTGGAGGGGTGGCCCAGTTACTGCTGGCACAGAACAACCTGCATTTCCACTGCTGTTTCAAAACTTACACAGGTACCACTGTTACATTTATAAAAATTAGTGGGAGATTTGTCATTCATAGCCTGAGTGTATGAGTCTGACACTATGTATAAATAGGTTATAGTCACACTTACATAACACTGCCTTATTTATGATTTTAAGCCCAAGGGAGAAATGTCTCTTCCCCAGTCCTTTCTTCCTAGCAAAGAACGTCATTCAAAGCTCAGCTTCAATCCTATCACTGAGGCTGGATGCTTAACCAAACCCTGGGAAATTCGACCAAGGCATTTCTCTTTCAACTTGCAAACAGTGATGTCCCCAAAGAAGGCAGATGCTAAGATCTGCATGCCTGTGATTAAATACTACACTGAGGCTGGCGAGCTTTCAGAAGTGATCCTGGTCTTCACAAGCATGTGGGATATGATATATGTTAAAGGCAAAATGTCACAGGCTATGTTAAAGGTTAAAATGCCACATTCCTTACTGGCTTCAATCTAGTTTTCAAAGCAGATCCCTTACACTGAGTTTGTCTTACAGCAAACTGAGATGAGGGAATCAACTTGCTTTCATGATTCACTTCTCTAGCTCTGCTGCATCCCCAAATCCTGCAGCCAAAGATATAAAATTAATCCCCATGGCACTTAAAATTCTGGGATTAAGGGACCCATGTGCCTGTTTTATCCACCTCACATACATATGCTTTATAATCTGTGGTTGTAATAACATGACCACAGACCATGTGAGTTCTGACACCTGGAATGGGGAAAGCCTCAGGGGTTTTGTGGAAGGCAGGAGACCAACGGGGATGGGAACATGCTGCTGATGGGGTCTAACAGCTGGCACAGCACCACAGTTGTATCAAAAATCACAAAACGTCAAGGACAGCTCATGCAGATTCTTATGTCAGGAAGCATCTTACCAGTGTGGGTTACCCTGGTCCACCAAGGCTGCAGAAACATTCAGCAGTGACGGTGCATCTGACAAACCACCACCTGATCTGAACCATATGCTGGAAGGTGCTATGCCCAGGGAACAACCAAAATGGCTCTGCACCCGCTGGGACCCATATCAGAGCTGGTGTCTGGGTCCTGGTGCTATTGAGGGGTGATAGCAGGGGCAAGTTTGCCAGATCTGTAGGACCATTAGGCTCCTAAGTCCTTCAGAAAGGGAGTGATATGTCAGATCTGTGTGCTCTTGTTCACCATCTAATCCCACCAGCAGCTAACCTCCAAACCCTGAAGCCACTTCACACTGCCCGCCACAACCAGACAGGTCAGAAAAAACAACATGGGGATTTTGGGGCGGGAGCCTCCTATTTCTGCAGGTAGCATTTAGGCCTGTTGTGGAACACCCCTCCCCACACCACCAGCCCTAATTAACTGCCTTACCTAGACAATTAGCAGAAGCTATCAATCTTCTTAAAACCCTTTTCCCATTCACTGACCATCCTGGATCAGACCTCACATTTCTCACCCAGAGTGGCTGAAGCTGCCCTGACTTTTACAACCAGAGATGAGGCAGTGTCAAAAGGCAGAGAGATGAGAGAGGTAAACAAAGGGTAAACCAAACCTGCTCAAGAAAATGGCTTGGGCCACTTTGCATCCTGCTAATTTGAGTGGGTCCTGCCCTAAACACATTTACATGGGCATAAACCATCTGTAGCAGTTGAGGAGTATGGAGAACCCCATCACTGTTCTGAAGAAGGGCTCCTTTGCTTTCAGGAATAAAGGCTGCTTTTTCCATCTCCTGATCTAAATGAGATCAAGGGCCCAGTAATTAGTCTCCTACCTAGTGTTTTATAGCTCTATCTGATATTGCAGGGCAAAAGCAACAGATTATTTGTCCTTCTTGAGATAAAATCTGTAGGGCAGTTCACCAGAATGGGAATTGTACAATGAGGGCTCAGCAGAGAGCAGAGAAAGCAGATCTGGCAGAGTTCTTGTCATTTTTCATGTGCTGTCAAAGGCTTTTGGGCTGGCGAGCGGGTCTTTGGGGCTTGAGGCAACAAAGGTTTTGGGAGGGTTCAAGCAGCCTGTTGTGAAGGAGCAGGGAGGGGAAAAGGAAGCACTTCAGCCCATCCCAGGACAAATACCATTCCCTGGCTCCATTGCCTCTTGCACCAAGCACATACAGTGTGGTTGAAAAGTCCTGAGAGAGTCTGTAGAAAACTAGTTGTGGATGAGCTGCTCTTCTGCCTGCCCACCAAGAGCTGCATTTTCTCTCGATTCTCTTGGAAGACAGGATAATTTGGGACATGCTTGCTGAAATATGTTGTTGTGGTCCTGGATTTAAAACATCTGGGACAATGTGAAGCCTAGCCATGAGAAGCCAGTGCAGGAGGAGTACAGGTGGGTCTGAATAGCTATCTGCCTTCAGGTATTCGAGGGTGTCCCACACTAGGCCAGGCATTGCCCTGAAGCTCAGGTTGCTCACATGCTTTTGCAGCTGAGGGGTTGGAAAGCACTGGAAATGAACATTTTCCCCTCCTCCACCTTCTCAGCCAACCTTGCATAATTTCCCCTTTAGCCTCCCTAGACAGGTTCATTACAATTCCCCTCCATTAATATGCAAATATGCCCTAGAGGAAAAGAGAGCCTGAATTTATTAACATGAATCTTTTAACTCTTTCACTGCTGAACTTCCTTTCGCAGATAGGAGGATGCATTCTCCAGCCTGAAAAGCTGTGAGAAAGAGAGATGCCATGAAAGGAGAACCATAAGGTGCTGCATGAGGACAGAAGGGAGCAATGACCCTGCAGTGCTCTGGAAGAGACGGGTTTTGTTGGTAAGTGCAGACTTGCAAGTTGCTAAGACCTTGATTCTGCCTTTCATTTCTGCCAAAGACTTCCTGCACATGCCAGGGGAATCACTCGACTCTTTGGCTAATCACTGGGGGCTGCTGGAGGAAGCATCCTTACACTGGAACATCTGCCACATGCCAAGAGTACCGGGAATATACCTCTGTGCTTTGTCCATCTGCAGCCATACAGCCAGCTGACTGGCTGACCAGGAGGACAGAGGGAATCAAGCTCTGGGGAAAACTCCAGCATAACAAAATCCTGGCCAGTGCTCCTGCCCAGTGGCATGGAAGCAGGCACATCTGTCAGGTAGCCGAGGCTTGCAGCATGATGCAGCATACCAGGACCCCGTGTGTGCACACTGGGGCCAGGGGAGCAGAGCCAAGAAAGCCTGGAGGAGCCCAGAGGGCTTGCTGAGCTCAGTAGTTTAGAGGTGCCCACAGCAAATATGAGTACCCAGGGGTACTCATGCTTCAGCCCTTTTCTGAGTAGGAAAAGCCGTTAGGTATCCAAAGAAATTGGTATCTATTGGCTGCCAAATGTACGGCCTGGCTCTAATTTAGTTTTCACTGCCACAGTGAGATGAAGTGTAAATTCCTTTTTCTTAATTCAGGGTACATATTGACATTTAATCAACCAAATATGCACCACCTTTGACAATTCATTTCCCTTCAGCCTCCTTCAACAATTGCCTCTTCTGGCCAGGGCCTTACAAAAGATGATTCCTTGACTCTGCTGCAAAGGAAATGAGTGTCTCTTGCTCTGTCTCTCTCTTTTCTTTTGGTTTGTTTTCTAGCAGGATATATTTCAGTTTGCAGCATACAGGTGCTGTTTGACAGGAATATTACCATTCATGCTTCTCCAGGTTTACAAAGTCAAGAAATGAAGCTGTACGGCCTTCTCCCATCATCATCCCCTTTCCTCAGTCTTTTTCACATCCTCTGCTCCTCCACCCCTCATAACTGTGTTTGCTTCTTTTGCCTTGTGGCTTTTGCTTTGAAAGCATTTTTGGTGGCTCTCATCTTAACATCTCCATAAACAAAGTTAATTAGATTTCCTTTTGAGCTGACTGCAGTGAGGGTGATCACTGTTTTCCTCCAGTGGTTTATCATAGCTGGGTGGCATTGACTTGGTTCATTTTGGGCACTCTCACCTTTGGGTTCAATTTCTCCACTGCCATCTGTCTGTGAACCACCATCCCCAACACAGCATCACCTCCAGACTCAACCAGACAAGAACACAGCCGTGAGAATGCGTGGTATGTGTGTGCAGTGGTATTTCCAGCAGCCTGGCTTCATGCAGTTTATTTCCCATGAAGAAAGAGCCAAGAACCTGCCACTTCCAAACAGATAGACGGAATGGATGAACAATTGGGAAAGAGTTCAGGCACATGGAAACATTTGGAAATCTCCACCAGATGCACATGCGTACACATCCTTCCACACTCCATCCTGAAATAATGTCCTCCATCAATGCTCGTGCAAACATCCAGGAAAAGCAGCCCAAATGTCCCTTCATAGACTCATGCCAATATTGCCTTCTTCTCCCATCTCAGATCGGTTTGGCCCAGTCACATACTGGATGGGAGAGGGAAGAATCAGGATGTCAGGCCCTCCCTCCAAGGACATATGCTTTGTGCCCTTGGTTATCCAATTTTAGTGTAAAAACTGGATTGAATAGTGGAGAAGGCATTGGAGACAGTAGGGTAACTCATCACATGTGGCCAACTCATCAGTGGCCAACATCTGCCCAAGAGGAACAAAGAAAACAACATAGATTGGAATGGGAGACAATTAGCCTTCCACACCTGTTGTATTAGGCAACAGGCTCAAATACATTCCTGGAGCAGGATGTACTACACAAATGGCAGATATGTTTCCCCCGTAGCCCATCTGATTTGATTTGGCTGGCAAAAGATTGGCACAGCACACAAAAGCCAGAGGTGCAAAGATCAGGCTAACAGAGTCAGAGGGGAGAATCTGACAGCAGTCAAAGAGCAGAATGTAAGGGAGAGGCAGCAGTGGGACACAGGAGTGTCACCAGCTGTAGGTCTTGAACGTGCGTGGTAGGTTGGATTCCTCCCAGGTAGGCACACACAGCAAGGTGTTACTCTGCCTTGCCCAAGTAAACAGCTAATGGGCACGCAGTGAAGGAGAAGTCAAACTGCTGGTCCAAATGCTGCCTTCTGTGAAAAGTAGGGATGGGGCAAAAGGGCTTCAATATCCATTGGGCCCTTAACCTTACTCCCAGTACGTCCAGGTACATCCAGCACCTGCAGGATATCCGAGCACAAGCAGACTCACCTGGGACTGGCCAGCATCTGTTTGTAGGAAAAGCCCTGAGCACAGTTGCTGGCATTGGGGTTTGTGGTATTGCTTTTGTTTGAAAGCAGTCCAAAAGGGGACCTCTAGGTGAAATGACTGCTTGGGTGGTGGTTATGGAGAGACCATCTTGAGATGTTTCAGGGCTGTGAATTTGTTTCTTTGGCTTTTAGCTGAAAATAGAGTTTCTCCACATGAGGAATCAAATTGAAGAGGCCTCTGCAGGGCCACTTCCCAGGTAGGGTGCTGTAGTGTTTTTAAGGCTCTACAGCTAATGAAATCCAATATTCTGTCAGGGAAAACGTGCCCGTGGCAGATATGCAGAGAGAGAGACTCAGAGGGACCCTGCAGAGCTGACAGCGGGTCCTGCTTTGTGTCCCCCCACCGTGTCAGGCAGTCCTAACAAAGCAGAAGCAGTGGGACAAAGGAAGAAATAGAAGTGTGCACGGCGTGTGCCGCCCAAGTGTGTGTGCTCTACAGTGTGCGGGCCGCAGAGTGTGTGCGTGTGCCTGTGTGTGTGCTTGTCCTCTATAGCGTGTGCGTGTACACGCGTGTGCACACGAGCGCGTGCCCTGCAGCGTGTGCATGTCCGTTTGCGCCCAGCGGTGCGTGTACACGCGTGTGTGCACGCACGTGTGCCCTGCGGCGTGTGTGACCCGGAGGGGTCCCGGCGGGGGTGACACCCCGCATCCCTGCGGTGACAAAGACGCGGCGCCGCCCGCCGCCCTCGCCCATTCACAACGCGGGGCGAACATGGCCGGCCGAACATCGGAGGACGGATTTTTTTTTTGTGAATGGAGGCGGTGACGTCGTCGCGCCCGCGCGCCTCCTCCCCTCCATTCATGCGGGCC
>WEIV01004657.1:450318-481674 GCA_013390005.1 Calyptomena viridis | reverse complement strand
CGTCGCGACACGGCGCGCGCCGATATCCGCCTCCTGGCAGGTACCGCCGGAGAGGAGCGGGGTGGGGGCAACCGGGGCTGGCGGGTGGGACGTGGCCGCGGGCAGTACCCACCGCCGCCCCCGCCCGGGAATGGGGGTCTGGTCTCGCTGCCCCCCCGAGCAGGGCGCTCCCGCTCTTCCCCCTCCCGGGTGTCCTGCCAGAAGTTGGGAGCCGTAGGGAGGGGTAGGGGACCAGCACTGCCCAGGCTGTGGCCCCCGCAGGTGGGGTTCCGGGACGGTGGGCAGCGCGGCCATTCCACCCGGCGCGTGGGTGCCCGAGCGGAATGCGGTCCGAGACGGCTTGGGGGGATCGAGGGGTGGGACAGGCCCCGTGCCTGTGCCTGGACTGGTCGTGGGCAGGTTTGGCACGGAGACTTCAGGAAGCAAGGTGCAAACCCAGATGGAAGTGGGGAAGGGGAATCCTCCCGCTCTTTGTTTGAGTTCATCCCCATCCCCACGGTGCAGAGAAGGTGCTTATGCAAGACTAAATACCTGCTGACACGCCGATGCCCCTTTGCAATGGGTAGAAAATCCAGGGATGCAGCGGGGATCAGGGCATCCCCTCTCTGCCATGTATTAAATAAGCTGTGCGCATTTGGAGCTGCTGGTCCTAAGAATTGTCATGAGGTGATTTAGGGGAGGGGGATGCTCAGCTGGGGTTCCTGGATGAGCTCTGTGGGGCTTTTTATTTTTCGTTTACAGCAAGACAGTCAATTTATTCCCTGGTTTACTTACAGCAGGGGTGAGGATTGTATGTGGAGTAGCAAATCCATTAAGAATCTTGATAGATGGAGGAGCTAGCACTTCTGTTGTACTAGATACAGTAAAAACAGCAGGAACTGTTCCAAGGATGTGATACAATGTGCTGCTTTGGGAATGCCTGCACAGCAAGGGCTCTCTTGGGAACAGGCTTTCGGGTCGTTCACCATGAGCCAGCTTGATGCTGGGAGCCGTGCATGTGGCAGGAAACGCTGCTCTGCTTCTAGGGTGGCCTTTGTCAGCTGAGAGCTTCTGGTGCCTCTCTGGTTTTCATGGGATGTTGGTTGGGGTTTCCAGTCCTTTACTTTTAAGGAATGGGCTCCTAGAGACTCAGTCTTGGCACTGTAGACTTCTTCCTTGCTTACCACAGAGCTCCTAAAATGATTGATCTTGCTCTGATTAGAGCCACAGTAACCCCGAACTGTGCATGCCCACATGCGAATTTGTTGTGTGGGGGTCACGATGAAGACACAGATGCGTTTTGTGCAGATCAGGATGCTGCCAGGTTCCCTGTGGAACAGCATGGCTGGGTGTTGCTTGGCGATGGGCACCTGTGCAGCATAGTTTCTGTGCTGGGCAGCCAGGAGCTGCACACCACTGCATGGAGCTGCCGGATGTGGTGCTTGGCTGAATGGGCAATGGGTCTGATGAGATATATAAAAGAGAAATATCTTTGACTATTTGAAAGAGTCTCTTTCTTTCCAAGGAGGGAGCCCCTTCCTGCTCATTACCTTAGGAAGCTTTTCCCTCTCAGGATGGTGGGATGTGGGAGATCCAGGGGTTTTAGGACCAGCTGTCGTGAAGTTGTCTAACAGAGTCTCTTGGTTTTGGATGCTCTGTGAAATCGAAACAGTAGGACTGTAAAGGGAAGTCAGGCCATGGAAACGCAGCCTCTGCAAACTGTCCTGCCTGCGTGGGAGGGACAATGCCATGCAGTGATGATACATATGCATGGGTTTGCTCTAAGGTACTGGAGCCCTTCCTTGAGTAGGGGGAGGAAACCACAAAGGACACTGGGATGCTGGCAGTGCTGGTCTCTAGTTGCCTGGGGACTGCTTTGCTTGAGATGCTTGCATCCATTGATCTTTTGAATATCCAGCCTTGTCAGAGCAGTGTCAGAACTAAGGCTGGGTAAGAAATGCTGTATGTCCTCTGGTAAGCTGAAATCTGCAGGCATAGGTTCTGCAGTTGGGTTGAGTCTTCAGGAACCATCCTGGGAATCAGGGCTTGCTCTAGCTAGAGTCCTGTGGTGATAGTAAAATATCTGATTTTTGTTGATTTTAAGGCTCAAGGTCCGACTACAAGGATGTCAGGGCTGTCGATTTGAATGAAAGAAGCACATCTTACCAGAAGTGTTTATTTGCAGCCAACACTGCAGTTTCCCTGTCCTGTGAACTCAGTGGAGTTTGCTCTTGTTTCACCTGCCATTAGGAAGATCTGAAGTCACCTTTGCTTATCCCCTTGGCAGCAGGTCAAAGGAACAAGCTGCTCTATGTTCAACTTGCCCCCATGTCCTTGAGAGGCAGCAGACACCTCTCTGGAAAGCAGCTTTGCTATGGGATTAGCTTCGCTGGACCTGGCCAGTGCCAGTGTTTCCCTGCCTGTTGTTTTGGGAGCTCTGGGCTGGAGGGTCCAGCTGTGAAAGTGGAAGACCTGCCTGTGCTTTGTGACAGAATGGTATGTCCAGAGAAGCTGGGAACAGAACAGTCTTTGGCCTCAGAGCAGCTTTTCCCATTTAAGTCTGAGTAACAAATACGGGGTAACAAATCCTCTGTTCGTCGTCTTAGAGAGCAACCTTGGCCTCAGTCTGGGCTTTTGCCCAGTGGTGTGTAGGGCACTAAACCCTGGACCAGAGACTTTGGATAGCCAAGATGATTGCAGAGCTCTAGGTGTTCTTGTCCAAGGGAGTGGTGGGTCCTCAAGGATTCTCTCCTTGCTGCCTGGAGCTTGGTTGCTTATCCTGGGGCAAGAGACCACTCTCCATCACTGTAGCATCATCTAGTGGCCAAGGGCATGGTGAGATGTGTCAGCTCTGGCTATGCTGTTTTGCAGTATTGTGAATGTAGCTAGGGATAACACTTTGCACCTCTCTTCTTGCAGGGGGCTATGAGCGCTTCTCCTTGGAATACCCTGAATTCTGTGCAAAAAGCAAGTCCCTGAGCAATGTGTCACCCCCCACCAGTGCTGAGCCCCTGGATTTGGGCTGCAGTTCCTGTGGAACCCCCTTTCATGACCAGGTATGTCTAGAAGCTTGGCTATTTTGACTGCTCCTTCCAGCTTTGAAACCTGGTCCTGCTGGAGTCTCCTGCCTCTCTCAGTTTGGGGCCTGCAGAGCCAGAGCCCTGCTTCCTTTCCTCTCCTGGGATAACATGGTGGTCCTCCTGACTCTAGTGTGTTGCCCTGGGGAGTGGACAAGCCCAAATCCTGTTAACCCACACCTGCCCATTTCTGAACATGATGAAGAGGAGAAGGGCTGAAATAGGTTTAACAGCTCAGAAAAGCAGCCTCTGGTTTCTCTTTTGAGGGCCCTGGTTCCTGTACAGCTGAGAGTCTCCAAGTCATCTGGAAGTGTGTCTTGCCTGCTGCTGTCTCCTGGTCACTCCTGTATCTGTTGTTTTTCTCTGTAACAGGGTGGGCCTGTGGAAATTCTTCCATTCCTGTACCTTGGCAGCGCCTACCATGCCGCCCGGCGGGACATGCTTGATGCACTGGGCATCACAGCCCTGCTGAATGTCTCCTCAGACTGCCCCAACCACTTCGAGGGGCACTACCAGTACAAGTGTATCCCTGTGGAGGATAACCACAAAGCTGACATCAGCTCCTGGTTCATGGAGGCAATTGAGTACATTGGTGAGTGCCTGTACAGAGGAGTCGTGCCCATGTGTGTTTTACTGGGGGTTGTTCCTGCCTCAAAAACCTGGAGCCTTTGGCTCAGAAGAGATTGGGGTCTGGCAGGGTCCAGGCCATTATTTGTGCTGGTGGAAGGGAGGTCAGCCGGGTTTGGTGAGGGGTTGGGATTTGCTGGAAGGGTGTCAGTCTCATGTCTCTTCCCTGTTGCCCTCCAGACTCAGTGAAGGAGTGTTGTGGCCGGGTCCTGGTCCACTGCCAGGCTGGAATCTCCCGCTCAGCCACCATCTGCTTGGCTTACCTGATGATGAAGAAGCGTGTCAAGCTAGAGGAGGCCTTTGAGTTCGTCAAGCAGCGCCGGAGCATCATCTCCCCCAACTTCAGCTTCATGGGGCAGCTGCTGCAGTTTGAGTCGCAGGTGTTGGCCACTTCATACGCAGTGGAAGCTGTCAGCCCCTCGGGGACACTGCGAGAGCGGGGCAAGGCCACCTCCACCCCCACCTCTCAGTTTGTCTTCAGCTTCCCAGTGTCTGTCAGTGTCCATGCCACCCCCAGCAGCCTCCCATACCTGCACAGCCCCATCACCACGTCGCCCAGCTGTTAGCTCAGGGGCTGAAGCCAGCCAGGCAGATAGTGCCAGGCGTGGAGGGGGCAGGTGGGCGTGGAGCCCTGTGATGTTAAGCAATAGTGCCGGACACTGCCATTCACCCTGGACTCAACGTCTTTTTCGTAGAGAAATTTCTTACCTCATCTTGGTTTGTTTGCTTTTTATTGTTATGTTTTGAAAGCACGAAAGTTGTAAAAGCCACAAACCCTGACATCTTCCAGGCTCTTTGAGGAAGGAAAAAAATAGTATACTGGGTTTCCTCGAGTGCCTGGTCTTCATCTCTTTCCATCCATATTTTATTGTCTTGTTTTTTAAAAAAAGATACACCTCTCCTTCTCCTAATATTTCTGCTCCTAGTCCTCACCTAGGTTGAGAATGGACTGTACCCCCTCTTTTTATTGTGCAGTAGTCTTCCCTCTTGCACAGAGACTTGGGGGTGCATGTGGTGGGTGCTGCTCACCTGAGCCAGGTAGACTGGGTGACAAGCAGAGCCTTGGGCAGGCAGGAGTGGTGGCACAGGGCTGCCTGCACTCGTACCTCAGCCCTGTCAGGGGCTGGGCAGATAATGCAGGAGCTGGCAGGCACCTGCCAAGTCACCAGCTGAGCCCATTCCAGTGGGGGAGAGTAATCTCTGTGGCTGGGAAGCAGTTTGAAGGGGGAGGTGTAATATGAAATGCCTCTTTACTTGCCTCTGTGGATCACTGGTTTCCGCAAACCTTAGGTTGAATCTCCTGTGGCTTTAAGATGAGAAAGGGGAGGGGACAGCAGTCTGGGCTGCTTTTGATTACTCTGTTCAGTTTCCTCTCCACCCATCCCACTGCTGCTCTTCTTCCAAAAGAAGCAAGATGGGACATGGGTGGTCTGTAAAGGAAGGAAGTAGCTGCCAGGTGGATGACAGGCTGGCCCAGAGATGTCATCCAACCAGCATTTTCAAGCTTTCTTCCACCTTATGACCAGCCCTTTTCCACCTGAGCTGAGTCTTGCTCACCTGTGCAACATTTCTGCAGCTTTTGGTCCAAGCCTAGAAAATGCCTCATCTTCAACCCACCTGGAGCCTTATTTCCCACCCTACCTCTGTCCTTCCCTCCAGTCCAATCCAACACACAAGATGCCTGTGTGGCTGATGTACATATGTATGGTTTGTTGGTTTTTTTTTCTAGAAATTAACTTTTTATTTATTGCCTGAGGGAGGGAGAAAACATTGTTTGGAGAAAATAAAACTGTTTTCAACAGTTGTGGCTGGAGCAGGTTTGTCCTAAACAGAATAGCAGGTTATGTACACACTCCACTTTCACAAAACAACTGTTAAAAATGTATTTATTGAATTTTAAACTATTACAAGTATTGCAGATCAGACATTTAGCCAAGCACATTTATAGATCAAACTCAGTTGTTACAGAGATGTTACCTGAAGTCCACCATGTAGGTAGGCTGAGAACCTGCCCACCGTCTTCAACTTTGAGAGAGAAGGTAAAAGAAGAAATAAATAAATGATATCCCAGCTCCAGGTAATTTGCAACCAAGAGAGGACACATACAGAGCTAGTTATGAAAACAAGTTATAAAAAAAGTCTAGAAATTCAATTCCCCAGGTACACTGCCATTTGGTTTGCCAGAGAAAGCAATTAGGAATGACGATGCACAAGCTCATGGGATTGCAGCACAGAAAATCCCCACTTCAACTTTGAAAGCTGAAACATCTGCAGATGCTAAGAAAGTGTCAAAATTACCTTGTAATACAGTGATTCTAATAATCTACATTAGTAATTAATGGGACCAATACTAAAACTTGCCACCAACAGGTTCAGCAAGGCCAACACATCAAAACCAGTCAGGTAACACAACCTGACAGGCATGTGTTAGAAATGTGGGTAAGGCATCTGCTTCTCGTGTTCCTTACTGGTTCATGGGCTCATTCATCCTGCTTCCAAGATTTTAACACACATATACTGTTCCCCAATCCTCTGGGTTTCACATCTGCTATGTGTTCAGATAGGTGGGAACACTGCCACTCCATCTCTCTGCACGTGTCCTGCCTCTCTGAAAGAGCAGCAGAGCATCCTCTGGGACTGTGCCAAGTGACCACCTCTGAACAATGCATTCAACTCTTTAGAGGTTCACAAGCCCATTGCTACCTGAGGCAAGAACTGCATCTGTGCTTTTCCAAGTCTTCCCCTCTGGGCTGCAGCATAGCTTAAAATACTGCAAAAATACTCACCTTAACATGACTGAAGCATGCATTAGATGCATCTCCTTTCAGATTTCTGAGCTAGATTTTCTGTGGCAAAGCAGCATGGAAATGTAGAAATTCCACTGAAAATACATTTATACATTTCCTGATATTCAGCTTCTGAGAATGATTAGCAATGTTCAAATTAATCTGTTTTGTGGCTGGACCCTTCCTTTTACCCATCTTGAAAAAACCTGTTCTTGGCAACTTCTGTTAACAGTCCCACATGGAAATTCTAGGCAGTGCTTGAACCATGCAGGAACGCTGATATCACTGCAGGGGTGCAGGAGTCTTTTAAAATTTGCCACCAAATTAAGTAGTTCCCATAGGCCAGGCAGTGGCACATGTTAGCATCCCTCAGCACTTCATGCATTCACAGAGAGCAGACACCTCCTGTAGCCTACAACAAACAGCAGGAGTAGCTGGTTTCCAGAGTCAAGAAAGTGTCCTTCTCTAGAAGCTACTCCATCCCATATACTACACACCTTTTCTATGCTGCCCACCAAAGCAGAACATTTTGTGGGGCTTGCTTTTTGCATTAGTGTAGAATTTTCTTTTGGGGTACTCCCATTATTAACAAGCAAAGTGTAAGTTTGCAAGCAAAAAAAATACCTGCTACATAATGCAGTGGGATTCAATTGCATCACACACAAACACTCAAAACAGAAGTTAGAAGACCATTGTTCATTCCTTGGACTACAGACCAATAGTGACTGGAACATGGTGGAACTAGTACAAGAATTTTGTAACAGTCTCTGTGGAGCTGGGATCAAACATGACTGGTGGGTAAAAACAAGGATGAGAAAATAAAATACACCTTATTAAGGTACTGTACTCTCTGTTTTTAATCCTAACAGAAGTTTTGTTGACAGCATTCAGATTACAATGTCACTGTCACTCAGGTATCTAATTCATAGGTCTCATAGAAACAGTTTCAGCAACGGAGAGCAGAACCCTCCCTTGTTTGTTACCTGTTGAAGTTTCTTTCAGTTTTGCTTATTAAGGTCCTGTCACAAACTGCACAGAAGTTTCAAAATGCTGCCTCAAAGGGACAGTGACAAAAATCAACAGGCCTGAGAGACAAATTGTTTTTTCCCCAGCAAACAGCGTGTTTTATCCCAATGGGAATATCTTGTTTTAGAGCCAGTGAGAGGTGCCCAGGCTCCCAAGCCTATGAGGGCTTAGCCCAGAGTGTTCTTACATTCTCAGCTCCTACTGTGGATCATCAGGGGACTGCCCTTTTCAGGAGGTCGAAAACTTAATTTCTCAGGAGGCAGCAGCTGCCTGGTTATGGGGGCATTTTTGAGGTCCCATTTAAGTTAACTCCCCCAACTAAAGTGGCAGCATCTGTACCGTTAACAACCTGCCAAATGCAGCTCCTCCACCAAAACCATGGGTAACTTTGATACTGATGGGGAGATCCTCGCTTTGTTTTAAACTGCAAGAGGAGCTATAGCAACATAGGTTACTCCTGCACAGGCTTCCACAACACAGAGACGCTTCATCAGGCCTGTGTATTCCTCTGTGTCTGGCCATAAATGGATATGAGATCATGTCATTACAAGACAAAAACCACTGCAAAATTATTTCCTCACACAGCACCTTTACTCTGCACAGAACATCAGATACATTAACACTGGCAGTTCAAAGATACTAGAAAGTAGAATCACAGAATCACAGAATATGGAAGGGACCCATCAGGATCATAGAGTCCAACTCCAGGCCCTGCACGGGACACCCCAAGAGTCACACCATGTGCCTGAGAGCATTGTCCAAACACTCCTTGAACTCTGTCAGGCTCAGTGCCATGACCACTCCTCTGGGGAGCTCGTTCTAGTGCTCAGCCACCCTCTGGGTGGAAAACCTTTTCCTGATATCCAACCTAGACCTCCCCTGACTCAGCTTCATGCCGTTTCCTTGAGTCCTGTCACTGGTCATGAGAGTGAAAGAATCAGTCCCTGCCCCTCCGCTTCCCCTTGTGAAGATGTTGAAGACCACAATGATGTCTCCCTTTAGTCTCTTCTTCTCTAGGCTATTTTTATCCCCTAGAAGTTCAAGGCTGCAGAAGAAATCCAGACTAGCCATTAGTTCAATCAGCACACAGGAAACAACAAGCAAGAACAGCATCTAGTGTGCGTTTGGTGGGGTTTTTCTTTTTAGATTTGTTCTTGTTTTTGAAAGGTGTAAAGCTTTTAACTTCTACACTCAAGTTACCCATTTTGCTCACCTAAGAAACACAGCTGTTGCACCATTTAACACTAAATGGTCTAACTGGGGATGGTGAACAATACTTGCTCTGGCCGCTATCTGAAACCCTTGTGTAGATAGGCACATTCTCTCATTCCATTATTACCTAAATTAAAAACAAATCCCAAACTTAAATGGTGAACACAAAGCTACAAAGCCTAGTGGTGATCTTTGCAATCCTAACACTATGAAACAAGTAGCCAAAATACAAGCACCCAATTTTATCAATGAAATTTGTTTAAAAGGACAACTAGGCTAGAGCCTGGCTGGGACTTCAAAGCTACATATTTAATCAGGGCACAAAATGAAGTGAGAAACATATATCCACTGCCAGCTCAAGGAAAATAAAACTCAAAGTTCAAGATCTGTTGGAGTATTGCTATTTCTAGGGTTTTCTTTAGAGATATTACAAACAGATGATGTTCAGGTAGCCATACTGCATCAAATGACTGATTTTACAGTGGGTGAAATTCCTTGTGAGGATAACTTGCTTCAGCTTCAATGCCTTAATGTTAAAAATAAAAATGTTGTGTCTTACTGCTGCAAGTGAAAAGCTCTTCAGCTTTAAGCGTGTTTTATTCAAACATGTCACCAAAATCCCACTTGTAAGTAGCACACATTTTTATAAACTAAAAGCACACTATTCTGTTGTTTCCTTGCTTTAAGGGGGATAAAACCTGAATGCATGAATTGGCTCATTAGGTACTAATTAGTGCTGGTTGACAGGGAAATGTACAGTGTGTTGTGTTCAAAGGAACCTTTTTTCCTCCGGTTGTTACGTGGTTAACACTGAAGCACGTCCTGGTATTGGTTGCTAGGAAAAAAATTAAGAGGTCTCAATTTTCAACCTTCTCTGAAACTGTAAAATACCACAAAAAAGAAATCAGTTTCTACTTTTATTAAATGCACATCCTTCATGAGGGGGACTTTTGAAACTGTTTGATGCTGTGCTATACAATGCTTATAAGTAATTTTCTCCTACCCAGTAACATAAACCTGGGAACTTGGGAAGAAGGGAAATAGGTGAATAAATCCTAGCTTTGTTCTCTGGTATACCTGCAAACAAATCTACTTGCTAACTGATATTTTAAAATTTCATTCTCATCAAAATGTAAAATGGATATTTAAAAAAACTATTACTTTTGTAAATCCCTTAAACCTCTTCAACTGTGACATCACATACAAAGATGTGACAAGAAACTGCTATAACACACTCTCCCTTACCAGCCTGAAACCCATTTAGTGGGTCTCATATTATAGAGGGACACGAGCTAGATATGCCCTTGTGTATGAAACCTTCTGACTTTTCACCTGTTATCTCCCAGCAAAACATACACCGCTGTAACTGAAGAACATTTCACAAGCTGCATGTACTTAATAGAAGCCTTATAAAATGTTCTTAGAGAGATGCCAGCAGAGGGCATGGACCTGTTTTATGAAGTTCTTCCAAGCACAAGAGCTGGTTTTACCCTTGCAAACACTTCCCAGGGCTTCCCCCAGAAAACTCACACAGACAAAGCAGTGAACTATCATGATTTGTTTCCACTCTAAAGTTACACTCACTCATATTATTGTTTGCTCAGAGGTGTGCAAAAAAACCCCCTATATTGAAGAACTTGACCTAGTCCCTTCTCAGATTAAATTTATATTGCATTGTTTATGATTTTAGTCGACTCGACTTTGTGCAAAATATCTTCAAGAAGGTTCCGGCTCAACTTCAGAATAAAAAAGGAGAATAAATAGGATCTCTTGAAAACAGAAAATGAATGGTGTATGCTGAAAAGAAAATGAGCTTAATGCAATTTAGCTGTAAATAAAATAACTAGAATAGTAGTGTCTGAAATTTTAACATGTGAGATGGCACCAATAGAGATTTCCATTTGCACAATAATGTTCCCAAGGTCTAGATCAAAACAATATTATTTTACACATGGTAACTGCAGAGACTAGGAGCCTGAGATATGTTATTAAAAGGCAGTCCCTTGTAAACTTTCCTCAAGAGGAACAGTAGCAGTTGAGTATGCAAGAATTACTCATATATTCATCGAGACAGCAATGCTTTATAAAAGACATACAGCTTATTTCCAGGTTGTTAAGAATTTTATGATACTGATTTTCTGAAACATGTATCCATCCAGTCCGAGATTGAAGTCACATCCTTCTTCACTGCTCTGAAGCTACTAGGTCTTTTGCTCTGCTGCTGTCGCTGTCTGTGATGGAGCTTCTGGTTTCACAATCTGGTATGTAATGAGATATTCCGGGTATGCCTGAAAGTAAAACAAGAAAAAACCCACTGCTTTATGCAAGGGTACACTCAGCAAGTTCCCATTTCACTAAACAGTGACCAGTAAGGACAAGAATGCAAGAATCAGCTCTATGTTTACAGTGTGCAAAAGAAAAGAGTGGATTTCAAACCTAGCCAGAGGAACACAGATGAGAGGAGGCTGGGCCTCTACAGAAGCCTCATGAAGTCCAGCAAAGCCAAATGCACCTGGGCTGCAGCCCTTGTGATACTGGAGGACAGGAAGTCATCCTGCTGAAAAGGTGCTGGGAATCCTTGGATGACAGCAAGCTAAAGCAGAATCAATAGCATGTCCTGGCAGCAATAAAGGCAACCAGCATCCTGTGGTACATCAGCAGCAATGTAGCAGTGACTGCTGTTTATTCATATCTAGAAAACTGCATACAGCTGTTGGGCCCTCCAATACAAGAACGATGACAACAAGCTGGAGATAAGTTCAGCAAAGGACTAATAAGATAGTCAAGGGGAGAGGGCACAGGATAAACAGGCTGAGGGAGATGAGCTTGTTCAGTTCAGAAAAGAAAAGGCTTTGCGGGACTTCATAGCAATCTTCCATTAAGTATGGAAGGCTACTGAGAAAACAGAGCCAGACTTTTCTGAGATGTACAGCAGGAGAATGAGATTAACTAAAACAGGGAAGACTTCTACTGGATACAAAGAACATATTATTTTACTCTGAGGATAAATCATCAAAGGAAGAAGCTGCTGTAGGAGGCTGTGAAACACCGTTCACTAAGGCCTTCAAGACATGCTTGGTGAAAGAAAGCCCTCAACAATCTGGCCTGGATTCAGTGTGAACAAGAGACTGGCCAGTGACACCTCCCCAAGGTTCCTTTGAACCCGAAATTATGATATAATTTTACCATAGAATGATTGGGGTGGAAGGGATCTTTAAAGATCTAACTCCAAACCCCCTGCTATGGGCTGGGACACCTTCCAGGTTGTTCAAAGCCCCAGCCAGCCAGCCCACTTCCATGAATGGAGCACCCACAGGTTCTCTGGGCAATCTGTTCTAGGGCCTCCATATCCTCTGAGTAAAGAATTTCTTCCTAACATCTAATCTATATCTCTCCTCTAAGTTTAAAACTGTTCCCCCACGTCCTATGACTATGTATCCATGTAAAAAGTTGCTCTCCCTCTTTTTTATAACCCCCTTTATGTACTGGAAGGCTGCTATAAGGTTTCCCTGCAGCCTTCTCCAGACTGAACAATCTCAATTCTCTCAGCCTTGCCCCATAGGGAAGGTGCTCCATCCCTTTGATCATCTTTGACCTTCCTCTGGACCCACTCTAACTTCCTGTGCTAAGGACCTCAGAGTTGGACACAGCACTCCAGGTGGGGTCTCACAAGGGCAGAGTACAGGGGGAGAATCACATCCCTTGACCTGCTGGCCACTCCTCTTTTGATACAGCCCANCCACTCCTCTTTTGATGCAGCCCAGGATGTGGTTGGTTTTCTGGGATACAAATGCACATTGTTGGCTCATGCACAGCTTTTCGTCACCAGATCATCCACATCCTTCTCTACAGGGCTGCACTCAGTGAATTCATCTCCCAGTTTGCACTCCTATCTGGGACTGCCCTGCAGTTGCCAAGTGCAGCGCCTGGCACTTGGCTGTGTTGAACCTCGTGAAGTTTTTGTAGGCCCACTTCTCAAGCATGTCCAGGTCCCTGGATGGCATCCTGGCCTTCTGTTGTGTCAGCTGCACCACTCAGCTTCATGTCATCTGCAAACTTGCTGAGGGTGCACTTGATCTCACTGTCTATGTCACTGATAGATGTTAAAGAGCACCAGTGCCAACACAGACCCCTGAGGGACACCTCTTATCACCAGCTTCCACCTGGGCATAGAGCCATTGACCTCAATTTTCTGGCTGCATCCATCCAGTCAATTCCTTATCCACAGAATAGTCCACCCTTCAAACTTGGAGACAAGGATATCAAGTGGGACATGACAAATAGATGACAAGTAAACAAATTCCACCTTCCCTTGCCAACCATTGCTGTCGCTCCATCATGGAAGGTCACTAGATTGGTCAGGCATGATTTGTGCTTACTGAAGCTGTGCTGGCTGTCTTGGATCACCTCCTTGTCTTGTGCCTTAACATTGCTTCCATAAGGATCTGTTCCATGATCTTCCCAGGCACAGGGGTGAGGCTCACTTGTCTGTAGTTCCCTTCTTAAAAATAGGAGTGATGTTTTCCTTTCTCCAGTTGCTGGGTTCCTCGCCTGACTGCCATGACTTTTCAAATACAAGGGGGAGTGGCTTGGCAAGAATGTCAGACAGCTACTTCTGCACCCTGGGATGCCCGTCATCAGGCCCCACAGATTTGTGCCTATTCAGTTTCATCCAGTGGTCTTGGAGCCACCCAGTGTAGCAAGCAAACCACTTTCAGGGTTTAGCTGAGTTATTCAGATTAAAAATCACCTTCTGAAGATTGCTGTGCTACTCCAGGCTGCCATTTAAGGGTAGTCTCTGTCACTGCTGGGAATCTACAGGTAAAAAGCCCAGAATTCTCAAGATGTACAAGAGTCTCAGAAATCCCTGTGACCTTGATACTACAGTAGTGGCAATGAAATGGAATGGGAGAAAAAGAGAGCCTACTGAGAGAAACTACAATTCAATTCTTAATAGACCTCAGCAGTGCTCCACAGGGGAAATTAGACAATTCTGCACAGTATAAATCAGAACAGCCCAGTGGGTAGGAGTAGCATTTGCTTGCTAGATACAGTTCACTGTTTCTTTCCATGCTTAATTAAAAGAAAATAAATTTAATCAACCAGGTTATCACAGCACACTTGGTCTAGAAACCAGTCACATCCCCTCTCCAGATCCAAGCTCTGTCCTTCCATAAACCCAGTCCTTGCTAACCAACATACCTGTTCTCCTCTATAGATAACATATTCAGCATATGCAAGTCCATTCACGCTTGGCCTGCCGATAACAGAATGGTGCCCTGGAGGGGCATGAGCCATTTTCATTGTGCTGAACTGAAGAAAGGATTTTCCAAGGGTCACTCTACAGAACAGCATTTGTCTAAAAGGAAAAAAAACCCCACATCATTTTCAAGTATCTTACTAGGCATTGTATGCTTCCAGAACAATTTCAGTCTCTTGAATTTATTTTGTTACAATTAATTTCTCAAGGCTTTTAAAAAAAACCCCACTTTTAGAAACCAGTTCTAAGACTGTATAAACCTGTCACAAAAAATCTTTCATGATGCATAGAAGGGAAAACACACCCTTTGTTAGCCCTCACATGGAAGCCTGTTCTAGTTCACTTTATATAAAAGCTCTTGAAAGAAGCTGAAACTCTGTTCCTATCAGCAGGTTATGGACAGGTGTCAAAGTGTCAAAGAAACACATTGATCTACTCCAGTACAAAATAAAAGTTGTGATTAAGTTCTGCTCACTACCTCCAAAATTATCTGATCCATAGTACAAGACTGTACTGCTGACCATCACTTTGCACTGCAGTTTTGTTCTGAGAGTGCCTGAAGTTTAATTGCTATTTTCCCCTGACTCTTCATTTTCAAACTTGCTGTTTCAAGCCTCTTTCCTGACCACACTTCACTTTGATTTATACCCACTGCATGCTTAGATGTAATTTTTGACCTTCCTGTGGGACTCGCTGCATTTATATCCTTTTTTGTTCAGCCTTGATAAATGGAAAACTACATTTTTCCTGCCATGACCATGCTCAAGAGGCCATTCTTTCCCTGTAAGTCATCCTGTGCCAGGATCGTAAAAGCCAGGACAACCAGAGTTATGTATGGGGAACTCTGCTGGATCCATACCTGTGGCAGATGTAACAGGACCTGTCTTTGTGTGTGGGACAGCCTGTTCCTCCTCCTATTCCGTACACATACTGGTTGCTTTTTGAGGAGTTCTCGGCAAAGTAAATTCCAGCTCCAAACATTCCTCCAATGTATGCATGCCTCTCATCAAATCCTTTGTGAATGATAGCATTAATAAAAGGAGACCCTAGAATGACACAAAAAGACACATATTTGTTAAGTTCTACAGTAATACAGGACTCTATGTCAAGAGGAGTTTATCTGCCTCAAATAGACCATTAAATACCAGAAAGCATGCACAGTCAGCAGGAAGGGGGCAATACCAAACAGGATGCAGTGATGTGTGGGATTTATCATTATATAACAAAATCCCACATGTGACTCATTTCTTACTCATTTCACGGATCTCATTAGAAGGATTTCCCCCCACTCACATTTCAGTGCAATTTATCTTGTCAATGCACACCTTCTTCAGTAATCAGTATTGGTTAAGATGGGGAAAGGTGTCAGGACAACCATATCCTAAACCAATTTTGTATACAGAATCATAGAAGAATCTAGGGCAGAAGGACCTTCAGGCAACTGTCATTTGTAGGCACTTCTAAAGAAATCTTGCTAAAACTCATGGTTGGCTTTGATTCCTTTCTCTGATGCTTGCCTGAATCAGTGCCAGGGTAAAATGTTTATACTGTGCACTGCTCCCCTCATTTAGAAGATACCATGTCTTTCTCACAGCAGTGTAACATCCTCCCAGCAGCTTTTCTGCAAATGACTAAGATATGGCTTAGCAAAACACCTTAGCAAAAAAAAAAACCCAACAACAAGAAGTACTATTTTATGTAGTGTATCTTTTTGAATTGCAGTAACCAAACAGACTAACTCCACCCCTCCCACACTCCCAGTGCAGCACCTGCATTTCAAATGTACAAATATCATTACTTTTAAGGATGGTGACACAGCAACATTATCATTGCCTGTGGGTTATTGTAGGGTTTAGGGTTTTCTGTTAAATATTAATACAAAGAGACACTACTTCCTCACCGTGAAACAACATGCGTTCATTGTGATGATTATGATTCTCCTCTGAGACCTCCTTCTGTCTGTGACAGAATCTCTCCCGCAACTTCTTGTTCACTACCTTTTGAATCTGCAGTGGTACAACAGGTTCAACCATACTTGAATTGGAATTGAAATGAAATACAGTTTCACAGAGTTCACATAAATTCAACAGGGAAACTGAGAGCAAGATTTGTGAATAGTATAAAGAAACCCCATGGCTGTTCAGCACACAAGGCTGAAGTCTTTCAAACAATTCTGTAGCACACCCCTACAAATGGTTAAAACTAGTGTGAAATTGCACCTTAAGGTCTCACACTTAAGGACAACTTTCAGGCGTCTTCTCTCAAAGCCTACAATATCACAAAGAAGTACAAACTGTCTGAAACTCCTTCCCTCTCTGCTTTGAGCTCTGTTGAACAATCTGGTCCAGCTTTTTGAAGCTTGCTGTCTACTTTAGGTTTATTTTTTATGAAAAGAAACAACTTTTGAGGAAGTAAGCTAAGGACATATGCCATCTAACCTATCTTGAGATATGGTTTCAGTCAAAAGCTCCAATACCACTGTGGTTTCTGTAAAGGACTTTACTTTTGGTTGGGAGTAGGATGGAAGCAGTTTACTTCAAGACATGATCTACTGGATCAAGTTGCAAAGGCTCTGCACAGGTTTACCTTTCAAACAGATAGGCAGCAAGGGTTTCCTGGAGCTTAGAAACCAAGTTCTGTTTTTTGATTTCCCCTATTTCCTTCTTCCCACAAAAAGCAACCAGAAAGTGTATTTTCCCTCAGAATGTCAACACTCTATTTTCTGAAATACCAGGGCTTGTAAAAGGTATTTTTCTAGTTGGCAAGGTCAAAGAAGGAGGTGTCAACATGGAAGACTGTATAAGGGTATAAAAACTTCTTATTAAAAGTCATGACCAACCTTTCACTCTCCATTCCCCCAAGTCTTCTTTAAAAAGGCAAGAAAAGAACTCACTGAGAAAAAAATAGATGTGGGTTGCAAAGTTATAGACCCTAAATCAGGTTTTGAAACGTAACTCAGATTTTTCACCACCTCTGTCTTCAACATCAGTTCTTCAGATCCCTTTAAGAGTCCAAGAGAACACCACTCCCTCATTCAGTGTGCAGAGCACACATTTAGTCTACTTTTAGCGTTTAGCACTTGCTTTAACTCTGTTTCTGAATATTATTTCAACAAAGAACTTTGAATATAAAAGGGTGATCCATTAAACCAATTCTGCCTGCTTGCATAAATACTAACATACTTTACCACATAAAATTAAGAGCTTTTAAAACTTACCCTGATGACATTGTACCTGTTGAAGATCCCACCAGCATTTCCACCATCCCGATGCTCCCGGATTGTACTTTGCATCTACATAAAAGAACACAACTGAATGTTCAGCACACAAAGCTTGCTAGCTAGGCAAAGTATCCATGCTGTCTCAGTATATCACTGACAACAATGGACAATCTTGATTGAAAAATAATTAAGAAGCATGAAAAAGAGAGTAAATTTTAAACTCAGGTACATCTTAATTTCTCAAACACCCAATGTGCTATGTTGTTCCACAACAGAGAAGTTGGATGATGCAAATATCCAATCTTGTAATAAAAATCTACATAGGAAAAAGGGGTATAATGGCACTTGGTATCCAAATTATATACAACTAGAAAACCTGCTCTAGATTAGAAAAAAATCAGTGAAAATTAATATACAAAAGGTCACTTTGAAGTAATAACAAACGTGATTTTAAGGAGTTTAGTTTGCATTTCTTAGTGATAGGAAAATTTACAGTACAATCATTTCCTATGTCATTAGCAGACACTGAGAATTTTAATGTTTTCATTATGTCTTTTCCAGTTGTATTTATAGCTACAGCAACAATATTTAGTAAGAGTTCAGATAAACATCCCAATTTACTATGGCAGACAAATGATCCTTTCTATCAGAAAAGTTTATAAAAAAGCTCTGCACAAACTCCAGTTTATGCAGTTCCTAATAAAAAACATTCCCAGATAAACTGGCAGCAGTACTGAATATCTAGACTTTTAAAAAGACTTCTGTGCTAGTGTAGGAACATGACACAAATAGCAATGCAGAGTAAAATGGAGTTTCTTTCAAATACAACTCTTCAGGAAGTCTCTTTTCTGTTGTGATTTTTGCTTTCAAAATGGTATTTGCTTGTAGTTTACTTAAATAAAAGAGCATGTGTGTGTGGGAGGCAAAATTACAGTCAATTCTCAATTATCCAAGAGCTGTTTATCTGGGTTACAGATTAACCAAGCCACCGAGACAAGAGAAAACAAGCTGGTTCACTTGCAGAAACAGCTTGAGCACAGAAAATGCCTAGAAAATTACAAGGTCTTGATTCCTTGGTCTTCACACACAGCTTTTCATTTTTGAAGATCCACCTATCTACAGAAAGCTGTAGAAACTCTTCCTATGAGACAACATCTGAGACATCCAAAACACAACAACAATAAAGCACAATTTGGGTAACACTAAGTGAGCAAGCAGATCATTTATTAAAAAAATTGGCAGGGTACAAAAATAATTTCTATCATGGAAAAGGCAAATAAAGAGCCCTAAATTTCATGCATATCACACATCAAAGCTTATTTTATCACTTTCAACATGTATTGCACGTTTCAGCTCTGACATATTATAAGTGAAAAAAGAAATACGTGGCCACTGATGCATTAAGAAAGGGACTCTGATTACCTCCTCTTCTACGGACTGATACTCCTTATCGTCAGGAGCAAGGTCAAGGAGAATGGTCCCCTGACTCACACAGTGGAAAGTCAAATAAGGATTGGTGCCTGCAAGAGAAGGAATGAAAAGGAACAAAAATCAACAGGAAAAACCAATACTGGCTCTATTTGTATTCATCATCATTATTGTTCTTCTTAAACAACTCCAGTACAGCAGGAAATGCAAAACAAACACAAGGCAGAAGCACAACCCCAAAAAGATAAAAAGGCTTTTGTTAGCAGCAGAGGCTTTAAAAGAGAGAAAAAAAAATGCATGTGGGACATAATTGCCCTTTATTGCTTTGCTTTCAATAGAAGCATCTCAGAAGTGTGGGGCAGTTAAAACTCTATCAGGTCCACCCTTTGGGATATAACTGGCCTGTGGGTAGGTACGTAGGGCAAACCAATGCAAAAGCTCCTGCCTTGGTGTAACAGGGTCCTGAGAAATGGGCACAGCTTCCAAGGCTGCCACAGGGGTGTCCATTCTCTGGAAAGGCAAGTGATCATTCAGTCCTGTATCTCCTCAATATATTCTTTACCTGTCACAACCCACGCAGCCACCAGGTCTGCTAGCAAATACGCTTTCCTGACATCTGGATTTTTTCAAGTCCTGGTGGTAATGCCTACATTTAGAGAAGATGACTTCTAGGAGCCTGCTGCATGCTATGTTTAGACTAACCAGTAAAGTGTCATATTTACCTTGCTGCCCTCCTAGAAGTCTCTCCACACCCTTTATTAATTTGTGGCGGTGTCCATACGCATTGATCCCAATTTCTTTAAGCTCCTCGTGCCCCATGTCTGCCAACACATCCAGGGTTATCTGGAAAGGTGAAAGACCACAAAAATCACTTGCCAAACATCCAAGGCTGAAGACCTATCACTTCAGAAAACGCAATGTATTCATGGTGCAACCAAGACCATATATATGTTTAATGTTTTGCTTCACTTCTAACTGCTGCCACCTTCTGGCAAACCTGTCCCTATCACATGACCATATCTAGCTGCTACAGTGTGAAGCAAAAAGGTAATAAACCATGTCAAACACTTTTATAAAAAACAAGAGATAGAGGCTAAATGTTGTACTGTGCACTATAAATCACTGTGGTGATTCTGTGAAAATCAGAAATATTTCAGTTGGAGAAGATAACTGCCTAAAACCTACTTCTGAATTTACATATTAAGCTAGAACGGGAAGCCCAGCAAATAATGGGAAATCATACAACTTGATTCAAAAGAAGCTGTATTATTAGCACAATTTGAATTACAGGTATGAACTCTGTCCACTACAAACTGAGTATCATTAATTCAAAAGAAAGCATCTCAAGCAAGGAATTACACTGAACATCTGTCCAATTGAGCAGAAAACAACCCCACTGGGATTGTTGGGAAAAGCCACGGCAGACATTCATCATGTGCAGTAGAACATTAAAAAAATACAGAAAACCCCCAAATACTAGAAAGCATTAGGAAGAGCCTAAAGCCAAGGTGAAAAAGTGCACATGACAGTACTTGAGTGCTTCGAAAAAACAGCTTTAAACAATAAGCTTAAAGCAGATAAGCATGTTTTGAACTACAAAGAAACTTACAAGAGGACCTAACTGGTTTCAAAATGACGAATACAGTGAATCCGATTTGCATTATGAAATCTTATTAGCAGGGGAAGATCTTAAATACAGGTTACAAGTAAAGGAAGCAAAAGTAGAGCAAAATCAAAGGCAACAGGAGGGTGTGAAAAATAATAAGGAAAGAGAAATAAGAGTATAGGTTGGTTCGAGGTTGGTTTCCTTCTTAATAGAAACAGTTCCATATTAAAGAAGAGAGCTTATGCTTTGTACATAAGAACGGGAAAAAATTATATGGTATTTTAACTTTGGAGAGATACCTCCTAGAATATTTCATAGAAACAGTTGGAACCTTTTCTGTAAGCAACATATTACATTTTAAACCTTCGTTTTCTGATCCCTCAATAAAAGATTAGCAGCAGAGGCTGGAAGGAAAAATAACTACCAAATCCAGTCTCTTGAACTTGTACCTCTCACTTTCACCAGCGCATCCATCTCACGCAAACAAATCTATTTAACTTTAACATGTTAAATATAGCAAATGGTACAAACAAAGAATATACAAATACATTACAGGTACTTCTGCTCTAAAACATAAGCTTCAGAAACTGTTACATTAGTTGCACTCCTTTCACATAATGTGAATTATTGACAAATCTGCTGGGTTTTTTTCCCCTCTCTCTCAATACCATTTGAAACTTCTTAGTCCTGCAAAACCCAGCTAATGCTATGGTCCTAACCCAATAGGAAATGTAGATTCTGCATTCTCAAGCATGACGGTGCCCTGGCAAACTAGATTTTTGCTTCAGTATATAGTCAAACTGGAGGATTTCCTAGATCTAACCAAAGTACCACGTGCAGCACTACAGGTGGTGAAAGGCTTGTTTAGCTAAAAAGACTGCTAAAGGACAAATGCAGATTACAGTCCAACCTAACTTCATAACAACCATCAGGTCCAAAGTTCACAAGGTACAATGTAATTCTCAGAATACAGGCCAAACTGGCAGTCATAGTGTCTATAAGAAAGTGAAATCTACTGGACACCTGAATCAAGCAACAAAAGATATTTTCATAGGTTTCTCAACTTCACCATAATGTATCTGGCAACTGATTTGCAGAAAACTGAAAGAAAACTGGGGCACAGATGTCAATTTGGGTTTTTTTCTTTCCCTTTTTCAATTACAAAATGAATATATTGCTCAGATTTATTAGGTTAGCTTATCTCTTAAACATACAGAGATGAAGCTTGCCACTTACCTGTTCTGTCTCAAAGATGTCCCGAAGGTGTTCAAGACCCAGGCTTTTTAGGAACTGGGTAATGTTCATGTCTAGACCGGAAACTATAAGAGAAGAAACAAGTTGTTATATCCCATGCATCTGAATTAACAAATATCAAACCAACCAACTTAAAAAAATAATCAAGCATTGCCACTCTGATTCTTTTTACAATCAATTTCTCTACGTCTGTAGTAAATAATCCACTTTCATACTGACAAAGCTCTGTGCAAAGCTCATCACTGTTCCCTCTTCAGAATCAACCATTAAAAGCACAAGCCATCTGTGACAAATACAGGCTCATTTTGTAAGGAGAAGGAAAGGAAGGGTGGGTGTATTTTTGCTATGTGATCACTTAGATGCTGTCCTAAAGCATGGATTCCAGATACCAATCCAAGGGGTTAAAAAGTCTTAGCAAAGTCCCCCAGCCATCACAATCATAATTCCTTCATTAAAATAATTCTCATTGGAATTTCTTTATAAAAATCAACAACGAACATCTGGGTACCTAATCAGATCTGCCTTTGTAATCAGACCTAATCACTGACAGCAAACACAGATGAACAGTCAACAGTGTTCCTAGCTAACATGTGAAAACAGAGCAAGCATCAGGCACTTTAAAATGCACGTAACAGTTCAAGCTGCACAGTATTTTCTGGCTAGTTGGAAATGTTTTACAAATAAAGCAAGGCCTATTGTGATATTAAACTACTGTACTTCTGGCAACGCAAATTTGTCCAGCAGCAAATGCACCTTCTCCTTCCTTCCTTTCAGTTCCTGCTGCTCCATCACCAGCATTTGATGCCCCTCCGACGGCTAGCTCTGCCAGTGGCCCAGTGAGGTTATCTATACTGCTGGCAGCAGAGAGGCAGGATGGTGTGGATGCTGGCGAGATCACAGAGGCACTAACAACAGTAGCTTGAGGCTTGAAGCATGTAGGCAAAGCTTCTGGAGGCATTGCATCTATCAGCAAAGCTCGGATATCATCAGCCTGAAAGACAGAAAGAACATCCAACATAAGGTTCTGCTATCACAAGTCACCAATTTCTGAAAAAAAATATTTCTTTTAATTTGTTTTAATTGATTGCTCTGTTCCCCATTCTCTGTCAGGCTCAGCTTCAGGTGATGCATTTTGCACTGGAACGAGGTTTTAACAGAAATACTACCACTGCTTTTGCTATAATCACATCTCAGTGTTAGAACAGAAAGAACAAGACACAAGATCAGGAGAAGTATGAACTTAGCTAATAGTTGGATTTAACCTTTATTGACTAAATTAAGCAAGACCCTCATCTTCAAGAATTTCCTCCTTGCAAGTTCTTATGGAACATGATTAAGACATCCTTATTTTCCCCTCAGAGAAATCAAATAATTTTCATATCCTTCATCACAAAGCAAGTTTTCTAGAGCTCAGATTACTCTGGAGGATATTTCTTTAATTCTCCAGAAATTACTAACCTTAAAAGATACTTGCAGTGTAACCAGCATCCAATTTGGTCGCATTATCTAGTCCACCAAGATTGGTTAACCTGGGACATACACGTTCATGTAACTTTATTAGGCTTTTTAACGAGCCACCACTAACAAGAAAGTTTATGGGTGCCAGTTTCAGAAAAAGTTTGATAGCTACCTACAAATCTTACAATGTTGTTTTGGAGTTAGAAAAAAAAAGAGCTGAGGTTATATGGAGGCACTGAGCATAATCATTCCCTAAAGGCCCATCCGGTGTTCCTCCTAGGTTCAAAGACATAATCATCAACATCACACAGACTGACCACCATCAGGGACATATTAGAAAGTATTATTTCTGGAAATTAGGAGATTGATCCCAGGAGTGAATCCTTAAGCAGAAGCAAACCTTAACTCACAAGCCACATTAAGATCTCAGCCAAATAAAAATGCCTGGACCCATGGGTAAAAAGTCACAAACAGGCACTCTGGAGATGTTCTTCTCTCTCCACCTCAGTACAATGAAAGCTGAGGACCACTGATGACATGGAGCCATGGAAAGGAATTTAATATGCAGAATAAATCCTCCAGAGCAGTCTGTGGCTTGCACACTAACATGAACTTACTGTTGCCAGGTCTAGTGGTGTCTGACCCTCTTGATTCTTCATTGTTGGATCTGCTCCATGAGCTAAGAGCAGAGCACAGAGCTGTGTCCTTCCTTTTTGTGCAGCTTCATGCAATGGTGTGAATGCCCATTTATCTGTTGCATTTACACATGTATTGTATTTGATCAACAGTGCTGCTATATCCACATGCTGGAAAACACAAGAACATCTTATGAGCAACAAGACACTAGTAAAACATATATTTCTTTTTTTGTGCTGGAGGTAATGGCGCCTAGAGACCACAGCAGTTTCTCTTTCCTTTAACTCATTCTGCCTCCTGTGTACACATAGCAGCACATTTCTCTAGGTACCAGTTTATACTGCAGCTCCACAGCCATCTGTATCTCCACCACCAGATTATTTATCAGTGCATTAATAATTGGGATTAGGCACAGAATTATATTTCTGCCAAATCACCCCAAGTACATGGCACAAACTTTGTGTCACCTCAAGTATGGAAGTCTGTGTCAGCTGCAGGAGCAGACATACTTGATCCTGCATAAAAAAAATATTTGTAGGCAAATTTCAGCTGGTAATTTTATAGGGCTGCAACATTTGTGATATAATACTAGAAGCTTTAAAGATCAATATGTTGTGCTACTGAGCTACTCCCGTCTGTAGGCAGAACTCTTCACCGTTGTACTTTCTTGTAATTTCTTGCAAGACTTTGAACCCATCTGTGGCAGCACAGATTTGTTCTTTCTTCAATCATACTTTATGGGAGCTGTAATTGATAAAATGCATTATGAGTGTCATAAGGGACAATTGTTTTACATAGGCTATAAAAGTAATGAACTTATAACCACATGCTTCCATCAATATCTCGTCCTTGAAGCCTCCCGATTAAAAGTAAGAAATGGAAAACTGGCAAATGAAATTTTTGCCTGCCTCTGATTAGAAGATTTTTGTGTGTATGCAATAGCTAAGAAATAAAAAAGCAGGGAGTCAAAATGAGTGGGTAGAAGCACGAAACACTGAAATTGTAAACAGAAGCACAAAGACTTGTCAATGGATTTAATTTTTCCCCCCAGTGGCAATTAAGTGACTCTTTGCATCTCTCATAAAATGGTTTGCTCTCTGAACAAGTGTGGCTTGAAAATACTGCACACTTTATTTTCCCTCTCAGCAACTTTTAAACTTGTAAAGCAATTGCTGTTACTGTGATTTTTCTGCTGCAGGAAGCCATATTGAGGGAAACATAGCATGAAGTGCTGGGTGGGAGAACTGAAGACACTTTGTGAGGAAAAGGCAAAGTCTGTGAACCTGCCAGCTATGAACTTGTGAAACCAGCACTCATCTCTCTACCTCCCATCACAGAGATCTGAACAGGCTGATGACAGCTCAGAGAAAAGTGTGGGATGCCATAGGAAAGATATACAGCAACTCTTAACTAAATAAGTTGGCTTTGTGTATAATGTGTGTTTTGGTTTCCAATGCCAGAACACAATCTTTGCAACACAATTTATCTTTAGATTTAAGCAACATCCTAGGAATTAATGCTTATGGCAGATCTGGATAAACAATATTGCTTGGTATTAGGACCCAGTAACATAAAAGAATTCCATGTTAAATTTCTAATATTTCCATCAGGATTTGGCACTTCTCGTTCCTTAGGACAGTGATTGATGTAAAGAACCAATGCAAATTATGTAGATTGAGTTTAATTGATGCTCGTCTTAAAAACATGGGTGAACACTGTACTTTTTATTTCAATCGATTCTCAAACAAAAGCAATCATGGTTCTAATACGGTCATCTCTCCTAGATTTTGCTGTTCTTGTGCCAGGGCCAGGTAGTAAAACAAAGCACATAATGAGATTGTCAAAAACACTACTTCTGTAGCTTCATGTCTTCTATCTGACTGCAAGCACATTGTTAGGGGCTTCTCAAGCACTGTGTGCACAATTACTTGCAAGAACAACTAACAACTGCTTATAAGCAATCCATCAGGCATCTGTGCAACTTCCTAAATGGAGGAAGGAGGGACTGCCTCATCCAAAATGGCCTGAATCTGCCCCTGCACACCCACTGCACCAAACGGCTTGCCCTGAAGGACAATCACATTACAAACTCAGTAGCCCTTCAACACCTTAGCAAGAGTTTCCCACCAGACACCATCTGCAAGAGACCTCCACTTCCCTGTTACGCCTGCACAAGATCCCCTGGTATTTCACGCCATCAAAACACTAACTATTTTCACAGCAAGGCAGCTGCAAAATAACTGGTTTTGGATATGACTTTAAGAAGTTTATTGCTGGTCTACTCATGTCAAGAATGCCTTCACCTACCCCATAGGATGCTGCATTATGTAGGGGTATTAATCCTCCTTTGTCCTGGGCATTAACATCAGCACCATGCTCAAGAAGGTATTCAGCTACTTCCAAGTTGTTGTAACCAGCTGTAAAAAAGGCACAGGAAAAGAAATCTGGTATTAGGAAAGCTAAACTGAAGAAAAATATTAAACAGAAAAGCTAAGGCTATTTTTCAACTGCAAAAGTTCCTCTTTTGTAGTAATTATATTACCTCCTGAAATACAGGTAGCATAGTTAACCCTTTGCACAGGACAATTCTCTGTGGAACTCTTCCTATACCGATCGTGGTTTGGGTGAATTACATCTGTAGCCCTACCATAAATATACAAGTTTTCTGAACCTGGTGAGTCACTCACCTGCAAGATGTAGTGGTGTTGAATTTCTTCCCTGGGTGTCTCTGCAATTGATATTTTCTTGTGTGCATAGCTTCTGCACTCGTGCCAGGCACCCCTTCTTGGCAGCATCTAGCAAGGCAGCGTCTCCACGCAGCAAGTCCTGGATATCTGTGTCCCCTTCTTTCACCAAATCCAGAGGAGTGTTCCCATCTCGGTTCTTTTTCGTTGGATCAGCTCCATGCTGCACGAGCAAATCCAAATGCTGCTGTTATAATCATGAGCAGAGCAGTGCACATAAGTGTGTTGCTATTTTGTGGAATAAGATAGAAGGCAGGAGATTCTGCTGACCTACCACCATGAATTAACAACTGTAGAGATCAGTAGTCATATGAGACCAAATTCACGAGGTTGAGGCCTAAAAGCACTATTCTGAAATACAGCTGTGTGAATCAACTCCAAAGGCAAGAATGGCAACCCTCCACAAGAGCTGCCACTGCACTTGCAACTGAATTAGGTTCAGGATCATGTCCCGAATATACCTATTTCCTACAGTCCCAGCAGATGCTAAAGAAAAGCCAACTGCAAGTACCGTGCTGCCAGTCCTCCCCTTCTCCTGAAAACTGGCAGGAAACAAATGGCTGGCAGAGGTATTTCTCAGCACAACTTTCTGAGCTAGCAAAGCCAGGCTGCAAGTTTTCCTAAATGCCACCCTGCTATTAAAAGGCACTTGTTTCAGACGAGACGTAGAAAAATACTCTTCTCTACACTTTCCAATAGCTAACAGCACCATCTCAAGCAGTTTAAAAAAGCAGTGAAGAAAAACTGGTGGACAAGTGGAACTGGATGAATGCTGGAATGTATCTGGGCAGGTAAAACATGCATATCAGGCAGTGATAAGAACACGGTACTGGAGCACAGGGAGATGAGGGGAACATACAACTATATAGAACATATGGTGTGAGTCATGTTCACATTCAGTTTTGTGGGAGGACAGCTCCTTCCTTCCCTGTTCACTCTCAGCAGCAATGGGAAAAAACAGAGATAGATAAGGCAGAGGCAGCTGCTGGCACTGTAGTTCTCTGGCTGGCCTCCTTGGAATAATCAAACATAGCGGTCCAACCCCTGCCAGCTAGTCTACCCTACCATTTCCCACTGACTTGCTGGCAAAGCTGTGTTAGTGTCAGCCAGAGGGAATGAGCTGGGGATGTGGAAAAGAGGAGGAATTAACTGCCTTGTATTTGGAAGCAGTACAACTATGCTCAGGGTGTAAAGGGTAAAAAGCAAGGGACAGAAAGGGACAGAGTATTGATTACACAGAACCAGTTCCACATCTGTGGTTCTTTTAGGAAGAGGGCACTCTTTGCACAAAGCCTTTTAAACTGCAATGACTTCTTCATTACCTCAAATCTTTTAATTCAAAACCCATAAAAATTGGAACTATTAAAATATACCTCAGAATAAATTAATAAATCTGAATGAAGAGGCAGTGTCTTCTGAGACCCCTTCCAAGGCACAGAAACAAACAAAGGTGGTAGTCTTAAAGAAAGGTGATAAAAAAAGACAGTATCTCCGAAGTGCCAGTATATTTTTGTTTCCTTCCTCAAGCAGACCAGGAGAGAAGGAGTCAGGAGGAGTCAAGCTCAACATCCACTACTCAGCAGAACTGACAGCACTGCCAGCTGGCATAAGAGACACAGAGGAGAAAACCTGAGCAAAGTGCAGTGTGAGCACATCTCCACGGACACCCAGAGCCTTTACAAATCTGTGTCACCTTAAGGGCACATTCGTCTCTTATGCAAGAGTGATTTTAAAAAAATCACAGAAGTTTCAGCACTTCTGTATTTCCTGTTACACATCTATTCAAGATCCTCTGAACACAAAATATGGCTAAATTCCCTGTGGAATGATCAGAAAAGACCAGAGAACTCCAGTGTCTATAAAACAACACTGCTCGAGAGATTATGAGCACTCCCATAGCTTGACCTAACATCTGTATTCAGGTGTTATTTCCATGGCCATCATCTCCACAGACATCTCTGAATATCTTCTAGTTTCTGCTGTAGATGTGTTTCAAACTACCAAAAAAGCAGTTAGAGAGAGTAGCAAGTTAACCAAGCGAAATAATAAATGAGATTGGAGGGAAAGAGCACGGCTTTGCAGCAGCAAATTAAAAGTGGCTGGGGAAGATCCTCGTTATTTTAAGACTATCCCTATTCTGACTTACTCTTAGTTTAAATGTTGTGTTTCAGAGGGACCTAAGTAGGCAAGGCTGAAACATGAAATAGGATTGGCAAGAAATTTTACTCTAGCACCCTCTTTCACCCCCCACAGCAGAATATGACCTTACATTAAGTAGTTTCTCAGACTCATGTTTCTCACTGGAAACATCTTTGCATTACCTCATGCTTTTTACAGGTTCTTTCGCTAAGTATAATGAATATTTATGCCTCAGTATATTAATATGCATTTCCTCCAGAAGCTTGATAAATTATACATTAACGTAACAGTTTTAAATTTCTCTCACACCAACCAATATATAGGACCTACCTTTAGTTATTGCTCTGTAACACTCTCTTGCATAAGTATTAACAAAATTTACTTAAATGAAGTAACTGTTCCAGAAAAGGATGGATAGGACAAGGGGGGCATGGGGGTGTATTTTTTACACAAATTCAGCTGTTTTTTCCAGTTTGAGAGTCTTGTCCTACTCGGATAACAGTATTAATAAATGTGCTGGAAGGAATATCTGTACTGATGATTCTTTCTAAGTGAATGACATTACACAAGAAATCATGTGACAATTGGAAGATGAAAATTGATTCAAAGATACCACAAAGAACTCACTAAATGCGATTAACTTTGCCTAAATTAATTTCAGCAAAAATAAACATACACAAATTTAAAGACCGTTGTGATTTAAGCTCAGATGGAAATTAAGCACCATGCAGCCACTCTCTCAAGCCCTCCCTCTCTCCCTCCAGCCCCAAAACACAGCACTGTAACAGCTACTGAAAAGAAATTAACTCTACCCTAGTTAAAACCAAGACAGATCTGAGAACTCCAGCACATACTTTTAAAAGCAGTTTGCAGATTTCGTATTTTCCTTTTGCTGCTGCTTCATGTAAAGGAGTGAATTTCCACAGGTCTGCCACATTGACAGAAGCACCGTGCCTCACCAAGAGTTCAGCCACTTCGTAGTGTCCATAAGAACAGGCATTGTGCAGGGGTACTAAGCCACTAGTCAAAGAGAAAGTATTAATAGCTACAGAGAATAAAATCCAATATGCAACCATACAAAATTCCAGTAGATAAAAGCCCCACTTGCACCATACATTATTGGTATCTTTCAGTCTTTCCAGTTTTCATGGTTTTACTTCTCTGCTATTAGAAGATCAATTAAAACTTAATTATCCTCCTTCAGTTCCCATCCACAAGACTTTTAAATACTCAGCAAGCCCCAATGTTACTGTTTCACAAGCAAGTAACTTCAATGCCATTAACAACAGCCAAAAATTAAATTGCAAGACTCACTGTTGTTCTGAGTTTGGATATTGAGAAAAGATATACCACCATATAATATGTTTGAAGTACAGTTATTAGTAAGCAATGCACACCTGATATATCTGAAAGATACCAAATATTTCTTTCAGGGAGAGCCTGAAAATTCAGTATTGGAAATTAATCACTCCCCACCCTGAAATAATATATTGGAGTCAAAGATCTAACATAATCATGCCATTCTACATGACTGCTTTTCAATTAATGCAAAAACCTGTAAATAGCTCATATAATTTAACTGAATATTAACTGAATAAATAAATAATTAAAATAAAAACTAATAGAATTATTAGTTTTGACAAGAGAGAACCTGAGTATTTTAACACATTCTATTAAAAACTAATTTTAGATCACCTAAAACAAGTTAAAGGCTGCTTACAAGCACAATGAAATATCCAAAATGGGCAAAAGGGGAAAGAGAAGTATGATGTACTACAGTGTCAGATATGTACTTGACAATGGCTTTGCCAGAAAGCAAAGTACACCTTAATGGCCTATAAATCTTCCTATGGCACAGGAACAAAGCAGAAAAAGAAGGAAAGAGAAAAATTTTCAAAATAAAAACATGACGGTTACTGAAATCTGAAGCAAAATGAATAGGCAGGATACAAGTCTCATACTAATAGAAAACAGCATCTTGTGGAATGAAATGTACCCTTTATCTTTGGCATGCACATCTGCTCCATGGTGCAACAGATACTCCACCACTGACACGCGGTTATATCCTGCAGCAAAGTGCAATGGTGTTGAATGACGGCCTTCCAGATCTCTACAATTCACATTCTGAGGGCTGCAAAGTTGCTGCAAAGACAAGAGAACTCAAAATCTAGTACGGAACTAAAACAAACAAGTAAAAAACCTCCACAAAACCAAGAAAAACCACAACAGAACACCAAACAAACCCATAAGAAAAACCCTAAACTACTACCTCCAAAGACCTCAATATAAAATTTGGTCCATTTATTATTATATACAAATATTTAGAAGTATCAGGAAATTTGTTTCCACTTAGACAAAGTTAAAAAATAGCTGCTTTAAATTTACGGCTGAAAGTACTTCTATAACGAACAAGACTTAAGTGATGGAAGCAGTATGAAGATGTTCATAATGCATTAGAAAGGATGAATCTCTACATCATCAAGTATCAGGTTCAAGGCCATGTAACTTTTTCCAGATTTGTTACCATTTCCAGCCTATGTTGCCTTCAGAAATCTAAAAAGATTAAGCTTAGCTGTCAGAGAAGCTGCTGGGTACACAAGACTGCTGCTGACTGAATATTACTATATATCATGTTGAAGCTCAAGGTGGGAATGTATGCTGAACAGTCTATCTGCAGTCTGTTTTGCCTACAGACCAAGCAGGAAAGATAAGACCAAACCTTCCTATCATTATAGGAAGTCCATGGCGTGACCCTTCACCTTAACGATGGCTTAAAATATGAATTCTACTACCTGTTAATAGTGTTTGCTTGCCTTCTGGTTCAATCACGCACCTAAGGCTTGTTTCTACTAAACTGTGATTCTGAAAATCAGAGTCCACTTCAAAGAATTATGGCTACATCTG
>WEIV01004657.1:400237-439804 GCA_013390005.1 Calyptomena viridis | reverse complement strand
TAGGAAATCCAAGGTTTCTCACCTGTGCCTTAGATATACAATTGACAGTCACCTCCTGCAAACTCAAGTAACAAGATAGTGCAAATATCTTCCATGGCATGCGTATTGCTTACACTAAAATGCTGATGTACAAGGGATGTGCACCAAGGGACTTCTTCACAGTTCAAATTACAAACCTAGTTTGTGCTGTCAGTAAGGGCCAGCAAGACACACCAAAATAAGCAAGTTGCAGGTTTAGGTTAATTCTTGCCAATGCTAATGTTCTTAGAAATCTTGCTGTAAAACAAGTCTAGATCAAGCACATGTTATTCAAGCAGTCCTTCACTGTTTATTATCATCTAACATACTTCAAACAGCAACTTTACACAGTGATAAAATTAAATCCAGCTCCAAGACCATGAACCATCTCTCGTTCATTTCCAAAAAATTCCTTAAAGCAGTCTTTATCATGCTTCAGCCCTTTTCACAGAACAAGAAACACACATACTTCACTTTAGCCTACTTTTGCTGTCTGACACAGCTGCTCCACATGAAAACAGCAGAATTTCCTCTCTAAAAAATCCCAAATTATTTTCAATCTACAGATTTTAGATGACTTTGTCTCCTAAATCTATTACTGCTTATTTTGTAGATCAGCTGTCTGCCCTTTGGCATGGAATTTCGGAAGAAGAAAGTTCCACTTTCTTTGAAGCCCTGATTATGCATCTTTTTCAAATTATTACTCTCTCTCTAATCAGTAGTGGTTTCCAGAAGGTAGATTAAAGCTGACTTGTATAGTACTTCTCCTTTGAGAGAAGAAATAGCTGCAAAGTAAAAAAAGACATGATAGGTATGATCCATACACTTCAGTAAGCATTTGGCATGGGATCACATGTGAAATTTTTGTTTATTTTACATGGAAAAAATAGGCATTGGTTGAAGACCTGAATGTATTGAAAGGTGGAAGGCTGCTTGGTGGTTGGTTCTGGGACAATTTTGTTTTACTATTTGCATTAATGATCTTGAGACAGGAGATTGTGCTGAAGGGCACAAATATAAAACATCAGCAAGAAACAAACAAAAAGTCGAGGTTCCCTGCACACTACAAGACTACAGGAAGGATCCGAGTACTACTGTCTCATGTCTATTAAAAAGGTAAACATGATCCCTGTGTGCATCAGTCTGGCATTTACATTGGAGAAATAGAAGTGCCATCATGGAAGGCAGTAAAAGAATGAATTCCATTCTTGTTGCCTGAGCTAGTAAAGAAAAGGGGTTATAAGCATAAATAGGAAATGGCAATGTTCCCTTATGAAGGAAGACTAAGTGTTTGAGGCTTTTAGCCTACCAAAACAAAGGCTTAGAAAAATCAGTTTGTTCACTGCAAATAACTCAGCAAAGGAAGCACCAAAACGGAAAAGACATATTTAAAATGCAGGAGAGTGCTGTTTGAAGAACAAGTGGATATTCACTGTGAAGCTGCTATTGCAGGGGGATTAGATTCACCAGCTCATTAGAACCCTTCTTGTAAAAAATACAACTAAACACAATCGAAGAGCTTAGTAGATCTGATTATATCTTAGGAAGTAACTAAAATTCAAGGCACAAAAAGAGTAAACACAAATAAAAAACTTCCAGAAACAAAAAATTAAAAAAAAAAAAAAAAAATCAAAAATCTGTATCACACTTCAGGGATTAAAGCTGCCATGTCCCAACAATCAGAAACAAAAAAATATTAAGAGTATCTGATGAACCGAATGCCTACAGTCAAAGCATGAGCAAGAGGTCAAATGATAGTATACAAGCAAGACAAACATTTTAGAGTGAGGAAATATGTCTAGTTAACCAATTAATACTCTTGAGTATATCCCATCTGGGAACTTCAAAGTGCCTCAGAAANTCAAAGTGCCTCAGAAAGCCCTAATGATCTACCTCTCATTAAAAATTACGGTTGCATTATCTACTGTTTTACAGCTAAGAAACTTTGGACACTGATAAAGACGGACCTGACCCATTGCAGTACGGAAATATATACTTAATATTAACTTCAATTGGTCTCCTGCCATGCACTTAAGTGCTTTGCTAAACCATAAATGTGAGTGGCTATCCTCAGAGGAACATAGGATACAGCAGATATGAGAGAAGAATGAGGTTTAATGACCACCTCTATTTGCATACTGTCAGTGGCATAAACAACAGAACACAGGAGACAGCATCATTCTGTAGATAACTCTGGCCAACTCACTACCATCATTCAATCCAGAAGTGACTCACAGACCACGATTTAGGAACCCCTGGTTCAGGATACAAAAGCTATCATCAGAACATGCTACTGACAAAAGCAATGAAATTGAGCCACTCCAATAAGGAGTGGTATCTTTGAGCTTACTCCTAACATGACTGCACTCAGATTTTCAAGGGAGCACTAATTTAAACATCTGGAATATAGTAGCAGGCTTTCCAGAAAGCCTCAGCACACAGAAACTCCTTGTATTTCAAAGCAAGCAGTACTTTGGTATCTGTACATTTGAAACTCCAGCATGTTCAGTTC
This sequence comes from Calyptomena viridis, assembly GCA_013390005.1. NCBI lineage: Eukaryota > Metazoa > Chordata > Aves > Passeriformes > Eurylaimidae > Calyptomena > Calyptomena viridis. Next base: position 437,274 of record WEIV01004657.1, on the reverse strand, counting down.
AGTGTGTAACCAAACACCATCGGTACTAAATTCTCGTGCAAAGTCACATCCATACAGCCATGAGGTATCTATTCAAAATATGGCAAAATCATTTTTTTCACTTTCAATGCATAGGTATGCTACTAAGGGTAAATCTAGGAAAATAATAATAAATGGTTTTAACGACTATAACCAAGATCTCTGGCCCTACCTTCTCCCTTGGGAAAACCTTGGGAGTCACCTACTGCTGCATGAGGATTCTCAAATGCAATAAACTCTGCCATGGTATTGCTGTTAAGCTATTTTAGGATGCCACTGAAGTACTATGGAAGTGAATCAGATACTGAACTCTGACACTGAACTCTCATATAGGCTGATAAATTAAAATTCACTCATTCAAAATAAAGAGTTAGTATTAAATACGTATACAACATTGTTTTTGCCTCCTAACACAGCACGAATGACACTAGCTTGCTACAACAGGTATATTTCTTTATTTCTAGCTCCCTGAATGAAGACTCAAAAGGAGTACTCTGAGCTCCATTAAAAGCAAAGCCAAGAAAACCATTTATATTTTTAACTAATGCAAAGAAAGTATCAAGAAAAGTTTCTGAGAAAATTAAGTAGCTAAGTATATCATTACCATGTCAAGTCTGCTGCTAAAACTTGAAGAAAGATCATTCTGAAATACTTCTGAAAGATGCTTAAACCACATTCTAAAAAACTTTAACTAATAACTTGCTGAACCTTGTGTTTCTAAACAAGCTTCATCATAAGCTCACAAATTACTTTGGTCAGCACCTATCAACAGCTAAAGGACACAGCAAAACAATTTGACCAAGAGTACAAGAACCCAGCAAGGACTAAGGGACACTCAGCATTGGACTACTAAACTCAGTGTCAGCAACCGCAGACATTGGATATTTTCAAACCAACAAGATAAAGCAACAAGGGGCACCTAGATGACCACATTTATTAGAAATTAGTAGCAAGATTCATTCAAAATGAGTAAGCTAAACTTCTAAAGCCTGTATTCAGTTACTTAGAGAGAACACTTAATTTTCAAATGGGATTCCTGAAGATCCTGTACTAATTTAAGATAAACACTTTTCAAGGTTAACACAGGGAGCACAAGGCATACAGAATAAAAAGCAATGACTGTCATAAAAACTGACATGGTATTTAATCAACATCACCCTTCCTTTTGCCTTAAATAAAATACGTGTAAGTATATTTACCTTTGCTCCATGTTTATGCAGAACTTCCATGACATCATTATGAGCTTTTTCAGCTGCAACATGTAAAGGTGTCATGAAGCTAGAGAAATTGAAAAAAAAAAAGATATTAGTTTTACACTCCTAGTATGATCGAGCCCTTTGGAAAATTCAGAAATTTCAGAAACCTACTCTTTGTTTTTCTCATTAACATTTGCTCCTTTCCTGAGCAATAGTTCTGTAACTTGTTTCCTCTTGGGATGCACAGCAGCCACGGCACAGTGCTGAAAAAAAGTAAATACAAATTATATTTCAACTACACAGATGACAAAGAACTTTAAGATACATTACTTCATCTCTTAATTATGCTGCTAAAATCAGACTAGAAAATTTACAAACAGAATCTATCATATTCCTGCCGAAATGTAACATACTGAACAAAATACAAGCTAGTGATCAACTCTAAATTATTCTACTGAGAAAAACAACTTTCATTTTAAAGCTATTTGTCACTTATGAAAAAAGCAATATGGTCCTAACTACATTAACCAGCTATCAGGACAAAGCTGACACATAATGCACAAAGGAGGTAAAGACAAAGGGTTTGAAATACCCTAACGTTCTACAGAGGGTTTCCAAAGAGGTCCTTAAGGTTTTGCTGCTGTTTTCAGATTGATATGACTTGTATGTCACTTTATGTATGTTTTTTCTTCTGTTTCAACACGTACTTGTTACTGGCCATTTGTGTTATGCATCCAACTACAGACTTTGTAATAAGCAAACGGGCAATAAATTACTCTTACAGTATCTTTTTTTTTCCATGCTATGAGAAAGATACACTTTTACACAGGGCTTTTCAATGCTCAGGCCTGACCTTGTGGGATCACACTGCCCTTTGCTAGGTGTAACTATTCTCCTAAATGTGGCTGGCATCTGCTTGTTGGTTTCTCAACAGTGGCCCTATCAATGCATTCCTGAGGCCTGAAATTACCAGCATGGTTCCAGATAAGCTTGAACACCAGGCTTTAAAATCATTCCAGAAATGCTTGTTTCAAGCTTGGAGTCTCAAGATAGCAAACTAAGAGAAATAGGAGAAACCTTAGAATATTTCTGTTTATAGGTTTATCCATGTTTTAAACCAATAACTCATAAAAAAGACACAGTCTCCTGGAAGAGACCTCTCTAACTTTCCAATAGCAAAACAATAGCCTTTACAATGAGATAGACCCCAAACTCAATGCTAATAAGCAGCAACAGTACTGAAAACAATCCTTTGCCCACTTTGAGCCTTCACTGGGAAATACTTCCACTTAAGCTATCACAGTGCTGTTAGTCAGCAAGGTACATCCATCTTTTTGCAAAGTCAAGCTTTGTAAATAAACATTAAGATCAACATTTGTTTTGATGAGTGGCAGCATTTTTAAGGCTTTGCAGATAATATCCTATCTGTATTTTCTGTCAATATGATAAACAAGCCCCAAAACACACACAAATGCTGAAATATTGCCAAACTTCAGAGCAACACTAAAAACAAACCAGGTGCTTGCTTTGGCCTTTGTTGGGTAATAGGGCACAGACTCCAGTGGCCCACGGTAAACGATATCATGCTTAGGGCAGGAATAGCTCAGCTACATTGTACATAAACTCATCTGATCCTGACTAAGCCCTTCCACTTGGACTGGAAACCACTTGGAAATCTCAAGTACAGGAGGAAAAAACTGAAAAATCACAGTCAAACACTTACTCAACAGTGAAACAAATACATCAGTAGAGCTAAAATATCCCATTTGGCCCAGCTGCCTCTGCAGAATGAGCAGGCGGAAAAGAGCAAAGAACATCACAGGACTATGAAGTGATCATTACACAGCTAAAGAGATGCCACATCGCAGGAGCAGCTGATACACTCAGGAAGCAAAGGATAACATCATCCCAAATTTCATACTTCCTTCACATTCAATCTATAAATCTTTCTTCTCTATCTTGCTTCTAAGTTCAGGCTAGGATGCTGAGTCCTCCACAGAGGAAACAGAGCATATAGATGCTTGGTACCCAACACACAATGTTCTGATCACAATCACAATGTTTGTAACACTAAATACGCAGTTGTATGCCTGCAGCTGAGACCTACCACCGTGAAGAAAACGTTCCACTGAAATAAAGTATCAAAGCTATAGTGGTTTTAATAATACCATTAGTCCCACTCAGCTTCAACATCTTCACTGCGTCGGGGATACTGGTTGTGTTCTTTGCCTCCATTGCTTCTTCAAACAATGAAATAAGATCAGGATTCTGCCAGCAAAGTCTCAAAGACCCCTGTTTCCACAGCTAATGTGGCATCATCAGTACCATTCCAATCCTGTAAGACTCTGTGATACACACCTATTTTCAACATAATTTTACATACCCTATGAAGAAAGTTTGTAATCCAAGTTTGCCCACATAAAACATGAAGGGAACATTGGACTACAGGACAGAATTTAACCCCAGAAAAAACACACCAACTGACCAACAAAAAAAGAGGTTGATGGGAAAAAAAATCGAAGTGAAAAAAGAAAAGGTGGGGAGTGGCTGCAGGGCTTCTGTTATCTACCAGAAGGAAGAAAAAAGAGGTAAGATAAATTACATAGTGTTTTTTCTATAACAGTGATTTTATTTTAATATATAAAGTGTTTGCTGGCAAATCCTCAATCTCAGATGATGAATGTATTTTCATAGTGTAAAAATAAAATTCCTTGACTATCAGACTACCATCACATTTGTCATAAAACAAATGGGTTGACTGTATAATCTCACCAGTGCAGTCTCATGCGACTGTGGCTGCTTAAAATTAATGATCTCCAAAGCAAGTGTCTTTTTCACTTTGGCTAGATCTGCCTCTCTGGCTGCTTGCAGTAAAGAGTGTCCTTTGAATTCATCTGTTAGAGGAAAAAGATGCATTTAATATTCAGCAACATGTCAGACTTATAAATGTTATTGAAGAAAGGTATCTCTACTCAATTATGAGGAAATAGGAGTGCTTCTGCATGTCTTCGGCTAGTAGCTGACCTGGGACACAGAACATGAAACATGCTTTGCTGAAACCAAAGGGACATTCTAGAGGAGAGGGGAAGCTATTCCTTGAGTAAAAGCCATTTCCCCCTCTTATCCTTGACATTACATGTCTATGTGACCTCTAAATTACCTATATATGTGTTCAAGTGAGCACAGTGCTATGATGTTCTTTGGAAAAAAAAATTACAGTTGCTTTTCAAACACCTTGTTGCATTTATAAGGACAAATAATTCACTGTAAAGCTTGAATATTTATAAATTATATAAAATTATAAATAACAATAATAATAATACATATACAAAATACTAAACTATTAATCTTAAAGAAAGCTAACTGGCTAAGCATTTGAAGTACAAAGATGAAAGAGGTTTTGATAGCAGGTATGTCTTTGCAAGTACAGAGAAGTAATTTTGTTATTTCCACATCTTGTTTAGGTCAACAACTAGTTCATTTTAGTTTTAAATAACTTTCAATTTGAAAAGGAATAAGAGTGTTTCTTTTCAAAGGTACATATGAAAAGTAGGTTAGCAAAATGATGTCCGACTCTGGGAACTAGAAGAAAAAACCTCAATTTCAGTAAAAATATCAGTATTTGTCTTTTATAAGCAAGCTTGAAATGCTAAGCTTGTTAGAGAGAGGCTTTCTTCTCCCACCTTTGTTTTAATATCTGGTGTATTTGTGGATGTAGACATTAAAACAAATATTAATAACTCCAAAATTTTAATTTCAAATAGAATTCAAAACTTTTTGTAAACAAAGCATTACTCAGAGCACAAGTACAAATAAACCTTGAAATAACAAATATAATGTAATTTTAGTCCCAAAGAATAAAGCCAAACAACTCAAGAACATAATAAACATGATATTTTGGGTTTGCAAATACAAGATGTCCAATTGAGATACTGTCAAATTTGACATAATGCTCACATTTGTATACAAATTTCAGTGGATACTAATGGACATGAATCTTTACTCATCCCTTATGCGGAACTCTAAATGCAGAAATAAACCCAAGTTTAAATAGATTTTTTTTTTGCTTGTTAATTTAACTAAATGGCAAATTAACCTTCCTCAGAGCCATAAGCATCTTCCACTTGAGAGCAGAATACAGACTAGAGAAGTAGCTAAAAGATACTAATGTCCTCCTCTTTCTTCCTAGGTCAAACATTTCTGCTGCACTCAATCTCACACCCTTTGCATGCAAAGAATACTGACAGACTAAAACCTCACTAGCTGTGATTGTGAGTAGTGCAGAATTACATCTTCAGTGTCAAGGGACTTTTTATATACTGGAAAGGTGACGGACAAAACTAAAAACTTATTTATAATTGAGAATCTAGTTCTAAAGAAGTTTTCTGTAACTTCATAATGCTCTGTTTCCATACTTGTCTCAATTATTTTTTACATTTTATTACACTGAGAAGACAAATCCTTCAAAGAGGGCAAGGAAAGGCATACAAATTCAAACTAGGGCTGAAAGATTATTTTGTAAGCAGCATAAGAATTGCAAAGACTACAAAAGGTAGTGATGGAATTTCCATCTCCGAGTTTGCACACCTACCTTCTGGAAGTTTCCATGTTAAGTGCAATACAGAGCCCCAGCGTAGAGGATCCTATGCGACTGAACTGGACTTTAAGCATGTTACTGATTCAGCAGTACCTTAGTAATTTTAACCTTAAGAAAACCAGACAATACCACAAACGGTATATTAGAAGTACCTGCATAGCTCGAAGTGAGAGGCACAGCTGCATCTACTCTGCTGCTTTGCATCCGCTTGTGAAACTAGAGGAAGTTATCCTGAAAGGAAAGCACCCCTTCACACCCACCACCAACTGTTTCCAGTCTGGGAACACTTACAGGTCAGTCTCTCCCTGAGCTCAGGCGTTGGGGCCATATCAACTGCGCTCTTGCCGTGGCAGTTGACTAACGTGGGATCTGCACCGTGGCTCAGCAGGAGGGAGCAGACCTCCACACGGTTCTTGGAAGCAGCCTCATGCAAGGGGGTGAATTGCCAGAGGTCCATAGCATTCACACAGGCACCATGCTAGCACACCAAAAAAAAAGCCTTGGATTAATAAGAAATTGTCTACAACAACTAAAAAGCTTAAAAATTTTCATTTTATCATAAAAATCGGTTTCACTTTTTCATATATGAGCACAGACACAACAAAAAAATAATTAAAATACCAATATACATAAAAGCACTGTTGAATCCTCAAAAAAACCATGGAATTTCTGGGTGAGCTAATTTTTGCATAGAAATATTCAAATAAATTAAACTCTACTATCAGTCCAAATAAATTAGGTGAAGAAAAAACCATATACACTGTTCCACACAAAGACCTAAAGACTTAAAGTTGCAGGCTTCTGAAATTACTATAGGATGTTTGAAACATGTAACTACAGACAAAAAAGTTGTTTTACTTTTCAACTCTGGTATAAAAAGTTCATCTCACCTAACGCATCTAAATCTATAATAATTACTTTCCATCCTTCTGCTTACCTTAAGCAGCAGCTCTGTAACCTCATAGTGTCCATAAGAACATGCATTATGAAGAGGCACAAGACCACTGTATGGAAGAAGAAGGCAAATGACAAATTTATTTAAGCAGCATTTTTAAAGAAGGAGGAACAATTTTTTCTCTACTGACATGAAAAGATCAAATTAAAGCTAAAATATTTAAATAGTCAAATATTTAAAAATTAAGATTCACAAACTAATGGGAAAATCTGACTTTGTCAAACAATACATTATTTAAGAGTGACTTTTTTGCTGCCTGTTTTTTGGGGGGGTTTTGTTGGTGTTTTTTGTCTTAACAGGCCACAGATGTTTAATCTACTGCTAAGATTACCATTAATTGGCTTTGACATGGTCTTTCTTGAAGCTATTGAGGAGGGAGGAAAGTCCCATTCCACATTCAATTTGTTCAAGAGTGTTCTGCTTCTGCCTAAATATGAACTCCTGTTTAAAATGCTATGTGAAAGGCAAAACTCCCCAGATAACACTAACATAACTCCTGGGTATGTTATAAAGATGTACAAATATCCATAGAAAGCAGACTCAAATTGCTACTCCAGACTGTGGAATGACCTGATTTTACTCCATTTTTTATAGTACAGCCTATTTAAGTGTTCATGATATTCCTAGGATGATCCTTGTGATTTTTGTACAGCTATATTACTGCAGGTCATACTTAAAAATGACACTTGTAAATAACAGGGATTCAGTCATAAGCATAAGACATAAAAAATACACGCATTGAAAAGAAGGTGCAAAGAAGTTTAACACAACCAAGCAAGACAGGCTACTACATGGATCAACTATGCGTAATGAAAACAATAATAAACCCTTCACCATTTAGGAAGAACACAGGGAGTGATTCCCAGAACCGCAAAATCAACTCAAAGAGCATCAGGACAGCAAGTAGTGGGCAACAATTAAGTAAACATAATTTTAAGGTAGTTGCTCTCAGAAGCAGCACTGCATTTATCACAGGAGAGGGTAATTTGTTCGGGGGAAATTTTTCAAACTGTTATTTTTTCATCATTACTTTTCTGAATTACAATTTATGGGTGTATGTGTGAGACAGACTATCCAGTCCACTGAGCACTCAAAAAACCTGCCCCCTTCCAAAACGATGGTCATCTCAAGGCCAGTCAGCAAAGACAATCACTGCAGCAATGCACCTGGCCACTTCTGCAGCATTCCCTCCTCTTTCCTCTTCCAGAATATTTCAACTTTGTACACGACTGTAGGTGAAAGAAAGCACCAGTGGAAAAAGAGCTGCTTCCTTGCAAGGCTTCTCTTTGGGAATAACTAGAAGTGGTGACCATTTTGAAATTGCAGCACAGTTCCTAGGGACTCTCACTGAAGTGGCCTCATTGAAGAGAACCCTAAGAGGTCTACAAAATCAATGTAATCTAATTTAGTTCCTTAAATGAAAACTGACATATATTTATAGCCTATTTACTTACAAATTATGTATAAATAAGAAACAGCAGGGTAAAACAAAACACTACACTGACTATAAATGTCAGTGATACCTCCAAAAAAAAATGTGTGAGCTTACTAAATTGTCAAATATCTCTAAACATATTTGGGTTGTTTTAAAGTTTAATACAGAGTAATCATATTGGTTTCTCTTTCTTTGTTTCCTTTCCTTCCCCTCCTGCTCCAGTCCTCAGCTCAAGTTCANCCCCCCCCCCCCCCCCCTCCAAGTTAATGCTATTAGTCTGTGATTTCACAGGGTAATGTGTGCATGGAAGTAAAGAACAAAGTTTGGAAAAAAAATTAAAGGTGTAAAAGAAGACTTAAAACAAGAGCAATCACAACTAGTCTGTTATTAGGGCTCTAACAAGAGTTCATGTACGACGAACAACACTCAGACTTTGGAAGAAAATATCACATTTTCAGCCAACTATTTGAGATTATGCTGCAACACGAACCAGAGAAATAAATCTTCATCTTGATTAATACAAAGCCACTGCTTCAAACAGATAATAAATCAATTAATTTTCCATACCCTTTGTCCTTTGCGTGCACATCTGCGCCATGCTGCAGCAGAAGCTGGACTATCCGAACTCTGTTGTAGCCTGCTGCCAGGTGTAAAGGAGTGGACTGTAAAACAAAAGAAGATGAAGAATGGGAGCAACATAAATTTTACGTCCTGCACTTTCTGCCATTGATGGTTTCTCCTGCATATCACATTAAGTTACTGTTCCCTTCTGTGATTAGACAAATTAACAAATACACAGCACATGCAGGCCCTTCATGTTATCAATTCAAAAACAAATTTTAACTGAAAATTTGAGTTGACAACAGTAATTCCCCTTGAAGTTTATTTTAAAAGGCTTTTTATTATGAGACAAATTTTGTGTGCTGTCTCAGTCTGAAGGGACTGCTTTATTACACAAATGGGTAATGCTTTTTCCTTATTCCCAAGGCTGAGAAGCAGTGCATTTTAAAGGAATCTTTGCTGCAATTTATTTTGTGGCATGCAACCAAATGATACAATTTTATTACAGTAAAACCCCATACATAAACCAGCTTGAAACACAGGAAAACTTACATATCTCACAATACAATGCCAAGTACACATTTATTGTCAGCATTAAATGATCATTATACAGGATTATAAGCAAGACATCATATTTCACTACTACCAAGAGGTTAAAAAACAAAAAATCAAGACAAATTGTTTCATCTGTGGTAAACAGCAGTAGGTACTACATATCCATGAATATTATGGATTTCCAGGACTACATATTTAGTACGTCCATAACTTGGAGCAGTGCTTTGTATTATACTTTACTAAAGTCTCAACACTTTTCTACTTTGCTTCAGAAAGAGTAACTACTTTGGTACCTACCAACTGTCCTGTGTACCACAGTGAGGACACAGCTTGTACTATCAGAAATGACAGCACAGAGCATCTCTAAGAAAAACATCTGGATAACTCAGTTAATTTAGGGAAGCAGTTACCCAAGTCTCCATAAGACCTACCTTCAGAATGACCTACACTCAAAATAAGGACCTCTAACATCCTTAACCTAAGGATCCCCAAAGCATTTCCAAAGTACAAAATACCAGTAACAACAAGACATGTCCAACCTCTTAAGTGTTTGACCATTCAAATTGTTAGGATCTATTACTCTAAGGGGTTTCTACTACTGAATTAAGAATCTAGATTGATCCAGAAGGCATTACATTCTTTTTAGATCTGCCTCCATTATAAAATAGCTGGTTTCTGCATATCATGAACACTAATGAAAATGTGGCTGAAGACGATGCCACTATTGACATTAGCAGAATACGTCAGTGCTATTTATTCTGACAATTGCCTCGGTTTGGTTACTAAATCAAGATTTATCAATTTAAGAAACCAAAAAGGAATTTGAAATGGACTGCAGAAAAGTCGGTTTATTGAAAGGTCTAAACTCCAGAAGAAATTGTAGCAAGCACTAAATATTTGGACCACTGCAGGATCCTTTAACCTCATTATGATTGAACCTCATCCACTCTTGTCTGCATGCCACTTCTAAAACAATGATGGCAGACTTCCAAAATGATGCTTTACTCATATTAAACATTATTAACAGAGATGTTCTCAATAAAGATACATCAATCTCGGAGTCTTGTTCACTCCTTAAAATTAAAAGAAAAACTACTACGACTCAATCTGGGACTGTGCACTTTGTACTTCTAGGATTAGTAGACCTGCATTTGCCAAATAACTTCACTAGAGAAGGAACCTAAAACATTTCAAGTTTATAGTTGCAAGATAATGTAAGTGAAGCAAAACAGTGTCATCCCAAATCTTCAGACAAATTATATCCCTGCCTTTCAGAAAGGTGAGCTACTACCTCTCCTTAAGCAAGGCCACACAGACACCCCAGTACCATGAACGAACACAGAATACCGTGTCTTCCCCAACACACCAGGAATTATTTTGCTGCAACCAGCACCTGCCATTTGGCCTTCAGACACACAGCAGCTCCAGCAAAGCTGCATGCTGTGCTGCAGCTGCCTCTCCATGGAGGAGTCAACTGGTGCCCCCTGCACCCATGCCTGGAGACAGGGCTGAGATCTCCACCGGTCTGCATGCTTCACGCTGCAACTGCAAACCACGTATCCCAGAGGACCACGCAGTGCTGGAGAGGCAGGGAGCTAGAGAGCCAGAGAGACCACTTGGCTGATGGGCAAGGGCAAGTGAACACACACATAGGAGTGTGCAGAAGCAGTGATCCTGGAGGGCTGCTCTGCTGTATGCACAAGCCAGCACTGCCAGTTGCTCGTTAGTTTGGCTAAAAGGCTCTTATAAATGTCATGCTTACATATACTTCAGGAAGGAGAAAGCAGGAAGGTCCTACCTCCATGATTTTTTTAAGAACTGCTTTTTCTTTCTCATGAGAAAGTGAATTCATTAGTATTATAGATTTAGTATTTAAAAATATTAATCTAGAGTCATCAAGCTTGCATTCTAATTACAGAATCTAGGTACCTAAAAGATAATGTTGTGCTATATGAACTACTCATCGTATGGGATTATTAGTCCTAAAAAAAAATCCCAAACAAACCAAAAAAAGTGAATCATGGCAGCAGAGACTGACTTTTAAAATTAACATCCTATCTATATAGCACCAGAAAAATAGAAACTAGCTATCATAAAAAGCAGTATTGTATACTGCACCTACAGGATCTATCAAATGAATTACTTAATATTAAGAAAAGAGATGTAATTAAACTATCAATTAACCCTTCCTCCCATATCTTGCAACACCTGGCTAGGCTTACTAACAAAAATCCCGGGAGGACACTTACCTTCCAAGACTCACATTCACAGTTACCAAGCCAATCACACTGTCTTAGTTGCTAGTGTAATTAAAAACAGTGTAACTCCATTTTTATTAAGTAAAGTAGACCCCCATGCAAGATGCTCACATTATTTGAAAGTTTTATGGCAGCTGTAATTGAGTCAAAGCAGGTACTGTGCATTTCAAGGAACATCACTGTACACAAGATGGCAATTGCTGTCAATCTGTATATCTACAATTTATACTAAAGCAGGTATTTTTGCCTGCAGTCTTTTTGATAACGTGTTGCGTGGGAATACAGGAATGCATTTTTTAGATTTAAAAAAATGTATATACAGCAGTTTGATACTATTTTCAGTGAGCCTTATGTGTTTTCACACTGCTTCATTACCAACAGCTTATTTGTTGACCCCTGTTCAAGTTCAGGCACCTTGGACTGTCCCTTGTTCACCTGCCTTCAAACAAAAGGGGCCCCAAGGAATTTCCAGCACTGCAGGCTGCTGAGTAGCTTCTGCTGAAATCTGGAAATTGGTTTCAACAAATTGTCCACAGGCAATGTGGGAGTGCTAGTTCCAAGCACCATCCGTTTCCCTTCCTATCTTGCTAAAAAGTCTTAAGTAGCTCTTAGATGGTAACGCTGCCACTGTCTCAGAAGCAAGATTCCTTTTCAGATTCAAACTGCACACTTTCAGGGCAACTTTAAACCAACGGCTCTTATGTAATGATCTTATATTATGCATTATCTGCATGATTAATAAAAGCTGCAAAAACTGTTTCAAGAACTAATACTCCCTGTTCTTGCTTTCTACTACTGAAATCTTTATATAATGCTATCTCATAACAATCTTAATCAATGTGTTTCTCTCAATCTCATGCTGCCATCCTAAAGGCTATTAAAATCAACAAACAACAATCTTATTATGTATATGATGTCTCATCATACATCTCATTTATAACACTATACAGTGATTTAGAACTATCATAAATGAACCTAAGCTTCTACAAGAAGGGCATTCTCATAACAAAGAGTCAACACCCTGATTTTGAAAGCCAGCTCTGGCCCTGATATATTATGGCTACTGTCATGCTCAGAAGGCCCTCACAGGGATATGCACCAGTAAGGGCAGCTCTTACACAAACAGGCAAACAAGTATAACTTGGCAAAAAATACCTAAGGACGGTCGTATGCTTATTGTTAACTCCTCCACCACACTCTGTTGACAAAGGATGTAAACAACCCCAAAAAACAGAAGAAGAAGGAGGGATTTTAAAATGTTTCATGTAGACTTCAATACTTTAATATATGTGACTCTTTTATCATGTCTATAATTATCTTCAAGTTTGGTAGATTTGGAAATTGCAGGTATGCATAAAACTCCTATTTAACATAGGTCACATAAAACCTTTATTCTAACTCTAAGTTTGTACTGCCCGCAGAGAACAGTAGCAATAAAAATATCCTAAAACATTTATAGTGTTTCTTACAAACTTGCTTCAGAGGAATGTTTCACCTCCTTTGAACTAATGGAAGAGCAGAGGGGCTTCTAATCACAGAAGGGACCTTAGTTTCACAGTTTTCTATAAAACTGTTTTGAAAGATGTCCTGACCTGGCAAGGCAAACAATTTTCTCTTCACTACATTAGAATTTATGACAGGATCTCTCTCTCCAATCACAACAGTCTGTGCTTGATGCTGCTCTCTTACAGACATCTCTAAAATGAACTGCATCAATCACGGGGCTACATCAGGAAGACATTCCGGATGCAAGTGGAGTACCTCCTGTCACCACTTTATCATTCTGATTAATGGGGTAAGAAAACAAGTTGCAACAACATCACAATCTTGCAGTCACATTCCCAAACTTCTCCATTGTAAAAAAGATCAGGTTTTTCCTTTGCTGCTCAGATACCAACTTGCATTCTAATTTTAAACAGTGCGCCCATCTTACACCTTCATTTTTTAAATGCAGTTGTAAGCTTTCTTGGGAAATAGCTCACTGACATTTACTTGTATGATGCTAAGACTGAACTCATCTACAAAAATATTTCCTTCTAGAAATACATTTCAAGTAACTCAAAATAATTATTTTATATTCATGCTACAATGCTCTTACACACTAAGTACTACAGAAATAAAGGTCTCTAACCCTGACTGAAGCTTCATGCTCCTAATGAGCAGGAAAAGGGTTGTGCTGTTCAGCAGCCACATGGCTTGTCAATTTCAGCCACCCAAGTCATGCAGTCTCCTTGGTCATTTTATAGCAGTACCGAATTATTTAAATTCATGGTTGACAATTATGCTTTAGGGACAAACTTAATAGATTCTGTTCCAGGAAAACAAGTAATGTTGGACTGCTGACTGCAGATGAGCTAGTTGCAACTCCAGAGATAAACAAGCACAGGAATGAAGAGCTTAAACTACTTTTCTTATGTAAAAAATCCCAAAATAAACAAGCAAACAAAATTCCTAAAAAAAAAGGATTACAAAATGTTTAAGGAAGACATTTGTCACCTCACTGTTTCCAGTGGTAATTTAACTGCTTCATCTTAACACAGACAATAGTACTTACTTAGATTGTTGAACAGGACAGCCTTAGCATAGTAAAAATTCAGAAAAACATCATGTCACATATTCAGTGCTTTAAAACAGCTAATGGCAGGGAAAATGAACTGAACAGCTCACCAATTCAGAATCTGCAAGTCACACAGTATCTTAATTTAGAGCTCTGGTATATCAGATGATGTCTTGGCAGGTGTAGGGGTGGGGGTGGTGGGGAACCAACTGCTATGAGCTGTAAACCAGCAAAGACAAAACCAGCTTGATTTCACAGAAACAGCAGTGCTAGGGCAGAGCAACACTGAGCAAGAATGTTCATGAAGTGCAGGAAATTATACAAGTTAAAAAAACTACAAAAAGTAGAGTAAAAATAACTGCAAACACACTGATAGAATAAGCCTTTATTTGGAAAAGGTTTACTCGGGTGACAGACCAGGACTCTTCTACCCCTCATATGAGTATTCAGCTGTTCCTTCTCAGGGGGCTGTACCGTCCAAACAACTGACTACTGAATGTTTCTCTAGCACATCTGTCCTTTGAGAAACAACACAATTTTCTGACTGCATGTCTGAAGCTCAAAAACTGCATGACAAGGGTTGGCATCAGTTCTACATATTAACATAGTGACCCCATCATACTGCAAGTTGGGCTAAGTGTTGACAAATAAGGGGGCAGGAGATTTACGAGAAGAGCTTTTTCAATCACCTACATGGCTAGGGTAGGGAAGGATGAACAGAAATGACAAGCATAATCTTGCACAGGGGTAGACAAAAAAGTCACTGGAGTGTCTCTGTCTCCAGGTTAAAAGAAGGTAGAACAGGAAATGAGTGCTTTCACTTTTCTGCTCAGGAATTCCTCTTGGTAGCATAGGAATAGTGCCACCATAGAAAGAGCAGGAACATGAAGGACAGCAGGATATGTCTAAAAAGCAAAAGAAGGTAATGGGCAAAGACATTTTTCCTGACAGGAGAAAAAACATTCAAGCACTGCAGGACCACACAACAAGAAGTTTCATCTGTAGAGGTAGGCTTAAGGTGGATGTTTGAAGATGAACATGAAAAAAATCTTACTTAAATCTTATCAAACCCCTCTTGAACTCTGTCAGGCTTGGTGCTGTGGAGTCACTATCCCTGAAAATGTTTAAAAGAAGACTGGATGTGGCACTTAGTGATGTGGTTTAGTTTGTAAGATGGTGTTAGGTCATAGGTTGGACTTGATGGTCTAAAAGTTCTTTTCCAACCTAGTTAATTCTGTGATTCTGTGGTTACCCCACAGAAGACATGAATGTCTATCCCTCCTCTTCCCCTCGCAAGGAAGTTGTAACTGCAGTGAGGTCTCCCCTCAGTTTCCTCTTCTCCAGGCTGAACAGACCAAGTGACCTCAGCTGCTCCTCATACGGCTTCCCCTCAAGGCCCTTCATCATCTTCATTGCCCTCCTTTGGACACTCTCTAACAACTTTATATCTTTCTTATATTGTGGTGCCCCAAACCGCCACAATATTCAAGGTGAGGCTGCACTAGTGCAGAGCAGAGCAGGACAATCACCTCCCTTGACCAGCTGGTGATGCTTTGCCTGATGCCCCCCAGGACACATTGGCCCTCCTGGCTGCAGGGCACTGCTGGCTCATGTTCGACTTCCTGTCGGTCAGGATGCCCAGGTCCCTTTCTATGGCACTGCTCCTCCTCAGCATCTCATTCCCCAGTGCATACGTACGTAAATCTTTTTCCCACTACAGTCAACCAACAATGTTTTACTTCCCTTTTCTTTCTACATATCTTATGATTTCTACCACTTCTCCCAGTTCATTTTTATATATTTACTTTCCTTCTCCTCCTTCCCCTTCCAACTAAAAACTGGAGACTTTAGTTCATGAGATTTTCACACTATTAAGAGAGAAAGGCTTCTCAGAATACACTAATTTGACTGTTCTCTCTACTAACATGACTTCAAATCAACACTTCCCTCATTAAAACTGGGGTTGGAATGAACTCTGTTACGAACAACACTTTCAAATTGATTGCATTTCAGCACTGGTGCTCAGTATAAAATAAATATTTATACCTTATATTTTGAAATTAAATTAAAACAAGAAATATAAAATAATTCCTAAAATTAAATTAACAAAATGTTCTTTTTGCATTATAATGATAATTTACAAATTTTAGAATTTAATGCCTTTATAATCCACACAAATAGGCTCCAGAGTTCCTTTGAAGAGCAGCCTTGCAAAATACAGGGAAAAAAGCAGAGAATTTACCTTGCACTTCCAACTTACAAGTTATGGTTATTAGAATATGAATATTCTGAAGAATTTAATCTGTAAGAAATAAGTTTCTTTTATAACTACACATGTATTATATTACTTGGAAAAGACTAATCAAATCACCTCAATTTTCTTGTTCATCAATGACACATCCATCATCAATTACAACTCCCTATTTTGGCATTTTCTTTCCCTTTTATCATCCATCTGCTGCCTGCTCAGTCAACTTAAACAATACTTTTAAAAATGGTTATGTAAATACACCTCTCCTTGCATGTAAGTATTTCAGTTCTTTTAATTTAGGACTAAACTGATCCCCCTAAATTATCCATACAACCTCTAAAGTCAATGATGGGGTTGTAGCAAGTCATAACTGATGTGTTGAGAGAAATCACAAAGGCAGCAACGGTAGAAAACATAAGGGCTTTGGGTGGCTTAAGAGGTGAAATATTTGGATGCTATCAACTGTTCTACAGAGAAGGTGGCTACGAAGGCCACAAGGGTAAATGAAACTACTGAGCTGGTACCAAGTGACACCTGATGCAAAACCTTGCTGTAGAAGTTGTCTTTAGTAGTAGCTATAACACACTCAAATTCAACTTATCTACAGGGGAAATGCTCACTAAAACTATTCAGCATGATCCACTAACCTTCAGAAAGTGAAGTTACGGAAAAAATGGCAAGTTTTTTAACAGTAAGCAAAAAGTGGTAGATACACAGACAGTATACAAACTACTAATGAAGACAATACCGGAAACATCATGCTAGTTCACGCCTTCTGTTGGGATGGGCTTAATATAGTGAAGGAAGTCAGCATGACCAACAGCAAGCAAAATCAGGATGCCCGAATTAAGGAGACATCATTCAAAAAGATGAATTTACAAGCTGAAGAAAATCATAAGGACCACAAACTCCAGCAGTTTAGAGGTAAAAATATAAGTAGACAAGCAAAACAGTTCAAGCAGTAACTGGTGAAAGGAATTCGAACCAGCCATAACTTCTTGCAGCCCACTAGGGCCACAAAATGCACCAGCCAGTCCAGTGGGGCTAGGTGATGCTAGAGCAAGAAATGGAGTTCTTACAGGTGAGAAGACATTGTGAAGAACTAAAGGAACTCTTTGCATGATACACATCTTAGAAGAAACAATATCTGTCATACCAGGATCCTGGTGAGTGAGCATGTGCATATTTGGGGACATGGGGAAGCTTGGCAAAGGACCTGTCTGAAACTAAATTAAGAATAGAAAAGGTAATCGTACCCATAACAAAATGCACATCAACAAATTGCCAGGACCTGACTGGATTCACTCAAGAGAGCACAGGAGAACGAAACAGGTGAATTACAAGTGGTATGTGACCTTCACTTAAGATTATCTTGGTACATGGAGACATGAAAGTTGCAAACTGATCATTAACGCACATTTTGGGGAACTACATACAGGCCTGTAATCGTGATGTCTGTACAAGGAAAAATACAGTACAGTAGCAGCTAGAATTAGTGAACACCTGAATAAACACAATCTGCTTGGGAAGAGTCAAATGGTGTTAAAAGGAGTTCCACCTTTAACATTCTTGGAGTTTTCTGAAGCAGTCCACAAGCACTGTATGCAAGTGACCTTGCAAAAGGGTAAGCAAACTGATACAGGTTATACAGGTACTCATCAGTTTTTAACAAAATGATGATGTTAGGTCCTCAGGTGGTTGCACGTAGCATGCAGAGGTGGGAAACAGTGTACAACTAAAACACAGATGTCACAACAGAAGGAAGCCATGAAGTATCACAGAATTAATAAGGTTGGAAAAGACCTTGGAGATCAAGTCCAACCTATCACTTAACACCATCCCATTATCTAAATCACAGCACTAACTGCCTCACCTAGTCTCTTTTTAAACACTTCCAGGCACGATGACCCCACCACCTCCCTGGGCAGACCATTCCAATGGCGAATCACACTTTCAGTGAAAAATGTTTTCCTAACATCCAACCTAAACTTGCCCTGACACAGCTTGAGACTATGTCCTCTTCTTCTGTCACTGGTAGACTGAGAGGAGAGTCCAACTCCCACCTGGCTACAGCCTCCTTTCAGGAAGTACTCACATTCATTAATCACATTCATCACACTCAGAAGTGAAGAGCAGTAAGAAAGCAGAGCAGCCTATTTCTCAGTACTTCTCATGCTCACATGCAGGGATTTTGAGAGGGAAGTGACACCAAGCATAGAAATAGCACCTACAGTATTCACTATAGTCAACCATATACAGAATTCAAATGCATACAGTCCATGGATTAAGCTACCACATTTCAACTCAAAACATAATCTCAGCAAGCTCTGTGAAGGAAAAGGCTCCACTTTCGAGATCACAAGAGAAGAAACATCATCAGTACTCGACTTCTGGATGCTCTGTGTTAGAGCCAAATCCAGAGTACAGCTTTGAGTTAATGTACATAAAATATTACATGGCAGCTCTGCCCGAGTCTGCCAGTTTGACTTGTTTTCTTTTGACAGTAGATGGATAATACTGTAATTCAAGAAGTCATCTCCTGTGTGAAACTAGTCTTCAAGGAGGAAACAGTTCAGGTATAAAAAACCCCCACACCTTCAACACATTTAAAGGCTGCCTGAAGAGCACATTAAGACCTAACAAATAAGATTTCCTGACTTTTACAGAACAATACAAAGAGAATGACTAGAGAGTAAAAAATTTCTTTCTAGTCCTTCAGTGCACAATTTCTGTTTATGGACATGATAGACTACACTTCAACTAACAGGTGAAGGGATATTCAATTGAAATGTTTGAGGGAAAATATTGAAGATCTCATGACAAAGTTAGAGCAGGTGGGTAAGTCTTACATTTTATTAAAAAAGTATCATCTTTTCCTATAGAAGGGTTTAAGTGACACTAGGGGTAGAAATTGAGCCAAGTCATCTATACTATACAAAGTCTGCAGAGGGATTCTTGTTACCCACCTTGACCATGCTCAGCTGATGAAGTAAGATGGGATCACAACATAAGTATGTAAGTTGTACATAAGTATGTAAGTTGTCACTATTAAAAAAGTGTGTAAGTTGCCACTATTTCAAACATGCATGAAACCTGGGACCTATCTGATCTTAACAAGCAAAATGGTGTTTTAAAGGCAAAATACATTGTGGCCATTTTTGAATGTTCTTTTTATGTTTACTGCATTAGGCACTTCTGCCCCGGGCACAGCTCAAACATTATGACATCCTTGTCATCTTTTTGTAATGTTGGAAGTGTCATCTTGTTTTACAGTGCACCATTAACTAAATTCAGAAAAGACTTTTAATTTTCCATTGAAAATTTGATTTAAAATATTTAACTCAAATATTTAACCTTGTCCAGTGAAACGTGTATCTGCTTNATATTTTTATTTTATTAGATTAATAAGAGAAAAGCACTCATTCTGAACTAAGAACACATAGTCAACTGTCAATCTGTATGATTCAATTGCTCCTCTCCTTTGCACTGATTATTTTTTTGTTGTAGTTTTGAGAGTAGACTATATTTACAAACCANATTCAATTGAAATGTTTGAGGGAAAATATTGAAGATCTCATGACAAAGTTAGAGCAGGTGGGTAAGTCTTACATTTTATTAAAAAAGTATCATCTTTTCCTATAGAAGGGTTTAAGTGACACTAGGGGTAGAAATTGAGCCAAGTCATCTATACTATACAAAGTCTGCAGAGGGATTCTTGTTACCCACCTTGACCATGCTCAGCTGATGAAGTAAGATGGGATCACAACATAAGTATGTAAGTTGTACATAAGTATGTAAGTTGTCACTATTAAAAAAGTGTGTAAGTTGCCACTATTTCAAACATGCATGAAACCTGGGACCTATCTGATCTTAACAAGCAAAATGGTGTTTTAAAGGCAAAATACATTGTGGCCATTTTTGAATGTTCTTTTTATGTTTACTGCATTAGGCACTTCTGCCCCGGGCACAGCTCAAACATTATGACATCCTTGTCATCTTTTTGTAATGTTGGAAGTGTCATCTTGTTTTACAGTGCACCATTAACTAAATTCAGAAAAGACTTTTAATTTTCCATTGAAAATTTGATTTAAAATATTTAACTCAAATATTTAACCTTGTCCAGTGAAACGTGTATCTGCTTACAGCACACAGGTCGAAACCAGATGATCTTTAAGATTGCTTCCAACCCAGCACATTCTATGATTAAAATTGATTCTAATTATCAGTCTACATACTCACACCCCTAGACATATCCTCGATACACGTTTCATGAAATACATAAAAGATCAGTGCCAACAAAGACTGCAGTGTCTATAAGCCACCAGCCAGGGCCAGCTTTACACTAGCAGACATTAGCTAACAGAGTACACGGCTATCACTTATTTTGATAACTGCAGTTCCACAACACTATAATCATGCATCATGAATCTTCTGGCTAATATTCGTAGGACCACAAATGAGGAACCCAAAATCTGCATATTTCCCACACAAAAAACCCCAGCTTTATACCACTTCATCAAAACCAGACAACCATTTGTGCTAGTAAGCAGCAAATGAGCAAATTTAGCAAGGGCCTGTCTATCCAGTTATTCTGGAATAACTGTTTTGGATTTGTGGAGCTGTCTTTTTTTCTAAACTAAAATTACATTTTTTTAGTTAAACAAATTTTTATATTTTTATTTTATTAGATTAATAAGAGAAAAGCACTCATTCTGAACTAAGAACACATAGTCAACTGTCAATCTGTATGATTCAATTGCTCCTCTCCTTTGCACTGATTATTTTTTTGTTTTAGATAGTGTTGAGAGTAGACTATATTTACAAACCACACAATGTATATCAGCAGAAAAAAGTCTTAAAATGTTGAGGAAGATTAAATGTAGATTGTGACAATAAATATTACATATGACAAAAAACACCAAACATGTGTAGAGTCCACACTGAGATTCAGACATACTCTTAGGCATGACAAAAAAGACCTCTTATCAGGTATCTGCTCAAGTCTTCTGCTCAAATAGGCAGCTTTCATCTGTAGAAATGTGTATTTTCACAACATTCACACAATACTTCTTATTGTATGTGAAATAATTTCTTCCAAAATATATTCCATATTAATCTGAATATAATCTCTATGACACAGATTTATAGAACAAACAGACCTATAGGTTTATGTGGTATTAGTTTTCTTTTTTTTTTCCTGTAGCACAAAAATGCACACAACTGTAAAGGTTTACAGTTTCACCAGCACACAATGTATTCACGTCTTGCAGTACATGGCATTTTTTTTCAACTCTCAGCTCCTAGAGCCAAGATGATTACAAGAGAATCTAAACCTCTGCCCAGGTCTGTAGGTTTAATAACTGTAAAGGAAAAGCTTACGAAAATGTGGATCGATTGTTCCATACAGACTCAGAAATTGGAAGACATATCAATTTTCTTTCAACCTGCAGGGTTTTTAATGAAAACAGTTGCAAACAACGAGAATTCTGGAACAGGAACTGGCAAATTCACTTATCTGTGGCAAACTGGAGACTCCCTGGTAAGAGGAGACATAACTCACCTGATCTTGTTAGAATTCGATTTCTATTTATCAGCCCTTTGTTTACAGACTGATCTCACAACAGAGAGAAAGAAGGAGAGGAAGCAAGAGAAGAAATCTGCAATTCCATCCATAGAATGTTACTGGGTATCAGAGATGTGCCACAGCAAAAGCTGAGGGGCATTTTGTCCTCTTCACAAAACACACACATGAAAGACTTTTGCAGTGGATACTTCAGGCCAAAGATGCTGGTATTCAGCACTGCACTGCAGACTTTCTCAGAGTTGAATTTCTTACATCTGGTACCTTGTGTCAATGAACCCGAATGATGAAAAATGCACATCTCTATGGAAAGAAGGAATGGATTGTAAAAACAGCCTAAATCAAACCCAAGAGGCATGTATGTCTCCTGTGACACACAAAGTTAACGAAAAGGCCTGATACTGTTATTCTTGATCCAGGGTTGTCTACAGCTGGTTTGGAAAGGCATAACAAAAGCACTGCAGAGGCATAACATCAAGTAGTAAGGACTGGTATGGGGAGCTGTAACTGACTGAAAACTGGGCATAAGCAAAGAAATAGTGCCTACAAGTCAGAAGACTACAGTGAACTTAAATGAACTAGGACTACAGGCATGTTAGAACAGGCCTTTTAATTATTTCTTTTCCCCCACAGGATAACTACCTTATCCACAGTGCTGCATGGTCCTATGCTGGAAAAAACTGAAGTACATTGTTTGCAGGATCCCTGATTCACTTGTTGCAGAATTTTCTATATTTCTAGTTTCTAAGGAGTGAGGTAGGGAGAGATGGTGCAAGAAAGAAAACAATGTAGCTGTGCAGCAATTTCGTTCTGTGCTGCCTTCTGGTTGCAATTCCTGCCTCAAGCTGGTATTAGTTTTCTGACCAAGCTGCCACAGGTAATGCTATTATATTGTTTTTCATATGGTTGATACAAAATGTAAACATAAAATGGAGCTGTAACAGATCAATGGAAACTTCAAAGTACAACCAAGCATTTTATTTTTCATAATAATAATTTCTCTATGCTCCAAAGAGCTCAAAATATCAGATATCTGCACTACTTCAAGAGATGAACCTTGACAAATGGAATAACCAAACTGGTTTTTGAGTATCTCCTAAGTGGAGGAGTTGGGTTCCCTCGCAAGAAGAAAAGATTTTATTCAACTAACGCCTGAGTACTTTAGTGCCTGCATGATCTGAGCACGTGTAGTGCAGTACAGGAGTAGGATACTATATACCAGCAAAAATCCAGCTTGAAAACAAAAATCCAGCCTCCTACTGCTACATGCCAGATGGATGTAGTTCACTTTGGAAAGCTATCGAGTTACGTGGGAAGATTGTCTTGTAGAAAAGAGCTCCCATCTGAACTGCTAAACCAAATGCTTTCTTATTAACTCAGATATTTCTGCATTTTTTAAAATGGAGGCAACATCAATTTCTTCTTGAAACACCTTTCAAGTGTTTGCAACAGCTTTCCACAGGAAATGAGAGAGCTAAAAGCTTCTACTCAACCTGCAACTATGATGCATTTGATTTTAAGCCTGTCTCTTGCCTACTAAATAAGGTAAGCAGTGACTCTTGTAAAAAGTCAGAAATCTGGCAAAATAACAGAGCTTTGGTTTCCAGCAAGAGACAGGAACCTGGTAATTTAAAATAGTCAAATCCCATTTTTTGAAAATTCAATCACAACTAAGTCTTGAAAAAGACGCCTCTAGAGAAATATATTTGAAGGAAAATAACAGGGGCTATATAGCCTATACCTTTACATAGACACACAAATAGGTGCCTTGGTTTTTTAACAGTATGAAATTCAGTACTATCTGCTCACTTCAACACTATAGCTTGTCTTCCAGAAGTAATTACTTCTACAGATTATGTAAAGGCCAAGGAGTCTAGCAGAGCTCATAGGCAGGACAGTGAAATCTCAGACACATCGGGAACACACAGGTGCTGTGCATCTTGTATCAGTTCTGTTTTGACAGAGGAAATACTTTGTGAGCAATATGAGCAGAAGTGATGTAACACACAAATTCTGTGTTGCAACACCACATCCTAACAATTCTGTGAGATTTTAAGTCTCCTGTTTAAAAAATATAATTGTAAGAGCAGCCACACAGAATAAATTCCCTCTTCAGACAACAGCTCAGAAGCTTCAGTAATGTGAACATTTCTACAATACCCATAATCTATCTACACTGTGAAGGGGAAGAAGGAAGTTCAGTTTTCATTCCTAATGTCTTTGACCTCTATGCTAAATAAACAGATAAAGCAATTGTTATCAGCACCAGCTGTAACTGCTTTAAAAGCAAGGAATCCTGTCCAATAGGAATCAGACTCTGGCTATCAATACATTTCAAAAAGGCTACAAGCAGCACCCAGAATACAGTAAGTATTTTTTTATTTCCAACCTGAGCTGGTTTCCAACCAGCAAGATTGATACTGTCAGAGTTTTCCGCTCCTTTAACCTGTTCCATGAAGCACAACTTCACATGCCATGTGATTTGATGGGACACAGAAAAAATCTCCAGGGGTTTGGGGGTAGGGGATAAAAGGTAAACTACATAGAGTTGTACTCAAAGCATGAAAAAAAACCCCCTACCACCACCTGCCAATACAGAAGAACTGTACTGGAACTCAACTCAATTTCTTCACCTAAAAAGTTAAATGTTTCCCTTATCAGAATAGCGCTGGACATCTCAAGAAACCAAGGAATGCAGAGACTGAAGAAAGAGTTTGTGGGTACAGCTGTACTGCAGAGTGAGCATGATGCTGAGAATATCAGGCCAATCTGCAGAGCCTGCACTTCCCAGCCCCGACAGCTGCGTTACCTCTGTGGCTTTACAGTGTCCTAAGTTTGAGGCCTGAATACTTAGATGATCTGCAAAAAAAGATTACTAAAAGAATCAAGGAATACCAAAATCAAGTTCCAAAATGGACAAATTCTTAGCTAGTGTGAATCACCACCAGTCAATCAGAGGCAGGTATACCAGCAGAGACTTTAATTTACAAGAATGCTCTGCTGTAGGCTGAGAAGTTCACTTAATTTGCAGTACAGCTTAAAATGATTAAATCCCAAATGATTTTGCACTAGTAAAGGACCTGAAAAGCTTTGCTTTACAAATGAAATACTTAACAGTTATATACCACACTTCTGCAGCTTGTACACATATGGTGAGGGAAAAAATATATCCGGTAGACATAATTTTTAAAAAGCTAATTAATATCAATGGCAAACCATCTTAAAAGGAGTTTCGATAGCCAGTGCATTTACCAACAACCAAACACAAAAACATATTTTCAAAGTGTCCACACTCATGAGCTTTAACTGCAGTACACTTTCTAAGCTTTGGGCATAAATTTTCAAACTAACTCAGAGACTGTAATAATACATAAATACTTCCTGATAGCTTAATATGAATTTTAAAAGCTTTGGGTTTTTGTTTAGTTTTTTGTTTTTGTTTGCTTTTTTAATTTTTAAAGTGATAATATTCAAGAAAACATCTGCAAGGGTTTCTTCCTCACCCTACTGACAGAAGCCATAAGTCTGCATTTGGCCTTAGATCAATAGTGATGGGGCTCAATTATTCAGTAACGCACTGCTATATACCACCATGTTTAATTATAACATGGTGCACTATTAATATCTAAATGCACTCTTATTTGAATGGCAAAGTCTTAAAAAAAAGGAAAGTGAAGAAATGCGGGCAATATGTTTAATCTAAAAATATGCAAAGTATTTCATCAGTTCCAACACTCTAAACTAAATAAAGCCCTTGTTCATTTGCTCGTCCTCAGATCATAAAATTAATTGCTTTCAAAACCAGGAAGATGCATAAACATTCAATGAGTGAAAATTGTAAACAAGCAAAACACTGCCTGGGTTTTGTGTCACATAATATGTATCACAGGTATTACAATTGAGAAAACATTTTAAAATAAGTATGAAAAATAGGAATTTTTGTAAAATGGAGTTGTATTTTTTCTATTCAGCAACAACACAACTTTTAACCAAAAGGAAATGTAAACTGGCCTATCTTCATTGATTTCAGTGGTACTGGGCTGTTCCACAACAGCTCCAGAATGGGCAGAGGTTTCTACTATGCTCAAACATGCTCCACCAAATATAAAAAAAAAATATAAAAGGAAACACTCTATATTTTAACACATTATGCTTTTCTCTCCAAAAGTGAGAGGTACTGTTACATGTGAGAGACTCTTTTTAACAGATGCATATTAAGAACATTCTGGTAAACAGCAAAAAAAAACCCCCCCAAAAAACCCACGAAAAAAAAAAACCCTGAACAAACAAAAAACCAAATCCCAACATTTGTAGACTCAACAGTCTAGACAGACTATCATCTCCATGTCTAAAACATCAAAAATCATAGGATCTGCTTCTCACTCCGTATGTTCTTCCCTCCTCCAGTTTCAGCCTAATTCTTAATTTAACTCATTCAAACATCCCTGCCAGAGAAAGTCAAAACAATAATGTCAAATTTAAGAAAATGCAGAAGGTGTTAAGCATAGAAATACTGTGCCAGTCTATGTGGTAGGGCATTAGGAGCTAAGCCGAATATCAACTGCCTCACTCAGACAGCGTTCAAATATGATTAATAACTTTCCTCCCTTAGTTATTTTATTCATCTGCAACAGTATATTTTGATTTTCTTACAAAGGGTCTTCAAGTTTCATTTTACAGGTACACGGGGGTTTGACATTTAAAGACACACATAGAATCCATGTCTGCTAACTGGTGATCTGTCACAACTGCCAATGTCAAGTAAAACGGCATTTAATTTTATGGTGAAAAGGTATCACAGGTTTTTCCTCATACACTCTCTTGGTTTGTACATCTATGTTTATCAACATGCTTAAATTGGTCTTTCTCAAATAACTGAAATATGAAACAGGCATTAACTTACCTTTCGCCCATCACTTGCATGGCAGTTCACATTTAAAGGAGTCAATAAAGCCATCAGTTTTTCTTCATTACCACTCCTGTAAATGGGGAAGAGAAGATTATGGGAAAGGGCAAAAAGAGACAGAGCTCTTTGATATCCTACTCCTTGCAGTATTTTGCAAAGTATAGCATATTGAAATTTGTACTCTGCCAGGGAGAATATGAGATGGCTAAAGAACCTTCCGAACATTTCAAAACCAAGGATAAATACAGAAAAGAGTACTAAATTTGCAATTAAATATATTACAAAAGATCATGGAAAAACTACTCGTAATTTCTCTCCTTAACATCATCTTGTATTTCCTTTATCTAATTTTACAGATCCACTGAAAGCCATTTGCTGAAATAAATGTTGTGGTTTTAACACACTTTCATAGCATATGGCCCATAACATTTGAAACAACTACATATCAATACCCAGAAATTTTTTAGAAGGGTTAACAGTCTATATAAAATGGTCTTGTGCAATCAGAAGGAAAGATGAAAAGCATCTTTGCAATATATGACTGAACTTTACACCTTTTGTATAGGCTTCCTTGTGCTCTATTCTGATAAAGCCTATTTTCAAAATACATCTTAAGGCAGCAGTAAAAGCCAAAAGAAAAGAAAGATTCCGATATTTAAATTGCCCCTAAAAAGAACAGTCACAAAACGATAAAGAGGATTTAAGCAGCTTAAAGCAAAAACTCAATATTAACCTTATAACCACCATAGTGGGGGATTTCAATTACACAAACAGGCTTTTACATTTGTACCAGACTGTCAAGTCTGAAGAGATTTATGCTAATGAAGTGGTTTGCTTGCATCATTTCATGGAAAGGCAATGACAAAACATTACTATTTAAAATATCCCTTTTCCTCGCCTGCTTCCACCCCCAAAATATGCTTTATATTCTAAGCAGCACTCACCTAGCAGCTTCCAGGAGTTCGTCCTTCTTGTATTCACCTAAATGATTGCAAAATATCATGCTGTTAGCATTTGGCAGAAGACAGATTAAGAAATGCAGTAGGAAGCAAATACAGAATTAAAACAGAGAAGAGGAGAAAAAAGCCCACACCCCGCTGGGTGATGGAGCTGTGACGTTAGCCAGCTTGTGGAGGCAGCATCACCAGTACCTTGGAGACGGGCAGCAAATTGACGCATCTTCTTGTCCAATCCTCAGATGGAAAGGCTTTCTTCGGACAACCAATGACTGCAAAATCTTGTGTCCAGAAACACAGTCCCGCTGATAACAGCATGTCAGCTGAAGACAATGTCCCCACCCCCTGCCCTATTCAGTATGTCACATTATACTTGGGAAGCATAATAAATTCCAAGACAAAGCAAGGCAGTGCAGCTTTTGAAAAGGTACAAATTAGTGATCACTAAAAGCTCTCACCTGCCTATTTGAATGGTAATATTAGACTTTACCAAGTTCTTTAGAAGAGATTATTAAAAAAAATACAGATATTGCATCATCAGCCCTTTTCCACATTTAAAAATACAAAAATTATGTTTTAAATAAAAGCACAGACAAAAGAGGATGAACTCTCTAACAGATTTTGTTACAAGACTCTGAGATTAAAGATAACCAAGAGTAATATTAAAACAACATTTACATTTAAAAATTTGAGTAAAAATAGACCACTCACTAGGGTTGTTGCATCACAGGATTAAAACTGCATGTTAATATATTAAAAAGAGCACGGCACAAAATAACCTATGGAAGTAAGACAATATTCTACAAAGCTGAATCATGATGATATTGTGCAATACACACGGATGGGAATTTCAATTCAGAAACTAGAAAAATAGCTTTTTAGAAGCTTTATAAAGTCGCAGAGCAGAGAGTACCTTAGAGCCAAAAGGTATAGGGCTTGAAAAACATACTGTATTACCATCTGCCAGAGAATTAAAGCCTCTAGCCACAACACTATAAAAAAAACGAGGAAGAGGAAGCTGCCACGCAAGAAAGAAAAACCTTGGTGCTGCCGCCTATGTGTAATTGTACTAAGCTTCCAGTGCAACTCATTACAGGTGAGGAAAGCCACTGGGCCATGGGAAACACCAGACTGGACTGCAGGTAAGCTGGAAGGTTCATGTGAAAACATCTCTCAGCAAAGAATATCTCTGGGCTGCAGGAGGAGGGTAAGTCTCCATCCATCTCAAAGAGCTTGGTACCCCCCCCATCACAGCTCCTCCACTTAACAGCAGAGGGTGACACGAACCACAACAAAACCAGCTCTCTCCTTAAGGAGCCCCATTTATTTCAGCATCCCGCCTTCGCCCAAGGGTAAGGAGGAAGAGGGTGAGTATACACAGCCATGCACTTCCTGTCCCATTCCCTTGGATGTAGCTGGGAAATTTTCAAAGGCAGTATCTGCATCCCATAACAACGGTGATTCTTCCTTTAACAAGTGTGTTTAATTCCTTTCTGAAACATATTCAGCTTTGGGAATTCACAGCAACCTCCAGCAAGAGTTCCACCATGCAACTGCCTCTCACACGATGGGTCTCTTAACAGAGCAGTTCTGTGCTGCTGAACTCCAGTGATGGAGCAGGTAAGTTCAAATCCAAGGTAAAACTGGCATTTCAAATACAGGCCATGAAGGTTAATTTAGCTTTTGAAAGAATTTATACGTCTGTCTTAAGAAAAACTTTATCACAAAACAAGTAAAATGACACAGAAATATGACTGCCTTTGACTTGCCGCCACTCTCCAGCAAGGGGTCCTGACCACTACAGGCAATAGCCTTTTCTAAGCCATGGTATATATTTCTCTTTTTTTTATTTTAATGAAGATAAAATACTGGGCACAGTTGTGGGTGTTTCAAATCAATGGTAAGTGAAAAGCTCTGGTCAGCATGTGAGGAGGAAAAAAGACCTTTCATTACTACTATATTACTTGTGCAACAATCTCAAATAGCTAGATTTCCTGCAGTGGCATTACTGGCCTGTATTATATCAACACTTTAGGGATCTAACCAGATTAAAAGACCTGTTTACACATTCTGGTTTGAATGCTATTAGGTTAGACAAGTGTAATAACATTTTCCTTCATGTTCACTAAGTTGGTATCACAGTATTATAAAACACAAAAGCCCTTTCCTCAACTACCTCCATTAGCAGAAGCATTACTGACCAACAGGAATGGAAGGTTGTGGCTCTTGATTTAGAAATGTCCCATTGTGTGCCTAATTCAGTTACTTTGACTAAACAGCACTTTATTAAAAAAAAGGTATTTTCAGATACAGTTGAAATTCATACATGCAATTTTTGAAATTCATCACAGGTCTCCCACACTGATATGGATTAGGAAAATATCTTGTAATTGGCTAACTTCATTACTCTCAAAGAGCAATTATATTTTGCAAATCAACGTCTGAGATTATATAGGTTTGCTAAAAAAAAAAAAAAAAGCCAAGTATGCTCCATAGGCTCTACGGGATGAAGAGGAGCCCCTTGGCCGGTTGGTGGGATATCACAGAGCTGAGAGAGGTCTGGCTGATGGCATTTGGGAGAAGCGGGAGGCACTGCCCGCAGGACCGGCTGCTGCTGGCACAGCGCTCCCACCAGAGGGCTCTGCCAACACAGCCAACGCCGCTTGGCTATGAAGCTTATCAAAGGCCATGCTGCAGCAATTGGCCACAGCTACCTAATAAAACATTCATTTGCCAGGCATTTGAAAACAAACCATGTGTGCTCGGACAGAGATGAATTTCAAGTTCTGAGCTGAAGTACAGGAATACAGATCAAACTCACATAATACTTCTGTTCAAAGAATGTTGAACTGACTTTAACTTAGTTAACTAAGTTAATAACATCATTTAAAGAGCTCTTTTGGGCAGGTTAGGATTTATAGTTTTGCAAAAGGGCATCTGCAGAACAAATGCAGGTGTCAGTCTGAATTACGCTTCCAAGTCTCTTAGCAGTTGCTAGTTTTGAGAGAAAAACATCTTTCCAATCACAGTGTCAACACAGAGGCTTTTTGGCAGTAATATTTTAGATAGCACAAAGCTTGTCTGCCAGAGGTGTGAAACTTAATGTTATACCTTGCCACCAAAGACAAAGCAAACACACAGCTGCAAACAGCTTTCATCTATTTGCTATCCTGCCCTTCTAACATGTATTAGCTCAACCTGTGCTTTCTGTGTTTCATGGAAAGCCCAATCAACACACAGCCACACCACCAGATGCATCCTGCCACACTATGTAGGTCAGAATTTGCCTCCCCTCTCTGTACAAAAGAGACTAGAGCCACAGCCCAGAAAGGCTGCCTCTTCCTGGCCCAGCAGCCCACAAGGACAGCGTTGGACTAGCTCACCTCTGCATGCTAGGTAGCCCAGACTGCTGGCCTGGGAATTTCTGAAGGCAAAGACAGGGTCTGAAATGAGGAGCAGAGAACACTGTACCATAGCAGAGAACACTATACCAAAGCAAATATCCCTGTTCCTATCTTGTCAGACAAAAGCTGTAGGTAAGCAGAAACTGCTCAGTGTCTGGTGTTCATGGCACTTGATCAAGTTCATTGCTTACAGCTTGTTCAGCATCCTTTAAACCATGAAGTTCTTTACTTGGTCCCAGCTCCAGATAACACCAGTGCTGCTCCATTTATGATGGAATTAGAAGGTCACCACTGGTAACCACAGATAATCAGTGTTTCAAATCACATCTACCACCAGGCAATTAACTAGTCCTATCTCTGTTCCCCTCCCAAAGAAAGCTAGTTATCTCCAAGACATCTGACCAGCTGCTGTTATTGAGCCACTGCAGTACCAGGCCCTAGTTGCGTTTTGCAGTAGCTGATCAGCAGCAAATGGTTATTAACTATCGGACATCAGCGGCTGCTTGCACCCGGCAGTTGAGCAGATCAGTAGCTGGAAGCTCAATTGAGATCTCAGTGGAAGACAGGAGACAACATGCTGGTCAGCAGCCACTTTGAAACCAACCACAGCAGATGAAAGGCACTGAAAAAGTAGAGTGCTGAGCTGGAGGCATATGCAGGACCACTGTATTTGGGAGAATGAAAGACAGGCATGCACCAACAGTGACAGGCTGAAACCTTTACAGGCTCCTAATGTATTCCTTTCATTTGTGCTTTCCAGCTTAATGAAAAAGCTGCAGCCAGAAAAGCACCACCAGCCTGTCACAGACAGTCTCCACAAGCCCTCCTCCACTATTAGCCTATTCTTCCTGCTTCCCATCTTCAGGGTGCCATCTTCCTATTTTTGTGAGTATTGGTGCCACATAATTATGTGGTGTGACACTGCGTCACAGTAAAGTGCAGCATCAATCGATTCCATTATTTGAGAGTTACAAGGCATTATCAGTCAACCCACTTCTAGCTTTAATTCTCTCGCAAACTTTAATTCTAAACTTACTAGATGAGTCTCTGAAATATGATCATTGTATACACGTCTTCAAGACAGAAAAAAATTCCAAGATTCTGGAAAAAAATAACATAATGAATTAACCGTTACTGACAAATAACCATTTTTCACTGTCTCCTAAAATCTTGAAATTTCACCTCAATACTGCAAGCTGAAAAAAATCTATCTGAATGCATTGCATAAATCAAGTGTTTTTTCCAGGCATCTGCACTCAAAAAACGAGATTAATTCCTCTCCTGTATCTCCATACACATCAGCTAATACAGAAACCAGCTGGAGCCAAGCTGGACAAGGCAAGTTTTGCTTTACCATACTATCACATGTCAGTTTTCCCTAAAAATTAATGTCACACAAATTAAACCAAAATATTATTATCCAACATAATGGCAGAAAATAATGTGTACAAAAAGGATTAAAATATTCTCAATCAAACTGAAAAACCAAAGAGATTTTTCCATAAGAAGTTGCAAATCATATGAAATTACAACTATAAATTTAAATCCTCAGACTACTGATAAACAGTGAAAAATTTCACTAGCCAATGGTACTCTGCTTCTGAGCTATATGACCAAAGGACCTGAGCCTGATGAATGTGTGACCGTGGCCACAGGCTGTGGAGAGAAAATTCATATCACATCACAGAATGTTTGAGGAACTCTCCTTCCTTTTTGGCAGCTGCAGGTCTAGCACCACTGGAAGTCGGGGTGAAATCTTGCTCCATTAGAAAACATGGCAGCTCTACATTTGACTTCAATTTTGTGCAGACTACAGCTTGTTATCGGCTGCCTCCTCTGAAAACCTGAATTACCACTTTTGAAAATATACATCCCCACATGAAGATTGAGATTTTCGTGAACAGTCCAGCAGGGTTTTTTTTTTCCCAAATAAGTATTCAAAATTATCCAGCAGCACAGAGAACATAGGCTTTCCATCAGAGCAGCAGAGACAGCAGGTATCAGAATCTCTCCTTTTTCCTCATTTAAAAGTGTTTCTGGTGCCTTTCCAACCATGTAGTCTGCCAGTACAGGAATGCAAAGGGTTGCTGAAAAAACAGTAACAGAGTCTTCATGCAGCTGCAGGGGCTGAGAACTTCTTTTTCCATCATATTTGTTACCTAACCCAACTCAGACCGTGGCTGCCCAAACAGGTCCCTGGGAATGAAGAGCCTAAACAAGATGGTGCTGTGACAGGAAGGAGGGGAAATGGGAACATTGCATTTGAGCAGCCACTGCTACAAAGAAAGCAACTGATGAACCAGAATTGAAACAGAATTTAGCAATGACAGAAATAAACTAAAATATACTTTTTCCCTCACACTCTAGGACTTCACAGACCTATGAGTGAGTAATGAGCACACGCCCACATATGCCACACTTTTTAATTTACTGAGATCTTTGGAGTAATTTTTAAACAAATATTGAAGTTATAATCAGAGCAGGAGGCTTTTAGTGGTTCTGACAGACTACTAGACTTGTTGGGTGGTGGTGCTGGTGAGTTTTTCAGGTTTGTTTGGGTTTTCTAACAATTTTTTTATTTTATTTTCAATATGGTTGCTTTTGGAAGGGTTCAATCATCACTCATCAATTCCTTCTTCCCCATTTAACTTTTATTATATGTAAAGCAGCACGTGAGACTAAAATACAGAGTTAAATCAGAGCAAGAAGGTATTTTTATTTTTACCATCTAAATATTACAAGGTAATGGGAATAACTCCCTAATAAAAAAATTTCAGAAACAGCATTTATAATTAAGTACTGTAAGAAACACATGAGAAGAAAGAGGAGAAAAGTCTAATAACTTCAGGGTTTACTAATAATGATATTATAATTGTATTTCCTTCCCACTTGTTCAGGGTTAATTTCTTCATGCCTCTTGCACTTCTTCACTCAGCTGTCTCTCACTAGTAAACGGGCTGATTTTATAAACTGTCTAATAAGTTCAACCAGGAACACAGCAAGACCCTAACTTTAAGCTCTTGTCACAGATGAAAAACACCAAAGCAACTCTAGTATATGCAAGTGACAGAAAACCAAGTCAAGAGATAATGCCTTCGATAACAAGTTCCAAACAAGGAGGAATGTTACCAAGGAAGAAAGGTTTGGTGCTTTGACTCTGTCTCTTCTGTAAGATGAGTCAGGCACTGTGCATGTGAATTCAAAACAGCCATTTGTAACTGAAATTTAAAAACTGAAAATGACTAAGCTAATAGTGAAGTGCTTCTAAAAATATGTTTTAAAGGGGGGTGAAGTTAAAAAAATAAGCAAACATCATCTGGTTTTCACTGTAAATTTACCAAATCACTGAGATAACTGAAAATTATTCCAGATAGGATGCTGCTAAATGGACAGAGCTCGAATGCAGAGCATTCCTGATTTATTCTTCTAGAGAAAAAAATTGATTTCTTCTAAGGCTTGGCAGAAAGCAGTGCATCAGAAAATCTGCAGCTTTGTGTAGTGCACATTGGCAAAACTTCTGCTAGGGTCTTATGTGATGGAAGAGGTTCTTGTCTATTAAGCCACCAATTCAAAGCACATCTATTACATAAGCACATATAAGATAGAGTAGTTAAATACTGTCTTCATATCCAAGTATAAATTACACACATTGCACATTATGGGTTTTGGCCGCTAAGAAGGATTAGTTAGTGTATGAAAATGGGTCTTCAGTGTACATGCAGTTATAGCACCATTAAGTTTACATTTGGCACATAACATAATTCTGTTTCTGAGAAGGGCTCTTTCCAGTGGTGCTGACCTATCTGTTAAAATAATGCCACCAGATTTCCTTCACCATTTAGTAGCAGGAAGACAAAAAAGTCCCTTTGTCAGAGTATTTCAAGTTTCTTAACTCTTAAATCATAAAATATAAAGATGAAGCTAAGTCAATCACAGAAGTCAGGGATATTTTCCTAAATGTACAGGGAAATGACACAACCCATGTACTTCAAGACAATAATGATAGTGATGATAATAATAGGAACACAACCCAAACTAATAACAACCCAACAAAGCAATTAAAAAAACCCTATAACCACCCATCATGTGGTAATCCATATAAATAATTTTACTTTCAACAATGCTACCATACCCTACAATTTCTTCTGAAATAACAAATCCGACAAATCTTCTAAAATTCATTTTCTTTAGTGTACCTGTACAAGTTTGTTTTTCATAGTAGTACACGATACTCATATAAACAGCATGAACACATCCATTTTTTATTTGCAGTGTGAAAAGCTTATTATTTCCAATACAACTGTACTATTTCAGAATGCTGTACTTATGTTGAAGATGCATCGCCACTCTCTTCTGTCATGTTTACAGACTGAGATTGGAAAGGTTAAAAAGACTGCAGAATACCAAGAAAGTGAAGAAAATCCAAACATTCTGCAATTCAAAACACACTGGTGTGAAGGAAAAAT
This sequence comes from Calyptomena viridis, assembly GCA_013390005.1. Taxonomy (NCBI): domain Eukaryota; kingdom Metazoa; phylum Chordata; class Aves; order Passeriformes; family Eurylaimidae; genus Calyptomena; species Calyptomena viridis. Next base: position 401,578 of record WEIV01004657.1, on the reverse strand, counting down.
TGAAGGAGTTGAGGCTCATCTTTTCACCAAAGTTCAATACTCATGAGATGTCTTATGAACTTACATACAGAAAAGGAAATCTGACTGTTCTTTCCAGAGCCTTCCCCATTACCCACCCTGTCATGCCTACTGCAAAGGTAACATTCCCATGGCTCTCCCCTTCATTCCCTGTATTAATTCCAGCTATCAGTAAAAACAATCATTCTCTGTAATTCCCACTACTCCGACCATGCTCAATATTATTAATTAATAAAACTGTTCCATTTTTTCAGCCACTACTTCTTTCTCAGCTCTGTAACATGTCTGCACATGCATTTTCTCTCCAAGATTTCTAGGAAAACTTCCCAGAGGAAAACAAAAACTCTAATTGTCCAAGACTTGAGTAGAGATGGATGGATAGATAGCAAAGCTGCTTTCATATCAGTGCATCCTTTTCAAATGCCAGCTCCCTCCCCTGTCCAAACAATATCCACAAACAAGTAAATTATTTGATCCTGCAGAATATCCCCTCAAGAGAAATGACAGAAATAGCCATTTATAACTGACACAAAGCATGGAAGAAAACTAGCAAGAAAAAAAAAAAAATAACCCTCAGGATAGCCGTATTGTATAAAGGCAAGTTCCAAAATTAAGCTTCATCATCTAATCTTTCTCTGAAAAGAACTCCAAAGTGAACATGGGCAGACTAAATTTTGCAATCTCTCCAATTTCCCCATTGTAGATAAAACATGCTACCAAGCTGGGGACACTGTGTCTGAAAATCTATAGATGGATTTAAAACTGAAGTACTTATTTTAACAAAAAAATCTATACTCTTTAAGATAGAGTAAACATGACAGATTATGTACCAACAAATAGTACAGATTTAAAGAAGGGTTTTTTTTAATGTTTACTAGAAAATGAATATGAGACATAAAACGTATATATGTGCCAAAGTATTTTTCTTACTGAACAGTACAATCCTTCCTCTGTACATCTGCGGCTGCCCCATGTATCTAAACTTATTTTACAAGCTTGAGAAAACACAGGCTGCCACCTCATAAAAAATGCACGTGTGTTGCCATGCTTGCCCTGCAGCACATACCCTGGAAGGAACTCAAATCCAGTTAAATCACTTCTCTGCCTCCTAGACAAAAAACACAAAACATTTCCTTTGCCTGCTGGGCCCCAGAGTAGTGAGCAGAAGGGAGAACTCCTTTGTAACTGGAGGAAACAGGGCAAACCTGTCAAATACACAGCAGTGAAACTATCTAGCTGTATTTTGGAAGTTAAAGAAAACAATTATCATATTTCTTATTACCATTATCTTATTACCAAGAACAGAGATTATCAATAAAGGGG
>WEIV01004657.1:356294-399881 GCA_013390005.1 Calyptomena viridis | reverse complement strand
AAACACAGCAAGTAAATTCTGACTAAAAGACAAACAAAACAGAAGTAATAGATTTTTGTCATGCCAAACTAAACAGGAAACTAATCTGTCAACAGTTTGGTTTAAACATTTTGAAAAATACGCATTTCCCCACAACAAAAAGAAGTAACAAAATAACCTTAGTGCTTTTCCACTTATATCAAGGACATATAACTCAAATAATTTTGTCTTGATGCTGTGGGCAATTTTTCCCTCCTCATGGGTTTTTATTTGCCAGTCAGGAGTCAAATGACAGTTGGAAAATAAGGGAAAGTTTGGTAGAAATCTGGGGGAGAGAGAAGACAGCAGCATGACTGGAAACAAGATATGTGGAGTGATATGAAATACTCATGCTAGTACCTCAGAGTAAAGAGCAGCTGTTTGGCTTGGAACATCTTTACCCTCCCTTATGCTCATCAGATCTTATGATACAGAAAATACATACTTAAAAGCAATGGTTCCATCTGTTTTATCTCATTTTTAAAAGTTATCTTTTCATGCTTTGTCTGAACACGTCTGCAGTAGCAGTGATAAGATGCAGTAACTCAACTCAAGCTTCGCCTGATCTGAGCCATGGTGTGGTCTCTGCATGTTTACTCAGGCAAAGAGCTGCTCTGTGCTCTAATGTGACTAGGGATGTGTTTTAAGAGGAAAGAAAGCTTAAATTTTCAGAAAATGTTTGGAATCTAAATCTGCAAACTCTTAGTAGATATTTTTTAGTGAAGACAAAACACCAGCCAGGGGGAAAGCTAATTTGTTTTCTACATTCTGTTTTACACTTCTGCTACCCCCACTGGAATAACATAGCACAAGATGCATATACAGCAATAACAATATCTACTGTCAATGTGCTGGAGGTCCAGCTGAGAAGGGTTACATTATTTACCAATTCTTAATAATTCAATAAAAGAATAATTAAATACTATGTATAACAAGTTTTTGTAAACATTTTCAGTTTCTGGTATCAACTTCATTGTTTTACATGCTTTATTAGTTAAATGCTTGACAGAACAGACTATTTCAGTTGAAAGGGACCTACAACAACCATGCAGTCCAGTCCAACTTCCGTGCTGACCAAAAGCTAAAGCACAGCNTAATAATAGTTAATAAATAGATAATAATAGTTAATAAACAGCTTTGGGTCACCAGACTGCTGTCATTATAAGAAGAGCATTCCTTCTTCAATCTTTCTTTTACGCACAGCAAGTTTCATCACATGCAATATAGGGCTGCCAGTTCAAGACACACCCTATGCAAGATGACCCTATGGAAAGCAATCACCACTTATGTCCAGCTGGACACTGTTGATACACCATGCACACTTCATTGCTATCGCACTGGAAGATTAAGTACAGCGACTTCACTGCCACAGGTATATCCAGGAATAAAGTGCCTTCCAAAACAGATGCTCCCTCTACCTATTTTCTTTCTGGCCTGCAACAAACTGCATGTACCCTCATGGCATGATAGCTCTGCAGGTTTCTGTGTAAACCTGCAATAACAGGTAGTTTAATTGTGTTCTGCATGAAGTAGGAAAAAATACGTCTTGCCATTCTCACTTCCAGAAATCTCACTGGATTTAAAGACTGCTTACCTAAAAGAACTCAAAATATAATTGGCCAGAAAGTATTCCTACATTCCTCATTTATCACACCACTAATGATCCTAAATACATTCAAGAAAATATGTTTAAGTGATGTTCTTACTCAGTAACGGGATTACCAGCAGTTCCTAAACCAGTCTATGTTTCCAATGGCTTTATTTTAAAGTTATTCTAAGATATATTTCATTGTTAACTTTCAAAACAGTGGTATTTGAAATCTCCATTTGACCTAAAATGAAAGAAGACCATGCAAGAGTTAACACAGGTACTGTGCCCTAGGAGTGTTAGTTTGCCATGAGATAACTCATCATTACCATTCCTTCCACAGAGCACATACCATCAAGGAGAAACCATACTGCACTTTCCCCTGCACCAGTTTAGGACTCCTGCTCATCCATTTCTGTAAAAGTCCTGTTACTGATGCAGGAAATGGTGAGATCATTAGTGAGAGAGCTTGCTCCCTGATGCTGACTCTCCTTTTGCCATCCTTCGAGCCTACCTCANAAAGAAATGCTTCCTCAGGTCCAGTCTGAACCTCCCCTGGCACAGCTTTGAACCATTCCTATGCATCTTGTCATAGGATCCCAGGGAGTAGAGCTCAGTGCTCCCTCTCCACTTCCCCTCCTGACGAAGCTGCAGAGGCCAATGAGGTCACCCATCAGTCTCCTTTAACCCAAATTCCTTAGCTGCTCCTCAGAGGTAATAGAATTACACATATGATTTCTTCAAAAGAAGAATTTGTCCTAAATGTCAGCGTGGTTCACTGCAAAGACTGAAAACAGAATAGCACCACAGGAAAAANATTTTCTTTCTGGCCTGCAACAAACTGCATGTACCCTCATGGCATGATAGCTCTGCAGGTTTCTGTGTAAACCTGCAATAACAGGTAGTTTAATTGTGTTCTGCATGAAGTAGGAAAAAATACGTCTTGCCATTCTCACTTCCAGAAATCTCACTGGATTTAAAGACTGCTTACCTAAAAGAACTCAAAATATAATTGGCCAGAAAGTATTCCTACATTCCTCATTTATCACACCACTAATGATCCTAAATACATTCAAGAAAATATGTTTAAGTGATGTTCTTACTCAGTAACGGGATTACCAGCAGTTCCTAAACCAGTCTATGTTTCCAATGGCTTTATTTTAAAGTTATTCTAAGATATATTTCATTGTTAACTTTCAAAACAGTGGTATTTGAAATCTCCATTTGACCTAAAATGAAAGAAGACCATGCAAGAGTTAACACAGGTACTGTGCCCTAGGAGTGTTAGTTTGCCATGAGATAACTCATCATTACCATTCCTTCCACAGAGCACATACCATCAAGGAGAAACCATACTGCACTTTCCCCTGCACCAGTTTAGGACTCCTGCTCATCCATTTCTGTAAAAGTCCTGTTACTGATGCAGGAAATGGTGAGATCATTAGTGAGAGAGCTTGCTCCCTGATGCTGACTCTCCTTTTGCCATCCTTCGAGCCTACCTCAGCAGAGCAAAGACAGGTTACAAGAGAACTGGGTCTGGCTTCAGAGAGCAGCACAAGGAAAACCGCAGGGAGGAAGAACAAACATCCAGAGAAAGGACAACTCTCGCTGAATCACACTGTGCCACTAAAAGAGTTCTAGTGGTGACATCCTTCACCGCAATCAAAATGGTTTTAGATTTAGATGAAGGACACAGGACTGAAAAGAACGGGCAAAGAAATACTCAGAAGGAGGGAGTATTAAAAGTTTCTGGCTTCCCTTTTTACGTTCAGCAGTCATACCAGCAGTCCTGACCCTTGGCAGTGGGCTCTCTAGGAGACATCGAAGAGCGTACGATGTCAGTCTGCCTCTGGGTTTTGTCAAGGCAGTTTTTATATTTATTGTTTTGGTTCGAATAGAAGGTTATGCTTACATATGGAAGCCCACAGCATTCCTGAGCATGCAGATGGTGCTTCTCAAGCAAATCTCCCTCAGTGGTGTCCTCCAGCAACTTGAACCATACTTGGAAGAATGGTGCTTTCAGCTTTTAGGGAGGGATTCCTGACCAACAGCTAAAAAGGATCTCAGCCAACAGTCACACTCCTTTTCCTTCCCCCTTTTCTCACCTTCTCCAAGATGCTGCTCCTAGCCATAGCAAAGACAGAAAATCTTTTATGGGAAAGTACAGCGAGATCTCGTAAGAAGCCACAATGCACACAAGTCATAAATTATTTTCCCTCTGATTTGCTTGGTCTCCAGAACAAAAACACTCGATCTACCAGCTTGCAGTAGTGCAGGCAGACAAAAGTAGGTGGATTCTTGAGATGGAGCTACATTTTCCCTGCCAGTGAGCAGGAACAGGTATCCTGGAATAGCTCAACACAATTTCAAAAGAAGGAGAGATCCATGAAAGGATGATTTACTGGGTAATTAGATCAACCATTTCTAGAACACTGATGAGAGTCCTCATCTGGCTTCCTGAGAGTACTGCATCATTTGAAAAGGCATCACTTAAAAAATTTACCTTTTAGATTTGTGGAGATCAGCAATGCAAACACAGAAACGTCATTCTCTCCGTTCTTAGACAAGTATCATATTTAATATATAAATATGTTGCTGGTTTGGGTTTAATGTCTTATTTTGGTCTTTCAATTCCTCTAATTTTATAATGAAACATTCTTTTTTTGTACATATAAGAAAAAATTGTCTTTAGCTACTGCTGTACTGGAAAGGTTGCTGACAAGATTTTTGGCTATGACTGCTAACAAGTAAATAGAACCTGCACACCTGCTTTCAAGAGAAAGGTTATTTTTTTGTGTTTTGTCAGATAAAAATCCACTTCCAGGGCAATGGATGAAAAGAGACTAACAAGCAGAGCCATATACAAAACAGTATATTCCTGAGAAAATAACATCTCTTCACATAAATCTGCTTTGCCCACATTTTGAACATGAAACTTGCTTAACAAGAACAAAAAAATAAGTTTCTCTACAGCTGCAAAATGGACACCCAGGTTTTTAAATGGTTCTGCTAACTGGCAGCAGTCTCGTGGTACCAGATTATCTGTTCAATTTCAGCACAAAATTGCCTTAACTGTGTGAGATTTACCATGCAGGCAAAGGATAGCTGAAATGCAGACTATCCCTGCATTCATTCCTGCAATAGCTTGGCCATAGAGGAAGTCTTTCCTGAAGAAGGTTAATTCAGACTGACCACACACTGAAGCAAACTCTGACTGTGCTGTTTAACAGCAGATGTAAGTCAAGATGCCAGTGCAGCCCTACACCCTGTCTCACTCCCTGGCAGAGAACCAGAGAGCCCACCATTCCAGTGAAGCTGACAGCAGGAGTTCAGGCAGGAGCAGAACACACAGCAACTTGCTTATGACTCCAGGCAACTCAGTGACTGCAAAAGAAAATATTTAGCTACAAAAATCATGCTGCTTAATCCTCTAAGCAGAGTCTACTAGAGCAGTAATTATTACTATTAAACATAGCAAGAGTAATACGATCATCAAAAATTAATTATAAAAATACTAGTTAAGGCTTGAATTCATTAATTTAAAAAAAAAAAAGATTCAAATATAGTCAGTTCTCAGCACTTAAAGAGGAAGATCCTCAAGGCTCTACCTTTCCTTTCCACTGCTGTTTGGAACAGAGCTCCTAAAGCAAGAGGCATATTTTACTGAGTCCAGCTCCCTGCACAACTCTATTCAAAAGCTTTTCAGAAATGAATAGCCGAATTTCCCTGGATTTGATGACATTCCATGCTTGGGTTTTGTCACTTATGCTCTCTCCTATGTTACCTTTCTGAAAGTAGACTATGTATAGAAAATGGGGGGATTCTGCACAGAATCAGTAATTTGTCATAAAAAGCAGCTGACAGTGGTAGATATGAGGATCCAAGATGCATTCAAAAGTACTGATACACATCACAGGATTTTTAATGCTGTCTTCACAACAAGACAACAAGCTCCTCTATCCCCGGTCATACTAGGCTTATTCCCCAGAACAGCTGGCAGCCTTGCCAGCCACTTCTGTCATCTGGCTTGGTTTATGTTGGACACATAAGCATAACAAGAGGAAATGATTTTGTTGAATATGGCAGTCAGCTAAAAGTTGCCATGAGTCTGCTACTTGTGTAAGCAGAGAGCTGCCCAAATTGAAAGAATAAACTGAATTCTGAATTTATGCCAAAATGTTCTTGCTATTATACATAATAAAGATCAAACAGACAAGAACAACATTGCATTCTTGAAAGGCAAGCAAAAACAAATTTGCAGAGCACAGAAGGAGACATACAATGATGTTCTATGGCAAATTAATAATCAAGTTATGAGCTGAAAATGCTACTGAAACAGCAGAAAATATAGAAGGTTTAATTTCAAAACGAAAGAGGATGCTTTCAAAAGAGTAAAGTGCTTACTTTTTAGGTGACCAAAGGAAAATAAGGGACTGTAGAAAGGAAACATGCCAAAGATCTGTACCCTATAGAACAGGAAACTATTTAAAAATATGTTCTGAAGACATCTCAAAATTTATGCTTGAAAATACTATAGTGTCAGTCCTCTTATCTCAATGCAGTGTGCAGTGAAGTAATGCACTGTATAAAGCTTCTATTCAAAGAATATATACCCGACAAAAAAGAACAGTACCTATGAATAACAGTCTCCTGGAGACACCTTTGAGAACTGCTTTTTGTTTGTAAATTATTTTAAATGGTCCTTATGTATTGAGACTTTTATGTAATCAGTCCTCTTACCTGCATCCTCCAAAAAAATCCTCAAATCACTGCCGGTACTCACTGCAGGGTAAAATTTCAGGCTTGTCTTTCCTCAACACCTGAAAAATTATGCTGTTCTCTCTGGAATATAACACTTTGCTCTTCTGCCAACAAGGAAGCCATCAACCACCAGTTAGTTTTTCAGCTTTCCTCGGCTCATTAACTGACTCTAGACTGCTACCTCACCATTTTAATTTTGCTCTCCAAAGATGCTTCATCTGTGAAGCACTACACACATTTCATGGGTGCAGACAACTAACTGCAATTTATGGATAGAAAAGAAGTACTCCTTTGTGAAGAAATAATGTGTTTTTAATGTTTTACTCATTCTTGCCCTGAACACTAGCTGAAGACAGAACACCCTTCTTCTCTGCTTGGCAGCACCAGCTTTCTTCACATCAGCTTTGCCTCAGTTTTTAATCAGGATGGCAATGTGGAGACAAAAGAAAAACAGTAGTATGTAGAAATGGAAACTGCACAACATCATAAAAGGAAAACAGAGTTGAACACACTCCTTCCTATCTGTGTACCATCCAGGAACACTGAAGGAAGCAGTACATCATTTTTATTGAATACCTGGTAAGAAATTGTCATAAATTTACCATGATGGATGAGGTTGCTGGTTCAGTGCTTCCTTTTACAGGGAGATCAATTCAAGCAACTTCAGATCCACATGCCTGACCTCAACAGCAAGTACAGGTCAAAAGCAATTCTCAAGGAAGAGTGACAGATGCAATATGCGATTGGCAGAAAGGTAAATTACCAGAAACAATTTGATGCAATTACTGATGCTTAAAAGGAAAACACAGGGTACCTTATCCATACAGATACATGGAAAATTATTACTTCAGATGGGTATTAGTACAAGTACTGTAGGAACAATAAAGAATCTGAATGGAAGACAAATCATGTTATCCTTGAAAAGCAAACCACTGGGCTCAAAGTAGGGGGCCAGACTACTCTGTGGCTTGAATTATTTATTCCCAGTAACTTCAATCCAGTGCAAATACCTTTAGTACATGCAGTGGTCTGGCAGGGTTGACCACCACATTAGCCACAGCAATGTCAAGGTTGTCATTAGACTGAATTACAACAGCAAGGTAAAAAAAAAATCATTGTGAACCCAATCAAACCCATAAAGTTGTGATGTGACAAAGGAGAGACAATAAATCCAGAACCATCAACATCCACACTGTCTGTCTCCATGGAAAGAACTGAACTAAGCCAGACAAGGTCACAGAATTCTGCTTCAGGGCTACAGAACTATAATATTTTTCCTTCAAATGTGCAGCAGGCCAAGAAGCCATTCATACACCATAACACTTTACTAGTCCTCGCACCTTTTGCATATTTATACTGAAGAGCCACCTTAATTTTCCATTCTGGAAAAAAAAGATTTTTACTCTACTCTGGAAGTGTAAAAGAACCCTCAAGGTCAGATTTGATGATCCCTTAGGCCATCAAAGTAGTAACAAGATGATTTTAAACGAATGAAAAATCAATTCACTCTGCATTTACTCATACTCTTTAACTTCAGTCTTTCAAGTTTAATTGAGCTCTTTTCATTTTCATCTGAACTTTTCAAATTATTTTTATATATTTCCGCTACTGAGAAGCTCAGGTGATAAAATGCCTATTCCAAGTCCCCAAAATAGTAGTGGTTAGATCACTCTAAAGTATGCTTAACTTTAAGCACATGTGAGCAGCCCTACTGACCTTGATATTCTCATATCTAATGCATTTGGTTGAACTGCAGCTACAAAGAAGGCCTATCACATTTCCTTACCACAAAAAAATAAAGCAGCCTTGTTCTTCACCCCAGGCCTGCACTTTGCTGCCATACTCCACTGCCAATGTACCCATTTCAACAAACGTCACATTACATTGCTCTCAAGCAAGAAAGTACTAGTCGCCTACAATATCTCTAGACCTGCTCTTGCATTACTCTGTCGCCTTTTTCAGAATGTAAAAGTCAATGTACAACTTCATTAAGCAGTTGTTCAACTCTTGTCATTTTGCCTTTTCAGCAAAGCTGACTGGGAAGCACAAACCACACGTAAGGGACACCCCTGCAGCTACATAATCAATTGCTCTGCCTGATGCCATTATCACAGCCAACCTTCCTTCCTCAAATGGTTTACACATTCATCGGATAATGGTGAGTCGGCACAATAATAACAATAATAGAGTTATCAGTCTATCTAAAGCACTCAGCATTCTATAGGAACAATAAGCAACTGTGAGTACTGAATTGTGAAAATCTACTCTTTTTGCACTTGCACGGAGTATCAAATCCTCTTCAGACAAGCCAGGACAAGCCTTTTTTTTGACTTCCATCTGATACAGATTGTTTCTTTCAGGCAGTTTCACTCCAAATCTCTAAATCCTCTCCTTGTTTGCCAAGCAGGGAGATACATACTTCAACTCTTTGAAGACCACTAGAGGTGGGGGAAAACAGGGCTAAAAATAAGGACTTGCTTCAGACATGACTTTCTCAAAGTACGTAAGTACTTCGAAACATAGAAGGAATTTGTTCTAGAGAGTATGTCAGGCAGAGAAAAGAAACAAAACAGGACAGAGACAGAGCTGGTCCAGGACAAGAGAAAGAAGAGTTACAGACAGGAGTTATTCTAATATCACGAGATAATCAGAATCCTTCAGGTGAATTACAGTGTATAAATATTATCTTGGTGTGTCGCAAATCTCACTGAATACCATCCGCATATATGCAAACATAATAAAATACTGAAAATTGAGACTTTGCATCCAAATCCATTCTAAACACTTAAGACTCCTGGACTGTATTCATAAAACACTGGCCACTGATATATTGCATTGTTACAGATAAAGTTCTTCCAACTACCTTCACCAATAGTAAGGCCATGCTCAAGGCAGTCTTTCCCTCACAAGACTGCACCTGAAAAGCAAGGCTTGTAAGCCCTATTCAGCTGACAGCTATGACACACGCAAGCATATACCTATGGCAATGACATGATCACAAGACAAATGTGACATTCCTTTTCACCTCTCTAACAATAGCAAGATTTTTTGCACCTCCATATGTGCTTAGCAAACACCTGCAAAGACTGAAGGAATAAGAGCAAGAGCAGTACTGCAACCTGCAGCACATACCTATGCTTACTCAATACACAAGTGCCAGCAAATTCATACTAATGCCATGCCTCAACTTGTTGAAAAAGCTTAGCCTGCTTCAATAACAGAGTAGCATAAGCATAGCATGGCAGCATCAAATGAATTAGGAACAATAAATCAGGCATTAACAGAATGAAACGCAAAGTGACTGAAAAACATTAATCCTCTAAGAAGAATGTATCTTTGGCCACACATAGAAACACCTCCCCTCATTTCTGCCAAAGGCAATGAAAATCCATAAAATTACTGTAAAAGTCTGTGTTAGCTCAATGACTTGGAAGAGTGTAACCAGAGGGCCGTAACAAGAGGGGCTGACAAAGGTGCCTCTGATACTTCTGAACTCGAGTGTATTCACACAAGCATTTTGTTCTAGATCTGCAGAGGGTTTTCAAAGTAATCATACTCCTGACATACTGCAGCTTTGTGCATATACTGTAGCAGTCCTGGACCGCACTACAGATGTCTTTCAGGAAATTTACAAAATGATGCACTCCAGACCCTTACTTAGTAACTGCTAGTGTGTTCTGAGCCCACGGGACTGGACCAAACTGAATTATCCTGCACTAAAAAACCCCAAAGAAACAAAAAACAAAACAACCTATATTTAGAGTTGTTAACAGGACAGTAAGCAAAGACTTCTAAGATTTTGTACTTCCAAAGTAGGGAACTGAACCTGACTGTTGGTAAGTCTGACATCCAAATTCAGTAAACAAAAAACCTAACTTGAAAAAAAAAAAACCCAACAAATATAGCAGAGGACGAAATTGAAAGATAAAGGGTGAAGAAACATGAACTAGGGAAAAAGTACAGAAAATTAATTCCAGGCATGTTAATATGAGAAAAAATTAGACCTCTACACAATGAAAGAGCTGCCATTTCAAATTTTCCTGCAAAACAGCAACGAAAGACAGAACTGTTCAGTATTTTATATAATCACCCTGTAAAAGAAAGTGGAGATACCGAAATAAGCACTTTATTAAGAGAAGAGGCTGAAACTAAATTTCACTAGTATATAGAGGGGTGGGGTTCTATTGCCTGCTCAAGACCAGCTCTTCTGACATGCCCAAGAAGGCCAACAGCAAATTATGCTAAGGGACTGTTTCAAAGCTGTCTCCTAGTGCTAAGAAGCTTAAACTTTGTCCCAAGCTCTCCCACACTACACTTCCACTCAGCACATCAGGGTGAGAAGTCTGACAGTATTTAGCTGTCTTTCCTTGTCTACTCTCATACAGTTCAACATGCTTCCTGAAACAATGATTGAGAAGAATGTGATGCTTCTAAATGCTGAAATCAGCATTTGGAAACAAAATGCCTGGGACAGGAGCAAAATGCCAAGGAGCAGCCTCGGCATTGTAATTGCCTTTGTCAATAACATATTCACAAAGCCAGGCTACTTAAAAAAAGAGTTGGTGTTTCCCACCATAGCTCTTACTTTGGCTGTATCTTAAACCAAAGTGAAAATCCTACAATTTACCATTCACCAACTGATTTATACTCCAGACCTGATTCTTTCTGCCTTAACCAAGATCTGATGCTATTAGCACATAAGAATCCCAGTTACTGGCTAGGACAGAAAAAACCACCACAGAGACCTCTGTAACCATCACAGAGACCACCAGGTTACCTGTGCAACTTCAATTCTGACATTTCTGAGCTTGATCATTTCTCACTTTCAGTCTTCAGATATTTCTGCAGTTTTCCTACCCCACTCCCCCATCCCCATGTGTACTTCACTGCGTCTGAGTTTGGTTCAATTAAAGCAAACCTACAGGCAAGCAGATAAACTTTTAATTATGTACTTTCCCACCAGCAGTTTACATGTGCCTTCCAGAGTAGAGGTGTAACAAGAAGTAGCAGTCTTGGATAAAGTGCTAGTAAGTGCGGTGATTGACCAAGTACCACTTGCAACATTTGGTGTTTTTCTTAAGTGAAGAAATCAAGACACGGCAAAAATATATCAGCTTAATTTTTTCAAGAGAAGCTGCTAGCTGGTATCAGGAAAGAAATGCAAAGCAAATGCAACTCAAACAGTTTGAGTCTACACAGCACATGAAACAGTAACTTCATTTTAACTGCTTCCTTAATTTCAAATGAATCTGCCTCTGACAACAGCAATTTTTTTAAAAATAATCCTTGTTAACTGCTTTATTGCTCGAAGCACTTCATTAACAACTGCTTAACTCTATACACCCTATTTATGTTGAATGACTGTGGATTTAGAACAAGTTTTTAGGAACTCATGACCAAGCTAAAGCATTCCAGTTACATGTAGTTTCAAAACTGTTGTAAATACTACCTAGACTGAAAGCTTCTTGGTGTGTATTCGCATGTTTTCCTTAATTTCCCACCATTTCAATACCTGGTAGCATATTCTGATGCATAACTTCTGATGCATGCTACCCCCAGGAAGTCAACTGAAACAAATACTTCCTGCAGTAATGAAATATCCAATTTTCAGTCATAACCTGACAGTAAGTTCTTTGGAGGTTTTGGAAACAAAAGCTTTCAGAAACTTACAGTTCATTCAAACTGAGGTGGACTTCCATAGGGAAGCTAAAGGCAAACCCCTGCCAAATTTGAAGTTCCTGCACCAAACAAATATATTGAAACAATTCAACAGAAACACTTGGTTTCAGACACTGAGAAAGCTACCTGTTCTTACTTTGTTGCCAGTAAATCTTTTCTACTGTCTTTTCCTTAACTGCAAGAATAATTAAATACTAGATCAGGCTGCCAACAGAGGTTGTGCAGTCTCCATCCTTGGAGCTTCTCAAAACCCAACTGAGCACGATCCTGGGCAACGTGCTCTAGTCCACTCTGCTTTGAGTAGATGAGCAGGACTAGACTATCTCCAGATCTGAGAGTTTCTGCGATTCTGTGACACCAAGCCAGATTTTAGATCTCAGGTCTTCAAATTGCAAAGTACAAAAAAGACATAATAGGCTTAAATGAAATAGTAATAAATGATAATAGGCTTAAATGAAATAGTAATAAATGAATCACAGACATTTCTGGCTCTTGGGCAGTTTAATTTTGCTGTTAAACCCAAGGGCAAGTGACAACTAAGAAGGAAGAAATGAGATCAGCAGAATTGTTGAACTAAATCATTTCAGTGCTTCTATTTAAGCAAACTTTTCTGAACAGACCACAGCAATTTTTGATTTAAACAGCACAGCCTGACAACACTTTAGCTATCAAGTGTGGGAAACTAGGACACGGATTTATGGGGTCAACAATCAGAAAACACAAGAACATTGCAGCAACAAGACAGACAGGCTCCAACTGAGAAGATGTTTTTCCAAAGCCTTGCAAAAAGTATCTCTGTAGATGCAGCATGCTGACACGACTACGGTGCCACAGTCTCATGCCAAATAACATCTTTGACATGCCCATCATGTTCTCAGAAAGACCATGTTGGGCAAGAGTCAGCTCACCCAAGTCTGACTAAAAAACTGACTACAATTGTTTTGTTACAAATTTACTGGTTTGTGCACCTGGCCTGCAGCAAGACTTAAATATCTACAATAAAGGGAGATAAAAAATCTTTCCTGATCTACAAATCTTTGTAGTCTTAACACTTTTTAGTGTCTTCGAAGCAAGTTTTCCAGACTTAACACATGATATGTAGAATACTATCAATACAGGGAAAAAGGAGTGACCTCCTGGTAAAGCAGGCCACTCTGCAGAAAGAAGTACAAGATACACTGGCACAAAGGAAACACACAAGTTGTAGCACCTTGAGCCCTGGAAGCTGGACCTGGAAAAAACCCCTCACTTTCAGCACTCTTAATGGTACCTGCGGTATTAAGAGGACAGTTTGGTTCTCAGATTGGTTTTGGCACACTAGTAACTGCATGAACAGGTCCCACCTCCCACTGCAAATACACTGGTCCCTCTTCTCCTCTTGGGATCTCTCTGTGCTTTCTAAATCACAGTATGTATCCATTATGAATGGCTCTATAGAGTCCACTAATCCTAAAAACCAGAATAGATGTGGAAACATCGTAATAATAGACAGGAAACTACGTGCTTCCCAGCAATATCCCTTGGAGAAAAGGAGTGGAAGGACATTTTAGAAGCATATTTGTGAACTTCCCAATGACTGTTCTGGCTGTGATATCAAAATCCAAAAATCATTACCTAAAGCACTAGCTTTGAAGCCTCTGGAAAATGTTACAAACTTACTGGGTAGGAAGAACGCCAGGAAATAAAATTTCTGGTAATTAGTCACATAGCATGACATTTTCCTTACCCATTAAATCCAATGCTTAATATCCTCAGCTTTACTTACATTTGCTCTATATAGAGGAGTAAATGCTTTCTTTAGAATAGAAAGCATGCATCTTTCAGCATAAAATTTTGCTTTTAACATTACAGAAGTTTTTGCTTATATAAGTATTAACAACCAGCACTGCTGCAATGCCAAATGAAATCTAGGTACATTTTAAAAATTATTACCAGACTGTAAAGCACAATGCAATAGAAACTACTAAAATTCACAGTAGTCAAAATGTGTACATGCTGAACACTAAGGGTGTATACCAAAAATGATGGTTGCTCTTCATACACACTGACAAATTACTATTACATTCTACATTTATGTCATCTTTGAGGAGCTGAAAGATCATGCTACTTTACAATGGCATAGACTGTGTCTTTAATTACAGCTAAAACTCTCAAGAAAAACTCATTAATTATTGCAGAACTGAACTATTCAATTTTTTTAGAGTAATATATGTTTCTTCCAAGGAGAGATATGGCTTGAATAAATAGTATCATTACTCACATTCAGGAGTCATTCTTTTGAGACCTCAAATCACAGAAATTTAGATAGTATTTCAAGTGTAATTTATGCAGAAGCAAAATATTTTCCAGGACAGATAACAATGGAAAATGGAAAACCCAAAATTCATGTTGTAAAAATATTTCCACAAAACTACATGTAAAATATGAAAAGGTAAGTTGCACAGTTTTGAGCCAGAAGAGGTATATCCAGTTTTATGTTATCCCCAGTTCTGATACATTTTATAATATGAGGGAAGTCGTTTGCAAATTTAGGCTGTTTCGTAGTGAGAAAGAAGAGAACTTTTCTTCACATAACTATGATTTTTCAAAAACTTACAAATATATTACAGAACTTATTACATGCTGGATAGAAGCAGAATGAATGATATATTCACATCAAGGACCCACGGGGCTTTTTTGGAATGGGCACTGCTAAATAACTGGCGGTATTTCAAATTAGCCTGCCAGCACTGTATACATGGTACAGCAGATGTTGATCATTACAGCAGAGGCTCAGTTTGGGAGCTGAAGTTAACACTGCTTTTAACAAACTTGAATCTCAATGTGATCAGCAGGAGACTTTGTCTACCTAGCTTTCAAGCTGGACTGTGTGCAGGTGTCAAGGTTTGGATAGCAGGAGGTGGTGCTGGGGTGGCCTCTGAGAAAGGACACAGCCACTTAGAGCTGGCTCTGACAGACCTGCTGTTGGCACAGCTGAGCAGTGCTGGTGGTGCCTTGGTGATAAGGTATTCAAGAAAGGGTAAAAGACAGTGCACAGCAACTGGAGAGGAGTGAGTGTGAAAAACTGCCCTGCACACATCCAGGTCAGGTTGCGGGGAGGGGGAGAAGGGGGAGAAGGTGCTCCAGGTGCTGGAGCAGTTATATCCCCTACAGCACCAGAGTAGATATCCACACTGCAGTCCATGGAGAACCCCACACTGCTGTGGAGAATCCACACAGAAGCAGGTCCTCCGGCAGCTGTGCCTCAGTGCTGGAGCAGTTCTTGAAGAACTGCAGTCCATGGAAAGTATCCATGTTGGAGAAGTTAATTATAGAATTATACCCTAAATTGGAAGGGATTCACAAGGATTATCGAAATCTAACTCCTGGCCCTGCACAGGACAACTCAAGAATCAAACCATGTGTCTGAGAGCATTATCCAAATGCTTCCTGAACTCTGGCAGGCTTGGTGCCATGACCACTTCCGTGGGGAGAACACTTCCTGTTCTGGTGCTCAACCACTCTCTGGGTGAAGAACTTTTTCCTAGTAGCTTATCTAATTCCTAATAACCTAATTTAATCTTAACTCATGAAGGACTGTTACCTGGGGTGGGGGGACTCACTCTACAGCAGTAGACAAACTACTAAGATGATGATTAGCAGGTCTTAGTCATTCTTTCAGATGTCCAGGAAACCCTGAAACAGACAAAGAAGATCAACCCACAGCTTACACGTAAAGTAAACTGATGGTACTGGATGAATTTAAGATTTTTTCTTAAAAAGGAGAATGCCCAGTTCTTTTAGCTTCCTTTTAACTTTAGGACTAATAAACATCTCAAGAGTTCACTAACACACACAACTACACGATTAAAGAAACAGAAGACTTGTTTGTCAAACAACTGGCAATAAAAAAAAAATCTATACCTCCATTAGCACTGTGTAGATTTTCCTCAGGTCTATGTACTTGCATCTATTTTTTCCAAGAAGATTCTCGATTCACTGTTCTGATAAACAGAATATTAATCCTGTACTGATGAATACCATTATTCAAGGCAATACAGGCTTTTTTGGATTGGTCAGAAGGTCACCAACTTCCTGTGCTCATTGGCTCCTTTCTCTGTTTCAGGAGCATAGAGAACAGCATTCCTTTCTACCAGAAATAAAGAAGAAAGTTATTGGTTTTGTTTAAAGTGGTACTTCTATGAAATTTCAAGATAACAGTACTGTCTAATGATACTAAGCCTGCTGCTACTTTGCTGTAAATAATATGCTCATCACAACATGTACTTTATAAATCTTAGGCAAGTCTTGTATTGTTATCTTCTGGCTTGTCAGGTCTGCCTGCTTTTCCATGTGTCAGCAAGTAAAATGGTCTGTGGAAGGCAGAGAGACACCTAATTTTGAGAGGCACATCATCCAGAAACAAGGTGTATCAAATAGAAATGTGAAAAGAGAATAAGGAGAAGAACACAGGGAATAGCCTCAGGGCCCTCCCGTCATCTCTAACAAAGTGAAGTCTGTGAAAACAATAAAGATACTGCAGGGAACTGAGGAAGGTGCAGGGAGAGAAATCTGATGACATGAGCTTGGCTGTCAGTTTGCTTCCTACATGGAGCCAACCACCCATGTCTTCCAAGGTCTGGACTTTGCCATGATGATCAATGCTTACAAGTTTAATTACTATGGGTATAACTTTTTAATAACTACTGACAAGGAAAGCTTTGTAGAAACTTGCTTCAAATATATGTACAAATGATAATTGACCGGATGTTTTACTAAGGGAAGTTTCAGTTGGTTTGCAGAGATGAACCATTATGTTTATGGGTCAATTAAATATCAATGATACTTTATTTTACTTCTAAAGACTTTGTCCAGACTTAACACAGGCATCATTGTCTTTTGTACTGCAGAGCTTAGGGTACCCCTTCAGAGACCCAAGCTGTCCTAACTCTCACAGACACAGTTATATAAAATGCCATTTCCAAAGGAATAACCTTAGAGATATGAAAACAATTTCCCAATGAAGTGCTAAAAAGAGACAGTTAAAAACAGCTTGCTCATTGACATAGTCCTCTTCAATCAGCAATATACATGCACAGAAGCATGGGAAAACTGAAGAGGAAAGAATTAACTCACAGGTTGTATTTTATGTCTTCAAACAGAAAGTCTTTCAGCTACTGGACAAATGCGAGCGAGGAGATTTGGTTTTATTTTATAAAACAATTCTTGTTCACTGAATTAGCTTGTGTTTCTCACTTTTAATCTAGGCTCTAACTCTGCAACTTGCTTCTTGTGATTAGCCCCCAAAAGATCAAACTTAGCTGACCTAATGACAATTTCTGCTGACACAATTAATTTTCAAGTTGCTTAAAAGGACTAATACATGCAACAATGAAAAACACATGAGTCATGTATGACCTAATAAGTGCTTAAAATTATGGAAATACTTTTATCACTCAAAGCAGCAGGATCTGTGGAGTCTGGAACAAAGCAGCAGAGAAATAAGCTTATTATCCATAAAGAGGAAAGCCTAATCTTAAAACATTTCAGATTAATAAAATATCAGTACACAGCCTGGTTTTGTTATAAAAAGGAAATTATTAGACTACAAGAATTGCAACACAGGATAAAATCTCTTTTGTCCAAGTTATGGGCCTGTAAGCTGTTGCAAGGAAAAGTAAAGCGCCCCCAATGTCTATTTATTGTATCTACGACACACCTGTAACAAGTCTCAGCTACTCTGTTTCTAAATTAGCCTCAAGAACTATTATTCTACACTGAACAAAATTGTAGCTCTCTTCGTGGGACAGGAATAGAAAAAGCATTGTGGAAAACAAAGGTTTCTGATAAATACTATTTATGAGAGATAATAGCACAGCACACACATATTCATACTTTATGGTCTACTGCTTTTTAAATTCTACTTCTGTAAGTGTTGCGACATACCAGAGTATGATTTATCAATGCATTTCCAAAACAAAAGTTTTGCTTAACTTACATTATAGCATGCCAGATGCAAGAACATTTTCCATTAATAATGTGGTACCAGTTCAAAATTTTGAGTCTTTGTGCAAGACTGACAATAGATTAACTATTATGTTAAAATTAGAAACTGTTCAATGCTACCAACCAAGTAAAGCACTTAATTATACAGTTCTTTTAAGCATAAAAACGGTTGTATTGCACTACCAGGGAAAGTTATGAAACATATGATTAAATGCAACTAAATTAGGTACAAATCACAAAAAAACCCTGTAATTTTGAAAAATCTCTAAAGCATACTGGAAATAAACAGGATTGTGAGACTGGAAAGCTGAGGTTTTTTGCCAGTTTATCTTTCATGTACGAAAGATGTAGAAGATAAAGGAAGACCACAGCTGATGCAGTTTCAAAGACAGAGATGACTTCTTACCTCCAAATGAGGTCATGCTTTTTAAAATTGCCTCAAAAATTATTACATAGGGGTTTAGCATAAATCTTGATATGAAATTAATTTTTACTGTATTATAAATTAAACTTTGAACCTTCACAACAGTCAGATAAAGAGCCATGTACAAATGACAAATTCAATCTATTTTCAGAGAAAACTCCTATAGTCCAGAAAGAATCTTCACTGTACATCCACAAGAGACTGATTTTACATACACAGTAAAATCCTATTCTTTTCCTACCCCTGGAAAAGCAGTGCAAAAACAAACAAGCAAACAAAACCACTACAAAACCAAAACCAAACAAAAAGCAGCCATTAACCCCATCACGTAGGCTTTGGATGAACAGTAAATAAGAGAGTCCGCCACCTAGAAAAAATAACTCTAGCCATGAAATCAGAAGGGAGAAAAAAAACCAAACCAGCCCAAAAAACTAATTCTTGAACTTTAAGAAAAAGTGACAATGTTAATTTCTACAAAAGGGGACCAAAGATACAGACAGTTTGAAAAAAGGCTACTGTTCTGTATCCCATTCTGTTCTGTGTTGCTTGTAGTAAGGAGAAATCAGCATAGGAAGATTTCCAAGGCTTGTGGTATGTGCTGCAATTATCAGAGGTTCCTGCCAACGACACTGTGAAGAACCACATGCCCAAAGTGGAAGACTGCACTAGAGTGACTCCAGGAGGCTGTGGGAGAAAGCCAAAGAGGAAAGAGATCCCACATTAATCCCAGGACAAAAGCGTTTGACATGAGAGGGCCTATTTCTACAGAGAGCACCAAGACAAACATCTTGCAGCCAAGAAGTATGTTGGACAGACTTACCAAATGAACTGACTCACATCAACACACATGGTTTGAGGGACAACTCTTCCCTTTTCATACCTGAACACAACACTTTCATAAATAGCTGTAAGGACAATGCTCCAAGTTATGAAAGCTCCAACACCACATCAAAGACATGCTCTCTACAGCTCAGAAATTTAATTTTTAAGGAGGAAAAACCCACCTATGTTTTTCTGTCCATGAAGACAATAAAAATAGAAAACGAAAAATAAAGGGGTCTGCCTACCGTGATGCAAAATACTACTTTGACCTCCATTATTCCTTTATACCCACAAATTATACTTCTCCTAGAGAAAATGCATGCAGAAAAAAGGACTTTAAATAAGTAATTTGCTTTATTTTATAAAATCTGGAACAAGGCTTTGTCTACTCACAAAATAGACTACAACCACTGCCCTCATGTCACCTATCACATCTCAGAGCAGAACAGCATCCACTGAGACCTTCATTGGAATGGTCTCTATCTTCCCTCCAATATGGTGAGCACTGTGGCCCTGTTTCAGCAGGCAACAGTGAAATGTCTGAATAAACCCCAGTTTAACCCCAGATCTTTCCTGGATCTTAACTAGAGTGACTCAGCATCTGGCAGGATTGAGCCCTAAGGACATATGCAGCAAGAAATTAGCAGTTTCCATTTAAATGCTAATACTCACTTTTCCCAGTGAAAACTGAAGTATAACAAGTGATCTCTCATCACACAGAAAGAGCCTTGATTGGTATTTAATGATCACAACAAATACTTAGAAAGCATGAAATGAAGTTAATAAATCTTCTGTTGAGCCTGACATTTTCAGCAAGCAAAAGTACTCAAAGTTTTCAAAAACAGTTCCATCCAACTTTCTTCATCTTAAACTAAACTTTCCATATTCTTCCGTCAAAAATCCACATATTGGCACTACACAAATTAAACTGAAAATATCAGCTTCTTGAAAAAATTCTTTTCAGAGTTCTTTTTAGTGCTACCTATCATACAAAATGCATCATATTCTACAAAATTCAAGTTTGTCCGTCAGTACTATTCACTGCAGCACCTGTTTGCCTTTCAGTGATAAATTAAGAAATAAGATAAACACTATGGAAATTGGGTGGTTTTTTTCCCTTTCTTACTCCAGCCTCCTAAAAGGATATAAATACAGTTTTGTTTGTTTGGGGTTTAGCATTTTTAAGCTACATTCTGTTTTAAGTAAAGGTAAACCAAGGATGATAATTAAATAATTTTCACAATTAACTGAACAATTCAGTAATTTTTTTTAAAATAGTCTATAAGATTGCTTCTTCTTTCTCCTCCAGAAAAGGGAAAGATGAAATAAACAAAAGCTTGTGAGACTCTAGGCCCTGGGACTTTTGAAACTTATTAGTCAATACTTAAATTGTTTGTAATAGCTTCAATGAATTAGTCACAACTGAAATGGCTGCTTAGTTTAACAAAAACTTCTCAGTTTCTTCATAAACTTGTAATACTAAAATACTCACTCAGAAAAAAAAACATCCTTTCTTGAAGTCTCTTTGTGCACAAATGAAAAACATTTTTGACTTTAACATAAAAACAATGCTGTAATTACCTAACCCAAGAACTGCCCCATTTTTTTTTAAATGCAAGCATATATGTGTATATGTGTGTACACATGAGAATTAAAATACTCCCACACTACAGTCCCAGTAAAAAACACCATAAAACTTTCTCCAGAGTTCAAATGCATATGTAAAATACATTAGGAGCAATGCAGTTCTATTTCAGTCTTATGTGCAGTACACTCTGAGTAGAGATACATGTACCAAAATTCCACATTCAGACTCCATACAGTACCACAGTCAACTGTAGAGGAGCATCTGGAACATTCCTAGAAAGAAAATGGAGACTCTTACAGGCTCGAACTATTCTTTGCAACCTGTCCAATAAAGAAGTTGTTACAGGTACTTTCCCTTCCCTTCTTCATTGACTGCCCCTTCAACAGAACAGATGGATGGCCTTAAGTGTTTGAGCACTGGGCTCGTGCCATGGCACTAAAGATGCACATCAGACTCGGCCTGTGTGATGGTGTGAGTTACATGATACTAAATATAAGCTTTTTATATCTCCTTATTCATCTCTGGAAAGATTTGTACAGCACAACAAAGAACTAACCCATGGCCACATGAAACATAACCTGCATTTGAGCCTGTTGAATCAGATCACCTCATCAAATAAGTCTGGTCAATTCCATTTCCATTATATATTTCTACAATTATGAAAGTCCTCTATCCCATGAAATTAATTTTGAAAGACCTCAAGGTAGGTGGTCTAAGTTCAGCACCACATGAAAGCAAAACAAGCTGTACTCAAGAAATATGACTCTTTTCAATATACCAATTGTAGACAGAGCTGGTAGCAATTCTGATAGCTGCTAGGAAACTAGAAGTTACTTAATAACTACGACTTGAACACTAGTTTCCAATTGTAATTCTGCCAACTTTGAATTCTTCAGGCTGAAATTCTTCTTGCTTATCTCAATCTAGTTTTTTGAAATTATATTAAAAGAACTGCACCACATCTGTAAGACAGAATGTTTGTGCTGTCCACAAAGCTCATATATAATGCTTTATGTATTTGAACAAAATACAGGACTCTTCGAACCTCTTTGAGAAGAAATCTCCAGGCATTCAGAGGAGAGACTTGAATGACCCAAGAGTCTTGTCACATTTCAGACTTAGAAGAAATGCCTAGTATGGCCAATCTGATAAATCCAAGTCCCTCTGTCTAAACTGTAGGTTGTTGAAGACTGGAGCTTGGATTAGACAGATCCAAGGAAAAGCAAGTAGACACCTAGGCAAATAAGGGACAGGAGTAAAGGTGAATGCGGGGGAAAGTCTAAAAAAGATGATGCTACAGGGGTCTATTTATATTAAAACATTCTCTTCTAACATCTGGTTGAGTTCCCAGGCACACGAAACTCAACTTGCATGTATGTGCATTTGCTATGGCCATATTGCTTTCACAGGACCCCTGACTTAGTATATCCCTGCATTCAGTACATGAATAAAGATGGCACAACAAACTAAATCTTATCTGCAGGACACCTGCTTCATTTATAAATGGGAAGCACACAGCAAGTGCTGGAAGGAGCAAACACAACAGTGGAGTCCAGCACACATCACCAAGCAGTTTATGATGGAGCACCCTAGGGTGAAATGGGATATCTGAGAAAAACACACATGCTGTGCTTTGAACACAGCAAAAGGACAAGACAAAACCTGGGGTATGGAACTTACAAAGAGCTGCAAATAAACCCACAGAAGAATGTCACAACCTTAAGTATAAATTGTCTTATCTAAGAGAGAATTTTCACACATATTGTTAAAAATTGATTTCCTACTACCTGAGAGAAACCACAATCTTAAATCCCAGGTTAATGAAGCCACAGGGGCTTAAAAACTATCACTAGAGTTTTGAAGGAAATAGAAGTTACACAAGCAATATGTGAAGACATTTTAAAATAAAATTTGTACAAAAATTCTTTTAGACATTTAGTATCTCATAAGGAAACAACAGAATCAAAAAAATTTTATTTCTTCTTTCTAAACATTGTCATAAAAACACTTGATGATTTACATTAACAAAATTTAACTCAAGTACCAAAGTCCCTTTAAATTTCAAGAGTAACTCCTTGGCAAAGTCTTGAACTTAAATTACATCAAACACACGTGCAGTAAAATTCAAGGGGAAACAAAGTTTCTGACCCAAACAGTTACCCTATGCCACAGAGAACTCGAATTGCATCCTGTGCCCATTACTCATTAAGGCAGGAGCACTTCTCAGGTGGCAACAACAAGCCCCTTCTCACCACAACAAAACTGGTACAGCAGCTCTGTACAGACAGAGTGCCCAGCACAGCCTCACTGTGCAGCCTCGATTCCTCCCCAGAGCACAGTCACCCATCCTGTCGAATGAGACAGTGGGGAACAGCAAGAGGTCTGGTAAAGCAGAGCCTGTATCCTGATAGGTGCATAAACAGGTAACATTGTCTGCTGCTCCCACTTCCTAGTCAGCACATTTTCCTTACAGAATATTAGCATTCTTTCAGATTCATCTGTTCAGCCTGGAAAAAATAATCTTAAATATTTTGTCCATGCATTTACAGACTGCATAGATTTTAGTTGTGACTGGCTCATAGCTTTCAATATTTAAACATGGTTTTACTTTTAGAAGAAGAGAAGTGTGACTGTTCTAGAAGTCACAGTACAAGAGATAAAGCAATGAGAACTTCCGTATGCAGAAATTATCCAGCTAGCTAAAATTTTTTCATAAGTTGCATGCTTGCTAAATTACAGGCTAAATTACATGTTAGAACCAAAGATCATACATAAAAACTACATTAAAATAGTTACAACTGCAGCATGGCTATCCTACTTACAAACAGAACCAAATACATGAGAAGTTACACAATATAATATTTTCCATCCATTCACTTCTTACCAGAGCACTGGATTATTATCACAAAGTATACAGTGTGATAAGGCAAACAATCCAGAAAAGTTATTTATGGACAATGGAAAAATGAAGTAGAGATCAAAATAGTATTTTGTCTCAGGAACTAGCAGAAACTGCTATCAATAATAGAAATGTACAACACTGTATATACAAAAACCCCAAACAAACAAATCACAAAGTTAAAAACAAGCTTAATTATCTAATCAACATTTCGAGAAGAAAAAAATTCTGTGAAGTATAAGACTGGTCAGTGCTCAAGGAAAAACAACAAAAAGAAGATGAGTGCTTTGATGCACTATGGAAATAAAACTGCTTCTTACACATTTCTGCAATTATTTTTCCCAGGGCAGCAGGAAAAATATATTTTGGGCTCTTTATTTACAAGCTATGAAGATCTTATCTGTTATTCTGTAGAGTTGAATAACAATAAACCTTAGAAAGAAAAGCTTCTTTTCAGTTTGATGTTGTTAAATCTCAGTGTGTACTACAGGCTAAAGAAATTTGTGTACGTCAGGTTTCTGAAAGCTTCCAAAGCATCTGCAACTCTATATAAAAACAGACCTGAGAATCAGAAAACCGAAGTACTTAATTTAGGTGTTTTGTGAAAATTTTGAAAGGATAATTTGTTCCCTTGACAACTTAAGAGTTTAATTCCATTTGAAGAGTTCTTACTAAATATTACTAAATGGTTGTAACAGTAATAAGAAGAGGTGAAATAGAAAAAACTTGGCAAAGGGAATGTTATAAATCAAAACTATGCTTTTCATAAAAGCACCAATCCTAAATCCCACAGTGCCTCTTCTTACTTGACTACCTACATAACAGACTAGAGAGACTTTTAACGCCTAATGTCCAAATCAAGGTTACAAAGAATAATGAAGAGTTGCCTGATCTAAACTGACAGTCTCGTTCCAAAGAAGCCACTTCAAGCCACACATCTACGTTTAGACAAAAGATAACAATGACAGCACTTAACTCTAAAATACTGAGTAGGCGGAAAGAGAGGAAAAGCTCTAATTATCCTAAAACTAAGTCCTATGAAACAAGCATCTAAGAGCTAAAGTTACACTAGGAAGAAATCCAAGCACATTAAGGCACAGACATGGAATTTAGGCAGCAGAACATACATACTAGCTCACATAAATCCTTGCACTAGTCCCTTAGTAAGAGAAATTATGCAGCCATGGAATCAGAACCAAAATACTCCAGCCACTTAAAAGCAGGAGTAACTTGTTTCCTTTACGATAAAATATGTTGCAACTTGTGTTAAATAACCTACCGCATTGAAGGAAATATTTATACTATTTAATTACCAAAGAAAACAGAAGAAGCTAGAAGGACCTAGGAGAAACTGAAGGAATGGGCAATAAAATGGGTAGACCAAAGGAGTACTGACAAATTAAAACAATAAACACTGCATGCATAATATAAATAATCTAGAATTATACTGGAATATAAGCAACAAACTTAAGAATTCAGAATTGCTTTAGAGGCTCCCATAAAACATTTAGTTCTTCTGCAACCAGAGAGGGAATAAAAAACAAACTTAGTCTGAATAAAACCTGGGGTAACAAAATGCCATGAAAGCTATTAAATCATCACTACAGAAGTCAATTGGATGTTATACCAGAGCACAGTGTTCAAATGAAGATAAGTTATCTTGGAATAAATATGCAGTGCTGGAAAGTGGAAAGAGAATCAGCAATTCCCACAGTACCACCAAAGTCCAACTTCATTTTCACCAAAGTGAAACTTTGTATGTCAACAGTCTAAAGAACAAGGAGAGCTCTTCTTGAAGAGGAAACATAGCAGAAGTGCACACCCAGTATGGCACAGCATTGAGAACAAAGAAAACTGTTTATTCATCTTTCCTCTCAATGTGGAAAAAAAAAAAGTGAAATAGAACTGTGACTATGCCAGAAACAAGAAAGGAAGGCATTTCACTCCTGGCTTGCTAAGCAACCTGTGCACTTCCTTCAAAGAGGAAAATGGGAGCTAGACCATGCACTAAATGAGATTTTTTAAAATTATCTATTTATAAATATAACAAAATAGTAATCATTACAATATTCTCTAAAACCAGAGGACATGATTTATAAATCCACACAGTTTCTGGATTAAGGCCACCAATATGGTAGACTTTATGTTCTAAGTCTGTGCCACATCTTTCTAAAGATTGGAAGAGCATTCCTAAAGGAAAGTTGATACTCCTTGTAATTCTCCAGAAAGCAAACAAAGTATGTAAAAGCATTACATGACACTCATATCAGTGAACTACAGCAGACGGTTTGTTTCCTCCTATTAGGTCTTGGTAAAAAGGAAGAGTAAACCTACCTGAATGCTAAACAAGTAACAACCACAAAATCATACATTCAAAGCACAAACAAGTGCTGTAAAAGTCCCTGCAGACTTCTTGCTTCAGGACAGATGCTAAGAGCTTATATGAAATAAGGCCAATGTTTTCTGCAGGGCAAGGACATTTCTCAACTGCTGAATTTCTTGCTCTTTTCTCCAAGGCAGCAGACCAGTGCCACCGTCAAAGGACAATGACCCAGATAAATGGGTGGCCCAAAACATTCTAGGAGCACCTGCCCTCCTCTACCATGAAAATGCTTCTCCTTTTGTACTGGTGTTTATTATACTGTTTATTAAAGACAGAAGCTAAACTTTGTCCAAATGATCTGATTTGGACTACTATACATACGCATACACTACGCAAGAATTAGATCAATTAAACGAAAGGGGGAGGAGGTTGTCACCTCCCAAAATGAAGTGCTATTGTTTATCCAGAGGCCTTCAATATCCTAAGAGTACTTGGAAGGAAATAACACCAACCCAGAAGGAGATAGCTTAAGATTTGAGACATTCAAGCTGTAGAAGTGCCACACAAAAAACAACATGAACTCATACTAAAATAATCTTTTCTTCTTGCTAATTTTAAAACAGATGAGTTGTACCTAGAATTCATTTTTCCATTCTCTAAAGTTCAGTAAACTTACTGTAGTGAAATACCAGATTTTCCCCTTCCTTGCAGGCAAATCATGCATAAATGGCAGTTCACTTAAAAAAAAATTGTGCAAATATATTTCAATAAACGAACTATGCTCCCACTTAAATTAAAAAGTTGACATGACAAATAGATGAAAACATGAATCTTCATTAACACCTTTGGTAACCTTAGCCCAGCTGTACTTTCATTCATCAAGCTGTCCTTCACATCCTAAAAACACAAGTGAGAAGTGCTCAATAAGACCTGAAGCACTTTGTAAAAGACATAATTTCCATGGAAGTAGGAAGATAAGGGTGTTGTTTAACTTCACAAATTGCTTCTATCAACAAACAAGACATTATTTCATACACGAGAAATTTTTCTTTAATCTGGAGATGCAGAAGTTTCCAGACTTCTTTAATTTTTATCTGTTTCAAGGGGGTAATCCTTGAGACCAACAAAACCAACCTCACAAAACAGTGGCATGGAGCAGTCAAAAATACATTATCCTACAAAAATGCCTTCATCTTCTGCTAACAGCTTTAGAAACTGCTCAAGTACAAAGAATGACCATTCATATAGAGAAAGCATTTCTGAATAGCAGATAATATGGAGAAGCAATGGCAAAAAAGCATCACTGTGTGGGGAAAAAAAAAAAAAAGAAAAAATCATTCACATAAATCATTAACAATATTGTTGGCTCTTCCTATACCGTACCAGAAAGATATAAAAGGATGTTAATATTTAAAGAGGCAATAATCAGGGTAGGAGAATAATGAAGACTAATATGACTTGTAGTGCAAAAGCTCCCACAGGCCCTGTTCTGGATGGGAGTCCCACAGTGCTATGTATGGCAACAAAGATGAGTCCCCACCTCAGAAACCACACACCCCAAAGGCAATTAAACTAAAGTAAAATTAACTAGGATATTAATCTGATGTGTTTAACAGCTCTGGTTCTTAGATGTGATATGTTTTTGGAGTCTGTACTACCACTTCCATCTAGAGAAGAAGATTACAATCCTTTTTCTGACAACTTGATTCAGGAACAGTAAGGGATGCTAAGGAAGAAGAAACAAAATATTCACCCTCTCAGTCATGAAGTGCTTGGCCTACACAGATGCTGTTTATCCAGCAGAAGCGGCAAAATAGACTGCTTTCTACGTAGTAAAAAGCAGATTCCTCAATTACATAATCTCTTTTTTTAAGAAGTTAGTAATGGGTGTTTTGTTTCTATAATATTCACTTCAATCAACAAAGAAATTTTCAAAGTCCATTTCCATCAAAATATTAACCTGTGGCCTTATGCTGTAGGCCACATTTCTCCTGAGCATGAGCAGAAGTGTTACCCTGAGTGGTTACGACCTTGTCCCTCTGGTTGGACAGGGAAGAACTTGGTCCCCAGGTCATTGGATGCTTCATGTAAACAATATAGTCTGACAAATATAAGCCTTAACTACGTAGCAAGAAAGGCAGACATGTTGCAGAGGCAGACATGTTGCAGACTCCTTGAGGAGCAGACCCTCTGTCTGGTGTGGAACATCTGGCCAGGTAGAGAGACATCTGCCCAGGCCCACCAGACACACATTGTCTGGAGGGCATGGATGCTTAGTGAGTCTGCTAGGTAGGTAAGAAATGCTTTGCCAATGCTTAGATGCTTAAGCTTTCTATGCATAGAAATTAGTGCTCTAACAGATAAATAAATCCTTTGAGAAAACTTCATGGAGTCATCCTTCTTGTCATTATGCCTCTCGGACTATGGGTGTTACATTAACCCCTCATTTGCATTATGTATTCTTTATAAAACACATATTTTAAGAGAACACTGCAGGAAAATGGCTGGAAGTCATCCCAGAAACTACTGCATTATATATCCATTCTGTAAGTCAGGTGAAAAGGATAGTATACATTATTCTAGACTGGAAGACAGAAAAGAACAAGTCATTGTGGATTCCTTGCTGCCGGAACAGCAGAAAGGCTTTTTATGCAGCAGGAATATCCCTTTCAAAACACATACACAGTTCTTCGTAAAATTGGAAGATTTAATCCATTACCAACAAGTTTTCTGCTCACTTTTGCTGCATTGGAAGACAAAGGGAGACTATAATCACAGTTCATTCACAAAGCAATTAACACAGATGCACAAACTTATGCAAATATTTAGTCAGAAAGTTTTACGAGGAACCTTGTTCTTCAACAATCAATACAGTAGCAATGTGGAAAAGTCTATTATGGCTATATGGTCTACCATACTTCCTAAGAGAATTGGGACTGTTCAGCCTGGAGAAGAGAAGGCTTTAAGGTGACCTAATTGTGACCTTCCAGTACCTGAAGGGAGCCTACAAGAAAGATGGAGAGAGACTATTTACAAGAGCATGTAGTGATAGGATAAGAGGGAATGGATTCAAACTGAGAGTAGGTTTAGATTAGATGTTAGAAAGAAATTCTTTACTGTGAGGGCGGTGAGGCATTGGAATGGGTTGCCCAGAGAAGCTGTGAACATCCCATCCCTGGAAGCGTTCAAGGTCAGTTTGGATGGAGCTCTGAGCAACCTGGTTTCCTGAAAGGTGTCCCTGTCCACAGCAGGGGGGTTGGAACTAGCTGATCTTTAAGGTCCCTTCCAACCCATGACCTTCTATGATAGACACAGACAGAAAAAGGAGCCCAGAATAACATAATGAAAAGAGCCTTGATACATATGCTGTTTAAAGGTGCAAATACAGTAACAAATTACAGACTGCTTTCAGGATCACTCTACTTCTAAAACCTCTAAATATGAGCATTACTAAAATCCTACCATTCAATACTAAATACTGAAAATTAACTTAATATATCCTACTCATCTTTAATCCTGTAATACCTTTAAGTTCTGATGCACCTAATTGCTAAGTATTGCTGTAGCTAAAGATTATCTCCATCCAGATAGATCCTAAGAAATCCCTTAAGCACCCCTTTTTGCAGAGGGATGAAGCAAGACCTGAAGGTAACAACATAGGGAAAATGCATGAACAATTGCAGCCTAACAGAGATACTAGAAAGCAAGGCAGCACCCAGAAAACTACAGCTCTTAATGGCTCGTTTCCATTTAAATGGCATCCAGTGTTAGCTTTCAGTTACCACTCATCATACAGCAGCTACAGTCCGAGTCAAACCCTGTTTGCACAGCTGGGAACTCGGGTGCTTAACACACAGAGCCCAGCGTAGCCAAGAGCCACCTTGAGGACAAAGCTGATAAAACCAAATGCTGATTTCCTTGCTAGGAAGAATAAACACGTACAAAACTGGTATCTTTTTATGAACAACTGAACACCTACATAACAACAGAAGTGGCTCTGTGCATGTGTGTCTATATGCACAACTTGGGATAACATCCAGTGGCTGCAGAAGCCTGTCACTGGATGACTGTGTGCAAGGCATCAGGGGTGAGGCCAGGGACATGGGGCTCTTGCTGCACTCCACAGGATGTTCTCAGGGGGCTCCTTCTAATCCATCTCCACTTGTTTGCTATGACACGTTGCCCTCTCCACTGCCTAAAGCACAAGGTGATCTAGTGCCCAGAGAACTCAGTGGAGCAGACGTGAAGTCACCACCACAGACCTTCTTAATCTTCTACTATCCTCTAAAGTTGCACAGCCTGAAGAGCAGCTTGGAGTCTGGAACCCCCAAACTGTAGGTATGTCAAGTTGCCCACAGCTAAATGTCATATATCAATTACCACCTTTGAGGTACCTTGACTTCCTGGTGCCCTCTCTATCTTCAGCATCTGTACAACTGCACCCATTAAGAGCCAAAAGTCAGATTAACCTGCTTAGCACACCTAACATCAGTGTGAACACTGTAGGAACATGTTTAAATTTGACACTGAGTAATTAAAGTAAATCATATGTATTTAAAGTACACTGTTCTAAAGGCACTCAAATCACTGCAGCACTGTAGATAATTATGTATAGCAGTCAGTACACTGAAAAAAGAACATGAGGAAACGTTCCTGACAAAGTGAAGGGAGCTGGTGTGCTCTGAACATAATCTGAAGAAAGAATATGGGTGTTGCATAGCACAAAACCTATAAATTAAGCTGTCAATATAAAGAGAGAATAGAGGAAATAAAGGTGAAAGAAAAACAGCTATTTCTTCAAATGAACTTCAGCTGCTGAATCCCTTTCCATACATCTAATTGTATGTATTTTAAAATCCAGTATTACTTTGTTATAAGCATTATTTCCTAGATATCAAAATCAGCACAGAGGACCACGTACTTCTTGATACCAATTTGACAGGTTACTATATTACACTTTTCATGCTTGGTATACTACAACAGTTAATTTATAAAAACCAAAGCTCTGTAAAAACAATGTTATGTCTGTAGGATATTTTCATGAAACATTGTTTTGCCTCTAATAGCCCCTAAAAAAGTAAAAATATCAGTGGATAACAAAGGGTTCTACCCAAAATGACTAATGAAGAAGGAGAGGGTAGCATGTGAATCTGCAGCAAAACATACTGTAACTATTGATTTCTGCAATAAGTAGCAGGTTGTCTTTCAGATCACAGGTACTTTCGGAGTTACACAAACGTCCTTGCTTGCTCAACAGTGAAGGTCTTAAAACAATTGACCTGATTTTTTTTCTTTTTTTTTTTTTCAGGGGTTAAGGGCTACTATTCAATCTACTGGGTATCAATTAAAAAGAAAAAGGACCACAGAAACACAGTAAATAATGAATGATGTTATAACAGAAAATTACATCATTAGCATGAGTAGAATAAGCAAACCTAAAGCAGCACAGCAGATTAATGACAGTTACATCAACATGAAATCTGGTAAAAGACAGTTTTAAAATGCTCTTACACAACAGAAACCTGAAAAGGCAGAAGCCTCTTATGAAGCTGAACTTAGACACACAGAATGAACTACAGGTAATGCTGCTGAGAGATGTATGCATCTTACCCGTGAGTACAGCTTTTGCTGAAGGGTCTGCCAGATCCAGTGCAGATTTCCCATCGGTGTTCCGAATGTTTGGATCAGCTCCGTGCTGCAGCAGCACTGTGCAGGGAAAGCAGAAACAGTATCTTACCTCAGATATACACAGGTTATTTACTGTTAAGTGTCTCCTCGGCATGATGTAGGCATAAACACACATTGCACAATTTTCTTTATTTTTTTCGTCTGGGTTTTTTTTTCCTTTCTCTCCTTTTTTTTTTTCCTGTTAAGCACTGCAGCAAAGGATCTTCTCCAGACTAAGGCTAAGTTGGCAAGTTAAGATATAGTGAGACCACATGACTGCATGATAAACATGAACCCTGAATCTCTTGCAATACCCAGGTTTGGGTTCCTCCTGACAGCTAGCTGGTACACTGTGCAGTCACTGACTCACACTGGGAAGTCTGTTGTGGAACCTGCTTCTGCCTTTACTACCCCTACTGCTGCTTGTTACCACTCCCGTTCCTATTCCTGCTGTATATCCCAAATTACCCCACCTCTGTAAATCAGTAACACTCCAGCCTTTCAGTGGCTCATCACTTGCACAGAAAATCTTAACCACGGCGTACCAGCTTCACCTTCAAGGACTGCAACAAATAGGGTAAGATGTGAAATCTGGTACCCTGCAGACTGGATGTTCAGAGGCTATTATTCTCACTAGTGTTTCTTTTCCCTACTAAGCCTGTAAACACATAAAAGTTCAAGTACATAAAAATACTTAGAATGCAACATGCAGCCATATGGCTAGGAAGGCATTGATACAGTAAATTATCACCAACTAGAAAATCTCGCTTAAAAATCCAGTATTTCACCTGTAAACTCTTTTGATCAGAAACAAAATAACGAAATTGAGATCACTACCTCTCAATATCGAGGCATTTCCTACAGAACTGGAAAACAAAGCCCACAGCAACATCAGAGAGCTGACAAAAATGGCCCAAATATCATGCAAAATAAGCACAACATATTATAAATTCAGACCAACAGTTACACACTTATTCTGCACAAGTGTGAATAACATTATAACACTATACAGAGACTCAAGGTCAAGGAGTCAAGTAATAAAAGCAAGCAGACACTTATGGTTGCTCATACAATCACGTCTGTTGAGACATAGGCGGACTGAAGAAGTCAAGACAAAGAAATACTTACACTTTCTGAAACTAAGGGTGCAAAATCACTTCATAGACAGGATTCTCAGGCAAAAAACATAACCAAATTCAGAACAAAAGTAATTACTGCTATCATATTTATAACCAGTAAAACATTTTTCAGTAATAAACTTTCTTTCTAAATTAAAAATTTAAATGGTAGTATTGTTTTTATTCAAATCTCTTTTCTTATACATTTCTGACTTTAAATTCCTTTAACACTGCCAAATTTGATATATTTTAGGTCACAAGATGCAATGCTACATGAATTTTTGCAGACATTCGGTGCTTCAATGAAGTAAATTGACTTATTTTATGCTTTGCTGAGAAGGTACAATTGTCCAATGTCTTTGAAAGAAGACTCAAGTAGGAAGACTGGGCTTTTCCTAGGAGGTTTTTTGTTTGGTGGGGGTGGTTTTTATCCCATGTCAAGACAAAAACACCAAAAAGGAAAACAAAAAAATTAGCTAGCACGTGCTCACAGAATCTTGTCAGGATCTGGCACCTACATCTCTGAAGATACCATCTGTGCCATACATGCTACCACCCCCTTAGAGATCTTACTCACGGACAGGTTTGAGACTAAGCCAGCATCTCAAGCCAGTCAGGCACACTCCAGTAGGAAGAGGCAAACAGGACTTTTTGCAGACTTTTTAAATAGGAAGTACAGGAACTAAGTTTGGAGAGATACACTCGGTATGTCCTGTCTCTATTCTCTTGGACCCTGCTAGTGGACCTATATACCTGGGGAGAGGGAAGCCATTTGTCTCAAGAGGTATCAGGGTAAGAGTGGGACCCTAAAACAGTATATCAGCAACTAAGTGTCTACCAAGAGAAAGCAGGCAGTACAAAATGATGAAACACAGCACAGCACTGATGGATGAGGAGGTGACAAAGGATTAACATGGAAAAAAGCCTGGGACAAAGAGCTGGGGGAGAAAACTGAAAAAGATCATGGGGGGGATAGCTCAGATAAAAAGTCCATGAAGAAAGACAAGGAGAAAGGAATGACTGGGATCTGACCAGAGTTTGGAGGTTTGGACTAGCATGTGAAGCCAAGTTGAGGCAGGTCAGGGCAAGAAAAGTGACTCTGTAAAACAAGAGGTAACAGATATAGAAATCTCAAAGGGATCTGCAACTGCCTGAGCCAGATGCTAAAACTGAAGTACATGTTTTCAAGTCTGTTGATTCTTCAGCCCTCTGCAAACCAACCAACAGCATTTCCCTGCTACCTCTGTTGCCACGCACAGGTGACAACACCACAGTACTGCTGTCAGCGACTCTCCTGGCTAAAATGACAAAGGATTATGCAGTCTCTCTCATCTGTTCAGTCATGCCAATGAACCATGAAGTGTTTGGGCATGGCTTACAATACACAATTTCTGTGTCCGGTTTTTAGTTTTTTAAACACCTAGACAAACGCATCAAAAATTTACTGACCTACTTGAGCTGGTTGCCTGCAAACACCCTGAACTACTGACAGCCTGTGGAATATACACTTAAAGTGGCCAAACTAGGTTCAGAAAAAGAACCTATCAGAACTCAATTGCTGTAACCATGAGACTTATCCTTCTTGTCTCTACAATCACCATCCCATTTGTCATAACCCTTCCAGGCTCTCCAACAGCTGCGGATATGGTCCTACAGACAGTATCTTTATTCAGTCCTAGAAACACATCTACCCTATGAAGTGAAGGCCATGGCATCTTGAGAGAAGAAACCAATCATAAAAATAAAGCTTGTATTAGAATGCATAAGAATAAAGGAAGCAAACTTGGTCACAAAGGCAATCTTACTCTTGCATTTCCTCTACTTTTGATTCTAACCTCCTCATTCTTTCTAAGTGCACAATCTCACATAAAGATATCCCAGGGAGTAATGTTGTCATCAACAGGAATTAACGAGAGAAATCGACCATTTGATGTTTAGCCTACCAGTGTAACACAGCTGTACTTCTATACCTGGAAAACCACAGGTAGCTTCTAATTGAATGTTCTCCTGCGTGTTCAAAACCTTTAACATTTTAGCCCAACACAAAGTCTCTTCTAACCACAGGGTATTTGAGATCTAGACACAGTGTATCTCTCTAAATTACCTTTTCAATACACCAGGGATGTATAAAAATGTCAAGCTAGATCTTCCGTGTGGGGAAAAAAACATTCTCTCTACAAAGAAACACAACAGAACAAGCCATGCTAACTAATTGTAGCTATTCTGGATTTCAAACGCTGCACACTGGTTTTAGAGGATGGTTTCTGGGTAGCCTGAAAATGTAATGTGGCAATAGTTTATGTCAAGAAACTGCTGTAAGGAGGCAAGTGTAAGGATAGTGTGCACAAAAATTAACTCCTGGAACTTTGTTAATTACTATATTTTGATATGCTAGTTTATTTCCTCTGGATAATGGGGACATTATTCTTTCCGTACTGCAGGCAGCACTTTTAATGATCCAGCAATACCATTACCTGGCTATCCCTGCCTATTCTACAGACCATATTGTACAAAGAGTATAAAGAAGTTCTTCTTTTTACTGAATCTTCGCATTGGATATGGACATCAAAGTCTTGTAACTTTAACTATAGTACCAACATGGACTGATTCAGAGTTGTATTTTTACCCTTACTGCAACTGCTAAAATACTTGAGTTTCTGATCTTTGCATACCATCTGAAATGCCTTATTTAATTACACTGCTATTATGCCAGATCAGTACTAGGACATGAAAGGCCATATTCTTCCCACACTAAAAAAAAAAAAAGGTACTGTATTGCAGAGAGCACTACAACCACTAATCATTTCAGATAACTGCCAACTCGCTACAGCAGGATGAATTCTAAAATTAAACACTTGGCCCACAGCCTACTGCCATAGGTATTTTGAACTGTGAAGTTAACCAGCACAACCTCCCTTTGCTGTCAAATTATAAACCTCCCAAGAACAAACATTTTTACTTTTGGTAGTTTCAACCTCCACATTTTCACCAACAAGGTATCACAAAAATTTCCCTGGTAGTGACAAGTAAGTTTTTTAAACCAAAAACAAACAAAAGAAAGATTTTCTACACAGAAAACATCACCCAAGTACTCAGCCCTTCCTCCTTCATACTGCCTCAGTTAAAAGTGCACCAAAAGAAAACACTTTTTATTCAAAGACAAATACAATAGGAATAAAAATTAATTTGTCTGTATCAATATTAGGCACAAAGATCAGAATAGTTCAGTTATGACTTCTCTAGGCCCAACATCCACAGATTCCTGACTATCCTTACAGGAGTGTTGACGGAAAAGTTCACATCTGTTTTTGAATCAGACACATGCAAGCACAAAAAAAAGAGGGCACATCGAAACTTTTAACTGCTGAGTGAAAAATGCAAGAACAACAAGCAAACTTTCCAGAGGTATCTGTACTTAAATCTGCCTATTGCTTTTAATTACATATCCAGATTTCCTCACAGCTCTACCATTGCCTCCTCTCTCCCCATCAGATCTTTTATCACCGTGTCCCCCTGCCTTGTGTTTGCAGTCCCTTCCAGCTACCCCAGCTTTAGTATATATTCTTTTTTCCCCCTTTTCAACTTCAACTTCTGGAGATCATCTCCAAAGGTCCCTTTCAAATCATATTACTGTAGCTTTATCTACTTACTCCCAAAGAATCACGGAACATGAAAAACTGCCTAAGAAAAAGGCCTCCTTTTGACCTACAGCATAGGCACTATCTTCCATTTCTCGAAAGGACACCTTTAGGGCAGGTCAGTCTCTTACCAACCTTAGGTCCCAGGAAAACATACACCTCTTAGTACAAGTCTGATGTAGGATGTTTTCAAGTTATACTTGACAAGAAACAATGTGGTCATTTACCTCCACATTCTGAAAACATCTAAACAACACACTAGAATCCAAAGTCTTAATTTTTTTCAGACAATGCTAAATGCATCTTCTCCCCTTAACTACCTGCACATGTAAATACAACCACTGAGGTTTTGAAGGTTTTCTCATGTTACAAGAGCAAGTTTCCTACCTAGGTATTACACTTCTGTAATTCAGAGCCAATAATCCCATTTTGACAAACTACCAGACATATAAGCCTTTCTGCTAAATGACCATATATAACAAAAGATGTAGCACCCTACTCTTAGCTTCATAAAACTGAATATATGAGATACAATTAATAACATTAACCACAATTAATAACATTAACCACAACTGTATCACTGATTAACTTTCACCTCTGTGAGCAAAACCAACCTTGCCTTTGTGATAAAGAAAAAGGTTATATTCATCAGCCATCAGAATTACAAGGTGAAAAATGTGAGAGGCAGTATCACTACAGAGGCTGCAAAGAGCTCTAAAGGTTTAAGTATCACTACTAGACCTGACCACATGCATGGCCTCAAACACCACTGCCAGCTCAGTCAGGAGGAATTGGTGGAAAAAAAAGGAGAGAAGCAGGACCTTCTCGACTGCCCCTCTATAGTGAAAGCCAAAGCTGAATGAAGAGAGGAGTGCAGAGCAGAGAGGCTAAGCACACCAAAGGTTGCAGTTCAGAGTCAGGATAGGGTAGAGACAATAACCAGACACATCCGGAAGCACTGNCGAGACTAGTAATAACTGAAGAGATACATAAACTGTAATGCCACAGTGGTTTATTGGTAAAAAGGTATGACAGCCAGGTGGCAGATCAGATTATGCCTTTGGCAGGAGAGAAACAAACATGAAGAAGCACGAAGACGCAAAAAAGAAAAATAAAGGGAGGGCGTAGTTAAATCCCAAAGGCAATTTGAGGAGAAATACAGTAGAAGTGCTCATGGGTGCAGGCTGCCCAAGTAAGGAAAAGCTGCAGAAAACTGAATCTCCAGCAAAGGTGTCTGCAGACAGCTAACTGCCAAAGACCCCAAAGACCTGCATTATCGGGCTGTTTTATAGGGTTTTATTGCTAATGTGACAAACTGGAGTGGACTTTCCCACGGTGAGAGCTGCCTTTTCTGAGGCAAAGGCTAAGGGCCTCACTAAGCTGAGAAAATATGCCCATCTAGTTTCAGTGCCCATGGGACAAAGAGGCCATGCAGAACAGTGCTTAGCTAGAAGGGAGGTAAGGAGATTCCAACCACCTAGCTCCAGGGGAATAAGGAGCTTCTCTAGTAGGATGAAATCAGACAACTCTTCAAGCAAAAAGCAGGAGAGCATCCACCCTTTATCCCACCTTTACAATAAAAAAACCCCAACATTGAAGGACTGCGAAGAACTAAAGCTGACAGCCTGCAAAACAGCACTTTCACAGGCTATAATTTCCCAGAATCAAAGAATGAGTCAGGTTGGAAGGGTCCACAGCTGGTCATTAGGTCCGACCTCCCCACTCCTGCAGGGTCAGCTAGAGCACGTTACTCAGGATTGTGTTCAGATGGCTTTTGAACATCTCCAGAGAAGGAGACTCCACAACCTCTCTGGGCAATGTTTTGCTCAGACCACACTGGCAGAATCACCATCCCCAGCCCTGTGCTTTGGGTGGCTGCAAACATTCGATCAGGCAACAAGGTAAATTAGAAGAATGATCACTTGCCCAATCCACTTCCTTATGCAATGACATAACATGCTCTGTCTGGCACAAGAAAGGACAGCACAGGGACATGTGCTAGTGACAGAAGTTGAAAAAGATAATTTTGTGTTTTTAGTTATGAGTATATCTAGCATTACCAGCCAAAGTCCTGGTGGGTCAGTGTCAGCTGCAACCACTATGCCTTCTCTACTTCCCTTGTTCTGGGTATCCCGGTTTCCCATTACCCCAGACAAGGGTTTGTTCCCAATGAACCAGCATGTTGGTTTTGTTCTTTGTTGGGGACAGACAGAGCAAGAGACAAATACACCGACTGCAGTCATATGAAGCATAAGCTTACAAAAGCAACCCTAGGCTCCACTATGCTGAAACAAAAAATTTTTAAAGGAATTAGAAGGTGTACTCCAACAGCCTAGACAGAAACAAGAGTTCTGACAGTAGGAGAAGGCAGAAGACAAGTAGCAGGGTAAAACCGATGGAGTTTTGAACAACAGAGAAAAACCAGGGACTAATTATATATTAGGTACCAAGAGGGAAACACCTGTGAAATGCCTCAAAGGAATTAGAACATGGTCCTCTACGAAGGTGACAAGGTCACTGACACAGCTGAAGTGTCTCTATACCAGTGAATGCAGCCTGGGCAT
The DNA here is from genome assembly GCA_013390005.1 of Calyptomena viridis. Classification (NCBI taxonomy): domain Eukaryota; kingdom Metazoa; phylum Chordata; class Aves; order Passeriformes; family Eurylaimidae; genus Calyptomena; species Calyptomena viridis. Next base: position 360,807 of record WEIV01004657.1, on the reverse strand, counting down.
CTAACATGAGGAGATGGAAGCCACTTTGCAGCTGGAAAGCCATGATCTAATTACTATCACTGAAATATTGTGGGAAGGATCATACAACTGGAATGTTGCAACTGACCACTAAAAACTGTTCAGAAGGCACAGGCAAGGAAGGAAAAACAGACCATTGCCCTCCATGTAAAAAAAAAACCAACCACAAAAAATACCCTTCCATGGATTGACCCTAGAGACCTGCCTTGGAAAAACAGCAGTGAACAAGTTGAGAGCTTATGGGTAAAAATTAAGGGCCAAGGCAACAAAGGAGACCTCATGGTTGGTGTTTACTACTGATCAAGGGGAGCTTGTTGATAAAGAGTTCTTACTTCATTTACAGGATGTGTCATGCTTGCAGGCTCCAATCCTGCTGGGGGACTTCAATCACTATGACATCTGCTGGAAAAGCAGCACAGCAAGCTGTAAGCAGTCCAGGAGATTCTTGGGAGTGTGATGAGGATAATTTCTTAATCCAGGTGACAGACAGTGCAACCAGAGGGGAAGCATTATTAGACCTGTTGCCTACCAACACAGATGAACCAATTAGGGATGTCAAGACTGGTGGCAGACTGAGCTGCCCTGGTGGAATTCACTATCTTGAGGGATATGGACCAGGTAAAGAATAAAGACTCCAAATTTCAAGAGCGCACTTTCAGTTCTTTAATGAACTAATAGATGGGACCTCCTGGGGAACTGTCGTCAGAGTTGGCAACCCTTTAAGGACATCTTTCATACAGCTCAAGAGCTCTCAATTCCCACATGTAAGAAATCAGGCAAGGAAAGCAGGAGACAAGCATGGCTAACTAAAGGACCTCCTGGTCAATCTAAAGAAGGAAATGCACAGGCACAGGAACCAGGGATGTGTAGGCTGAGAATATTATAGGGATGCTTGCCCAGATGTGTACAAATGGGATCATGAAAGCTAAGGCACAGTCGAGCTGAATGTGGCACAGGATGCAAGTAATACCCTTATTACAAGAACACTAGCTAGAAAAAGGAAGATTAAAGTAAACATAACACCCCTGATAAGTAAGACATAAGAACTAGTGACAATCGACATGGAGAAGCCAAGGTACTCAAGTTTTTTACCTCTGTTTTCAATGGTAATCTCTCTTCCCACATCTCTCAATTTCCTGAACCTCAAGGCAAGGACTGTAGAATGAAGTTCCCTCCATTGCAAGTGAAGCTCAGGTTCAAGACCATCTGAGATACCTGAACATACATCTTGCTGGGTCTCATGGCCTGATGTAGCCCAGGGTCCTGAGGGAATTGGCTTATGGTGAGACAGCAAAGCCATTCTCAATCATATCCAAGAAGTCAAGGCAGTCAGAAAAAACCTCAGTGACTCAAGAAAGGGAAAATGTCACACCCATTTTTTAAAAAGAGGTAAAAAAGAGGATCCTGAGAACTACCAACCAGGCATCCTCATCTCCACACCCAGTAAAATCATGGAACAGATCCTCCTGGAAGACACATCAAAACACATGGAAGACAGGGAGTTGTTTAGAGACAGAAAGAGCAAATCATGCCTGACTATTTGGTAGCCTTGTATCATGGATTGATTGCATCAGCTGACAGGTTGTCCAGAGAAGTTGTGGATACACATCACTGGAAGTGTTCAAGGCCAGGTTGCTCAGGGCTTTGAGCAACCTGATCTAGAGAACGCTATCCCTGCTTGTGGCAGAGGAGGTGGACTACATGATCTTTAAAAGTCCCTTCCCACCCAAACCATTCTATGACTGTAATCCTGCAGACCAGTTCCTGGAGATACACAGTTTTAAAACTTACACAAATATGTGGTCTTAGATGGTCATTTCCAAGCTAAAAAAAGCTACCTCTAGTAAAAAAAGGGCACTTTGGCCAAATGTGATATAATCCAGACAAAAAGATAAGACCTGCTTGTATTTTCTGTTACCTTGTCATTAGACAAACAATAGGAAAAACTGCTGGGGGCATTAATACATGAGAGGAGTCTATACACACAGACAGCTTGGAATATGGCTCTCCTAGCAGAGGAATTTCTTGCTTTACAGATGAAATGACCATTTGGTCCAACAGGGTCGAGGACTGCCATATCAAACATCTCCCTTTATTGACACAGATCTGATCTTTGAAAAGCAGGTTCTCATGCATCCATACACTGCAGAAACTGTGCCAATTCCTACAGTAACAGGATGCAATACCAAACTGAGCAGAGGCCCAGTAAAACATGAAATGGAAACAATGCTTAGAGGTCAGATTCCTTCAGCTTAGGTGAGCAATTCATAGAAACAGGCTTCAAGGCAGCAATATGAAAACAAAGAAGCATCATGAACAAGGTGTCCCAGTACCAACTTTATGCTTGTTTGTTTTGAAGGGAGAAGGATCTAGACAAAAGGAGTATTACAAAGCACCGCTTTAGAAGGGCCTTATTCTATTTTCATGCAAACTCTTAATTTTTCAGAAAGACTCTTTTGTCTCAGTCTTTTCATTGTCTGTCCCAGAAGTACTTTCAGACTCTGCTTAATGAAGTTTCAGCCCCTTAGCGGGACAGCCTGATTCCTGGTCTATATATACATACTGTAAACCTTATTTCACAACATACTAGAAAAGATTTCAATGCATTCTAGAATTAAGTTGGCACTAGATGTTCCAGAGATCAGATTTATCTACTCAAAGTACAGTAAGGGGAAAGGATCTGAACCAGACAACCAAAACCACAAGCATCATTGCAACAGTAAGAGCTCTTCCAGCAGGGGAAGAAGACACCTTTTAAAAAGGCTTCCTCCTCCCCCAGTGATTGCCTTCAACTGTTTCTCCATAAGTAGGTGCATCCCAAGTTACACAACCCTGAGTAACATGCTCAAGCACGGAGGTTGGACTGGACCACCTCCAGTGGTACCTTCCAACCTTATCCATTTTCTGATTTTAATTATGACTAGTTTTCTACATGTAGGAAGCACTACAAAAGTGTTCCCTGGTATGCCAGTTCTGCCTACCTGTGATTAAATATGCACAGAAAGAAAGAACATGCAGAAAGTTCCAGAGCCTGTAGGCAGCACAGCAGGCTGATAATATCCTTCTGCCCTCAGAGAAAGAGCCAGAGTTGGTAGAGTGCTCAGCCTACATGAACAGCAATTCAAAGCCTTGATCTTGCCTGGGTTTAATGAAGTAAATATTCCTGTTTCCTTTTTTGGATGCAATACTTTTCAAGCTAAAATTTTCCAATTCAGCTAACAGTGAGAAGAAAAGTATATGCAGGTTACAGCAGAAAGCAGTTTTCTAGAGAGTAACTCTGCTGGGCTTTTTTTGCATCATGCAAAAGACAGCAAGTGTTCATTACAGAACACTTGCCCCAAGAACATTATCTGCATAAAAAACTTGTATTATAAAGGAAGCTTTGAGAGTTCCACAATGAACCTGCAAAACATAAGAATTCTTTGAGGTTCATTGTAGAACTCAAAACTTCAGTTTTGACAGTAGATTAAGCATTTACTTAATCTCATTTATTTGCAGCCATGATCCATGAACATGCAGCCTTTTTTCACTGAATCACACTGAATCATGGAACAGCTGGGGTCAAAGGGACCTCTGTAGATCACCTGGAACAACCGTCCCGCCGCAGCTGGGCCACCTACAGTCAGTTGTCCAGGACTCTGTCTAGATGGCTTTTCAGTATCTCCAAGGAAGGAGACTATACAACCTCTCTGGGCATCCTGTGATTAGTCAGCCCTGATGGTAGAAAGTGTTTCCTGGTGTTCAGAAGGAACCTACCATGTTTCAATTTGTGGCTTTTTCACGCAGGGGCTTAAGAATCACACCTAAGTGTGTTCAAATTGTCATCTGGAACACACACGTTGTTAGTGTGCAAAATGAAATCGAAGACCCTTTAACCAAAAGAGCTCAAAAAAAACCCCCAAAACATTTAGCCCATTTGTATGTGGTATGAGTTAAGGACTCACTATGTGACAATTCAATCATGACCCTTTTCCTTGCAGGCAACGATTCCGCAACTACTAAAGTTTCTAAGCATTTGGTTTAATATACTACTTATTGAACAGCTAAAAATCTTAATTGTTGCCCTACTCTCTGGGCAATTTATGTTTTCATCTATACCCCAAGCTAAAAGTTGCTTTAAGGAAGTGTCTTCACTGCTTGGTCCCAATTTCACTTTTCTGTAAACAAATTCACACATTTTCTACTTCGAGTTTTATTCAAATAAATGTCTGACAGATTAAGAGCTCTGCTTTCAGAGTCCTTGAAAAGCAAAAGCAGTCACTGAGGCAAAAAAGGTCAACACACAGTATCCTAAGAGGAAAAGGAAGTGAGGAGAGTTAAGAGAAACCAAAGATGAATTCCAACCTCCTGCATACGCTAACCATTTCTTCCAGGTGAAGTTCTGGGGGAAAAAAGTCCTGGTGGAAGTCAAGTTACAGACTGTGCATGGAATTAGCTACGTGGCTATCAGAAGGCATTATTTGCCAGTGTACCAAAATCTAACCCTTGGGAAGCA
>WEIV01004657.1:334862-351785 GCA_013390005.1 Calyptomena viridis | reverse complement strand
ACAGACCTCAATTACCAATATCCCCTCTAATTCTTATTAAGACACTACTAGTCTTCTTACAGGCTTCTGTCAATCCAGCAGCTAAATCTATAGTCGGTGTAATTATTTTTCAGTTAAGGTACTAAAACTTCTCCCCACCACCCCCACCCTCATCTCCAAAAAGAACTGGCTACTACACAAAATTCTGCTCTTGGATAAAACTGCCTATGATATATTTTTCGCTATTATTATTTTTTCAGATAGCAAAATCAGATACTGCTTTAACTTTTAAAGTGATACAGTTCTTCTGCTTGTATTCTGAGGCAAAACACTCTGCACATTCTAAAATTTCAAAGGACAAAAATATCATAAACTGCAATAATTTCACTATTTGCTGTACACGCCTTCTTTGCAGGGTGACCAAACAGAGAAGTAGTTCAATGATTGGGCACATTAGCATTTCTACAATTCCTTTAAGGTTTACTGTGCACTAGTTCTACCCACAAAACTACCTTTCATAGAATTTTTTTTTATTACTAACAGAAGGTTTATCTGCCCTGTAGAAAGGGGTCACACAATACTCCCTTCTTATCTGTCATCCTAAAGATATATAATAGCAGAAAGTAATAACTAATAAATTCTTCTTCCCCACTTGTGAGGAAGCACAGCAGGGTGGGAAATGTTCTGACATGTTTATAAAGAGGCATTTAAATAATAGTGATTAAGGGCAGGACCTATACATGGAAAACCTGTTAGCTTAAAACAGTTTCAGCTTGCTTGCTTACTATATCTTTCAAGTGAAAAAAGGATAAAGACAAAAAAAAGAAGTTACACAGAAGTTGTCTGGTAAAAGAAACAAATGCACCTTGATAATACCATTAGAGGTCCCTTCATAGCACTGGGACAATAAATCCATCATGCCACAGGATCTTTGCAGTAAATTTTATAACTAGCCCAGAGGAAGCCAGTAAAAGCACTTATTAAGTAACTTCTGATGAATCCTTAGCACTGCATGCATCAAGAGTGATTTTTAAAAACTTCTACCATTTTGTACAGTGAGGAAGGGAGCTTTTCAGCAGATAGAACTTTTTATTTCCCTTTTATTACTATAGTATCCTCTATGTCCATATCCATAAATCATGGCATCAGCATACAAGATGCTCTCGGCTTGCATATTTTGAAGGATGCCCTTAAAAATTAAGCAGGTGTATGACACCTGAGATAATAGTTAGCCTAACAGTACTATAGATATCACAACACTTAACTAGAGGTCCACCTGGAAAGAAAAAAAAATCTCTGTAAGAAAAAATACAGCCTCTGCAGAAACAAACTACTGGAGGGCAAAGCAAACCCAGGCAAACTGCATAAGCACAGCTTCCGTAAGGTTATTTTTAGCCTGGGTTTTGTTTGTTGGGGTTTTTTTTACAAAATAACTGTGTTGCACAAACAGTTTTAAAGGAGCTGTTAGCACTCAAGGAATACCTTGAAGCTACTTCCATGCATTGCTCAGCCACCAGATCAGAAAGAACATTAAGTTACCCTAAATATATACTTCTCACAGTTATGATGTCTGTATGTCCCCCATACCAACCACTCACCCTTAAAATATGGGGGGGGAAAGGAGGTAGGAGACAGAAATACCAGAATATTCAACAGCATAACATAAGACTATGTTTTTCAGCTTGGAAAAGAGACATTTGAGGGAATAAAAAAGATAGAGGTCTATAAAATCATGAAGGATGTGCAGACTGTGAACAGAAACAACTGTTCAATAATTCTCATGAAAGTCCTGAGTTGCTTGCAATAAAAGTCACCAAGAAATCAAGAATAATGTTTTAAAAAAGAGGGCTGTTTTCTTTCAGCAGGACTACTAGATTGTAAAATTCTCCTGCCACATAACACCTTGAAAGCCAAAAGTATAGCAGCATTTAAGAAGTGAATTAGAGCTTTCAAGAACTTTGTATACAAATTGCTGTGCAACACAGTCCAGATGCAGTCTCTAGCAAGTTCCTAAGTTGCTGATTGCCATAAGAAACAAGGATACATTCAACGCATTCACAGTCTCTGAGCATCATGAGCTACATGTCATTTTTGGAAACAAGTGAACCACATGGATTTTCATCTGAAAGTCTATACTGCAGTCAGATTGAAGAAATAGATAACTCTTTCTCCCCAGCCCAACATGGAGAACAGTCACTCCTCCAACATCACAGCATTCCTCCAAAGACACTTTGAGTTCACCACTTACTCATCATTCCGTGAGCAAATACAACACTGAGAAACAAACCCACTTTTCATTAGCTCTAGAAGGAGTTCAGACACTGAAAATGCATCTTCCCGACAGAAAAAGCAATCCTAGAAGTCATAAATACTGGAGGACACTGACAATTGGTTTGAGTGCTTCAATAAATTTAGTCCACAAACTGATTACATAAAGCAAACAATGCTTTCAATTGGATTTAATTACTCAGCAACTAAACAAACCTGCAGTGATTGAACATATTGTAAGAGACAGCCAGCAAACCAGCTGCTTACCAAGATCTGCACTTCCAGAGCCAGAACACAACAGCAAGTGCCACTCAAGAGACCCAGCCCATATTCCTCCCAAAATCAGCACATTCACGTTCTCTCCCTACACTATCCTATGGCTGTAATGTGCACCCAGTAAAACAAAAGAAAAAGAACTCATATCAGCCATTTGCTGTCTTAGGTTTCCTAGGTGGGAGTTTGTGCACTGTCTCATGAGTTTTTGTCAGATCATGTATAGTCCTTATTTCTACATAAGCTTCTCAGTGGCAGGGTTTGTACCTCTTACTCTAAACTCAGCTGCACAGATGAGCACTCATAGTACACTCTCCTTTCCAAGGTTAGTGCTACACACGAGCATTTTACTGCTGTAGTCTAATCACTTCCTACAGTTTGCTGGTCTTCTCACCCTGCTTCAATGCCCTAAGGTTCTCTCAAAAAAATCATTATTTATGAATGTGCTGCATCTCTGTTCAATTATCACTTTTTCTCTTTTTGACCTGTGAAGTGGCCAAAAAAGTGTTCTGTGCTAGATATGATAAAGAAAATATACTGGCTAGGGTGGCAGAGAGGAAGGAAAGGAGAGAAGATATAATGGGTGGGAATTTTCCACTTTAACATTCAGAAGAAGATGCCAAGAATGAGTAGCCAAAAATGAGGCTAGATGACTAATTTCTACACAGGCTATCACTTTTCAGACAGATATCCAAGTTCAGCAATAAATTCTAGGTTACACCAGGATTTCCAGACACTGTTTTTCAATCAATGCTTTTTAGAAAGCATGCTTTGCTTATTTAAAAAGGAACACTCTAAGGACATGTTCTTTGGGGTTTTTAATTTTTTTAACAGACCAGTTTCTTCCTTCATATCTGCTGCAATACTCTAGACTTAAGGGGCAAATAGTGGTACTGTGCAATGTAATCCAAAAAGTTATTCAAGTATTTCCAGTCAGAATTCATGCCCTAAACAATCATCATTCCATTATCCTTGTGTATAATGCATTCCTTCAAAAGATTTTGATCTTAAAACTGAAGACATTTATATAAAAGTTTTATATTTAACTGTTGGAAAGAAATAGGAACTTTGCTGAAGACAGCAAAACGTGCTTGTCCATTAGATATAAACTGCAAACAAACTCATTGCACACATGAGAGAACAGGCTTCTTTTTCTATACTCATGTCCTATCAGTTTTATGGAATCAACTAAATCCCAAAGTAGCATCATACTACGGTATATATTAAATCTGGTGACTCTGCCTTCAATAATAACTCTCACCTTTACAAATTAAGTACCTGACTGAAGTACAACATACTTGGATAACTGTAATTAAACTGAGCACAACAGCATCATGCTTATTTGTTTATAATAAATTTATAAAAAATGCCAAAAAATTCTTACAAAGCTACTTGCAGGCACATGGGTGTAGAAATGCATTTAGTGCTGCAACCCTGTTTAGTGCTTCCACGGAATCCTATATAACTGCAGATGACAGCAGAACAACTTTGGGATTTGATCAGCAAGTATCATATGCCAAACATTTACATATATATGGATCATCCCCTAAGTCTAGCACCAACATTTAGAGTCACAGATCTAATCTGTGCATAGAATACAGAATGTTCTGTGCAATACAAGCCATAAATTTAATTCTGTACTTCCTTTCACCAAACCCACAACTTTTTGTTGAATTAGAGTGAATTTTAAAGGTACCATCAGTTCTTTGATTATAGAAATTAGATACAAAATTATCTCAAATTACTGCCAGCATAGTACATCAAAACTGATGTACCACATAATCTGCCCCTTTATCTGACCTACTCAAACTCCTCCAGTGAGTATCACAGTCTTTGGACAAACCACCCAAAGCAATACTACCCATGCTGCCCCCCACTGCCAAATCCTAAAATCTTCTGTTGCAACCATCTTTCATCCTGTCACCTATGAACACATAGGTGTGCTGCTGCACCCTCTCCTGCTTTAATAAAAGCTTCTAAAAACTGAAAAATACAATTTTTTTCCAAAGAAAACAAACTTAGTCCTCCTTTAAGGTTCCTTTTCCATTCAGCCTCTTACTGTCAAACTTTCTCCCATTTAATTTTAGACAGTACTTCCCAAAACCAGGCAGACTCCAGAACTGAACAGACCAAAGTAATTACCTCCTTTAAGGTTCATATAAAACTCCAGTTACTGACTGGAATTAAGCTTACTTTTCCATTCAACATTATCACAGTAGACTGTTACTGGGACCTACTGTATCAATGGATCTCTTTCCACAGTACTGCTGCACAATTAACTATACTCAATTAATTTCTATAGAACACTCTTCATATGTTTTACTTTGCACACAGAGATAAAATGGAATCCATCATCTCTCTTGTAAAAAGAAGAAATAAACTGAAAAAATTGTATTTTGGGTTTTCCTCAAATTTTCCTTTCCTCAATTTTTAGTGGTTTTTTTTTTAAGTAATGATTTAAGTATTGCAATAAAGCTAGTGCAAGAGCTTTTTCTATAAGTTTTGCAGCTTTCTCTATAGAAATTTTATGTAATGAAACTTTCACCAAAAAGACATCTGAAATTCTGAGACTTGTCTTGTTATCTGGATAACACACAGAACATACAGTTCATAATCTTAACTGAAGCTTCTAAAAGTCAGGATTTCCTTTACACGCTTGATAAAAAACACAATGTTAAGCAGATCATTTTATTCAATTTAGAATATGTGAGAGGAGTAGAATTGATAAACAAGTTCAAGAAACTGATCTGAGTGTAAAAAAAGTAAAAATATTAGTTCCCATTTAGAAACAAAGCAATACTAAGTACACTGAGAAAAACCACAAAAGTTAAAGACAACCTGACTGAAAAGCTCTTTATATGTTCTCAACACATTTAAAATGATTGAAGTGTTCAATTTTACTTGCAATTGCTTTGGCTCCAGGCTACAAAACACATACTGAAGATAGATCACCAGTGTGAACAATGGTGTCCTAGAACTTGCATTGAAAAGCTCCAAGAGACTAAGTTGTTTCTCTGTACTAAACAGAATTAAAAGCTAAACATCTTCCTAACCACTAATACAACATATAGAGCAGCTCAAAAAGCAAAGACTTCATCTAGTAAAGCTAGTTTTGTTGAGAGCAACCAAGACAGACAAACTTACATAGTTAGATTCTATATATTGCAATTTAACAGAAGACTTCACCTAACCTCTCCAGGATAGTTTTTCAGATGCAAGTTCCACCAAACTTGTATTATACACCATGAAAAAGTTAGTCTTAAATTACTATCACTATACTTACCTGCTAGTTTAAAAGAAGTTAGCTTTTAAGAACAAGCAATATCTTTCATCTCAAGTTCAGCATATAAACAATGCTACTGGACAAAACCTATCTGGTAATATTATAATGTAAGTGACAGACACTCACCAATGCACACATCTATCTTCCCCTTGATAGCAGCTTCATGCAAAGGAGTGTAGTTCCAATTGTCTCTAGCGTTTGGGTCTGCCCCCTGGCACAGTAACAGACTGACCACCTCAGCGTGACCGAAGGAGCAGGCGTTGTGAAGAGGTATCAGCCCTCCGTCATCACGAGCATGAACATTGGCTCCTGTCTGTAGCAAGTGCTCTACAACATCCTTCCTTCCAAAACCTGTAAAAGAACATATTTCTCTTCATTTGTCTGGTAAAACAACATGATTTAATATTTAAAACTCTTCACTCTCAATCCAGTGTACAGATATCAAACCACATTACTGATGTCCCTCTTAGACTTCTCTGTTCACTTCACCATAAAGTGAGAGAATATTCACTTGCTCTAACAACAGCTGAACATTTGACTTACACTCATGACAGAGCTGGACTGTGTTGTAGCACAGTCCAGACTAGAATAGAATAGCCTGCCTGCCATTCTATCTTACTAAGAAGTTCTAGAGTATGCTTGCTATTCTTTTTCGAGAAAAGCTTATTGTGAAGTTTTAAAAAATACCTAATCTGTGTGTACCTAAAGCAAGAATCTTACATACCATCTCTTAGTACTGGTCTTCATCTAGGAGGAAACCTCATACTAATAAACCCTGAAGGACAGTTCCAGTGCTCAAGCAGAACCACCTTACCTCAACCTAAAATATCTTCTTGCTCTTTTACAGAGTCTGACTACTTCCAACTGACAGACAGGCAGACCCAAGGCCTCAACTCGGAAATAACACCTCAGGAAGGCCTCAGCCAAGGAATGTATCTTCCCTGGTCATAACGGAGGCTATCACCACAGAGCCAGCACTATTAAACTAAAATACATCAAAATTTGGCATCATCATGCCAGGCCTTGACACCTTTAGCTTCCTGTCTATGATGAACCTGCAAAGGTTCCACAGCCCAAACGTGCCTCCTATTTACCCAAATGCCTTAGTACATCAGTCTCTAAACTTTTGATTGCACACCCTATCAGTAAGAAAATTTTTGAGCATGTATCCCCCCCCAGTATATATATATTTTTAAGTCATATACATGCACTACTGCACTATTACGTAATTATAAACATGAACAAAAGTAAAAACTTTAAAAGACCAAGACAAAGATGAAATAATCACTGTTTTTAAAGTTCTTTAATATTTATTAATGGTACAAAATATATTTTCTTCCTGCACCCATTGAAATATTTTGCACATTCTACTTTGGAGACCACTGCCTTAGAGGAAAGGAAAAAAAAAAACCAGGCTCAAGAACTAAAAGACAAGTGTTCATTTTCGTACTAGGTTGCATTGCAAAGGCTGGACTGCATTTCTTACAAGCCTCAGGGCTAAAAGCAGTATCACTAGAGATTTTAAAAGACCATCACTTTAAGAGTTATTGCATTTTTATGTAATCACATACACCAACCAACCAGCTTAGGCATGAAAAATCCCATGTGTATGGACTCTGTTTGTGAAAGAGCTGAATGAAATGCTGCAGCAAGTGAAATTCTGGCACAACAGTCCTCACTGGCAGCTCATAGACTGTATTAATCAAAAAACCACGATCTAAAACATAACTAAAGGCATTATGTCACTTCCAGAAGACAAGTACAAAATTCAAGGGATGCAACAAAGAACCTGTCGGTTCTCCTCCAGATGACTATGTAACACAGCACAGCAAAATGCTGCTGAAACAGTGACAGAAACGTTCTCAAAAGTCATTACCCTCTGTGGCAGGCAATAACCCATGCATGAAGACCTCTCAAATTGGAATGTTTTACCCCAGAGCTGCAGTCTCTGAACTGGACCTCCATCTCAATTAATAAAGGCCCTTTTTGCCAGAGGAGTACACTAGTTACAGCTGTGCAGACTTATAACTCAGAATTAACATGCTTTTCACCCATGGTCCATACGGCAAGACCTCTAAGCCAGATCTGGCAGCTTTGCACCCACATTAGCTTATCCAGTTAAGGCTAATGTTACAGCTTGATATCCAGTGTTCAGTCAAGCTGCAGGCCAGCCTTTCTGCAGGAATTTACACTGTCTCCTCAGTGAGGCACCAAGTTCTTCAACAGCATTTGACAGAAGTTTTACAGAAGCTGAATAATGCAGAACCAAAACAAAAAAAAAACCCTTTTACCAAAGCTTACCGTGGCTTGAGAATTCCAATGACAGTTTAACAAAATCTTTATTTCTGCCTAAAGAAGTATTCTTCTATGAAACACAAACAAGTAGATGGAAGAAGCATGTGGGAAAGACACCACAGGTACACACAGAGATGCTCACATCTAGTGGAGACCGTAGCAGTTCACTCCTTGGTTAGTCTCGTGTGGTAACATAGCCCAGGGGCTCCAGGTAACAACTTCAGCCTGGTTACTTTTCGATGGCTGGAAGCACTTCCCCATCCCCACTGTACAGAGCCCTGAGCTGCTCGCAGCAGAGATGTTGGACCATTACAAATTATAGGTTAGCACACTGAGCAGAGACCAAAGTGGGTTTTCTTTAATACATGGGGCCAAACAGCAGTTCAGCAGCTGCTCCACAAGCTTCTGAGCCACAAAAGCTGCAGGGAGGGGCCAGACTGGCACCTCACCCAAAACTGAACAGTTTTAGTCCACCACTGCAGAGGAGTCAAAGCTTTCTCGTATGATCTGCACATTAGAAATTACATCGCAGAAATGGAAGCAAGTGAATCAAAACTAATATTATTAAAAGTTATATTTATTTATCATGACAAAACTGCTATGAGAAGACATGTTTTTCTTAATTGAACTGCCAGCACGGCTGCTGCTACTGTAAATCACTTCAGCTTCCAGCAAGAACTCATTTTTTTGTTTGTTTCTGTTATAAAGCAGTCAAGGAACATAACCTGTAAGTCTCCAAATAGAAAATGACCGCTTAAATGGGTGCAACTGCAAACAGAGGGTATCTGGTACACCAGAAAAGCTAACACGCCTGGGACATAGAGGCCAAGAAGTAAGCCTTCAAAGTTCCCACATTTATATTGTTTATTTGGCTGACAAAGGAAAATTGAGCAAAACAAGAAATAGGAAAGAATGTTTTCAACTAAACATTAAATCAGTGCCAGAAAGTCTTTAAAATATTCACATTACTCAATCTGATACAGTAATTGTAGTTACCAAAACTCCTGCAGTGTGAGGGTCATCATTCACAAAAAAATAAAACAAAACACATGCAAAGCCATTTCTGTCATATGAAGCACACATGATTCAGTTTAAACTGAAGAAACTTACATGCTATCTTTTAGAATTACTTTAAAAACCCTACTCTTGCATATTTCCATTACAACTTCTATTCACCAAGTCTAAGGAAGAACTCCCAAGACAGGACCTGTAATCAAAGATCCCAAAAGACAATCAAATAGAAGGTTCCTAGAGAAAACATCCAAAACCAGAGTAACCACACAGAAGAGTCCCATTTAAAGGGCCAGCATGCAAGCCTAGTTTGATGAGATTCACCTGTCAGCTTCCACAGCTCATGGACAGGGTCCCTCATCAGCTTGGGCTATTTCACAGAGGTGAAATGCACAAGCTTTGATCTCATTTTAGCTCCTTTACATAACTCAGAATTTTCAGGCAAGTTGCAGTACCTCAAAAAACATTGTCCATGAGAGAAAGGAAATAGTAATCCCACTACAAAAAGGCAGTGACAAGAGAACATTTGAAATTTAAGGGTGAAACATTCATTAGCCAAATCAAAGAAAAGCCAAAAATTCAAAGTAACTGACAGGCTCTTCATTTCTCCAGTCATCTCACAGAAACAACTGAAGACTAAGGTTTAGTAAAAGCCAAGAGCTGGACATAGCTATGATAATTTTATATAAATCAAAAGACAGGCATAACAATTCATAGAAAATGCCACTTAACTAGTTCTCTGCTTTTTTCCAATTTACACCTATCGCTTTAGGCTGAAAATGAGAAAAAAAGGCTTTAGGTAGCAAACTGGCAGCTTAAAAGTTACGCTAAATAAAACTCATAAATGCCATCAGATGTGACAACATACACAGACACCCTAAAACGTTCACCACTACTGCCACATCCTGCTCTTCCATCCCAGAGACTACATGCTCGTCCTGTCCCGTCTTTTCTTGTGGCATTGGATCAAAGGAACAAGAGGCAACAGGCTGAGCAGCCAGAATGACTGACAGAGGCGACAAGAGCAAAGCAACAGTAGCGCCAGCTGATGCTCCTTGTTACACACTGCCATTACGGCTTCCACCTCAAACCTCCCTTCACTTACTCACCGGCTTTCATACGGTCACAGTTTACAAACTCTTAATTACTAATAGGCCCACAAGAAACAATTCCTTTCCCAATTTCAAGACTCACTTTCAGAAAGTTTGGTATCCCTACTGGAATCATAAGAACGCTTTCCCCGGTGAGGGTGATACCTCAAGCAGTCAGTTGGATCAGTTTAAGTACAGCCGTACTGTTTCACCTGCTGCCCAATTAATGTCACTTGATCACAACATAGCACGAACTCCTCCAAATGCCAATCTGCAAAGCTGCTGTTATGTGCAGAGTTTGACTTACAACATGGAAAACTTCTAATTCTCATTAGGTAATTTTCCTCTTCCTTTCACCTACTTGCTCTTAAGATCTTGCACAATGACTCCAAAAGGAGTTAAACCTTACAAAAGTCTCTAATTACAGGTTAAGCACATCTGTAGGTATTACTGTGACCTTAAGCAAAGCAGGAAAGACATTTTCACTAATGTAACTCCCCCTTATTAGACACTAAACATAACTTATATGAGAATACAAGCCCTTGAAGTGGAGGAGCACACACTTAGAGACACACAATCTTTTGAGAACGGTTTTAAACCGTAAGCAAAGGGTAAAAGAAGTCCAAGCTAAGCCATTGTATGTCTTTGTGCTTCAGTTCTGCACATTCTAGGACCTGATTTTTTCCCAAGACAGGTCTTCCAAAAGCCACCTGCATTTCTCCCACTTCACTAGAGAGAACACAATAAAACTGAGTGATTTAACTAAACAAACTAAAAAGCCTTCGAGACAGGAAAAAGGGCAGTTGGTTCAGTATTACTGAAGGTCTGAGATTTTGCATTTCAATCATCTTATAAATTTCTTCAAGGTATTTTTAAATGGAAAGGAGACACATTACACAGTATTGCAGGACAATTGAAGAGAACAAATTTATTAGTCACAGGCAAAGCAAGCTGAAACTTCCTACAAAAATAATAAACTCGTGACACTAACAGAACACACATATTACAAATGTTACAAAAAACATAAAAGAGAGAATTTCAAAGTCAAGACCAGTAATTAATCACTTCAAATTTTTTTACATGAAAAACTGTGCACTTTACAGGCTCTGAGCTTGTAAAGATGCCAGGATGATTCCTAATTGACTACACAATTTACATTCTTCATTCTATCCAAATGAATCCAGATGAAAATTGTTAACTCTTTTAAGTTGCACAAGGCAGAACTAACCAGTGACTTAGCTTTACAAACAACTGTGTGAGTAAGGCCAGACATCTCTTCTATAGCTAGGATGTATCAGACAACTGCAACAAGCTGAATCAGAGTAGTTTAAGAATGGTCTTAAGCAAGGTTCCAGAGTAATTCAAGCTAATTTGTTGTACATTGCTCCACAGGTGGAGTGGTCAATCCAGGTGACTCCACACAGAGTAGAAGTGAGTACCAACTACTTCTTGCCATTTCCTGGCTTCCTCTCAAGGAACACTCAGTAGCTACATCACCTCTGTCTCCTCAGTTGCTTATCTCACTCACATATCAAAGCAGCTTACATTTTTATGATTAACAGTTTGCTAGTTGACAAATCAACTTGATCAGCTCTCAAACTCTGAGCACTGACTGTTTCCCAATACAAATAAAATCCCTTTGCCTTCAGGATTAAAGCTGTAACCTTCAGAAATTTTTGAAAGAATAGTTATATATGCTAGCTTTCACAAAAATTTTTTACTTCCAACAGTTATTACTAATGACATCAAAAGCATGCCTACAGAAAACAGCTCTCCTCAAACAGCTTTTTGCCATTACTATAGAAACAAGTGGAAAGAAAACAAGGTGTATCACTGACACTCTAACAAGTCACCTTAAACTGGGTTTCTCCAAGCCTGATTCTGATACCACCAAGAGCACTCCATGCTGTGATCCCAGGACCATACCTTCCAAAAGCCACTCCCAGAAACCCTCACCTCTTCCTTACTGGGCATTAAGCCAACAGAAGTGGGCATTAAGCTACAGTTCAGCAATTACTATTAGTACTCTATCTTTGGGTTAAACACTAGAATAACTGTAAAGCTAAAATCGTATGTTGCACAAGAACTCAAGGGGCTACCTCCATCATCAAAAAGAAGCTGAACTTCTCATTAAATGGGTGTGGACCTGGACAAGCTTATGACTGTGGCTATATGAAGAAATTGACTTAGACTCAGCTTATTTCTACCAAGTCCATCCACCTAGTCATTTCTCAAAGAGGTTCTATTACTAATGATTTACCAGCAAGGACTAGGCCTAAAAATACATGAATCGAGGTGTCAGCAGCAAATACATATACTTCCTTCTGTATGGCTAAAGCTTGTTTCAGAATGGAAGAAGCAAGTCTGCTACCAATCTGGCTCCAGGAAAAAGCTGCGATTTCAAACAAACATTCACAGGAGTGCTCCCCATCCAGGCATATTAAGGGTAGAAAAGTCATAGAAAGTCAACTTTGGTATGCAAGTGCTATGCGTGCAGGATGACACACAGATCTGTGAAAGCACTGCTGCCAGCTTGCTTCAAACACAATGGAGCAACGCAGGCACCTCAACCCCCAGACCACAGAATGATCCACAGAATGTATCTAAGCTGAGAGCAAAGTCACACTGCATCCCACACAAAGTATATTGAAGATGTGACACATTATCACATAGACTGAAGTCATCCAACCATTCAAAAAAAGTCAACAGCATTCTCCAAAGGGAAAAAACCACTCTCACATACACAAGGAACAACCAAATCATGTGGTTATGCTACTAAAAACCATAATTTGTTAACAATGTGACAACAATATCATCATATGCAGGACTAGTGGCTCAGTTTACAACAGACAACACTGGCATGACAAATTTTTCCAACTAGTGAAGGTCATATAACACAGTAAACATCTTCATAATTGGTAAAATAAACAGTGACAGTTAAGACCTTTCTCAAGGAAAAGAGGTAACACATCTATGTATCCAAGGAGTACAGCACAAAGGGACGGGAGTGAAATAGTTCATCTCATTCAACCCAGTTTGAAGAGGAGAATAGTTAAGCAGAACGTAAGATATTCCAGTGAAGCGGAAAGTACAAGAGGAAGCAAGTTACTTTTAATATAAGTTAACAGTCCCATTATTTAATGAATTCCTTACCACAGGATTAACTTCTAGTAATATGTAGAAACTGGGTTTTGCTCAGATGCTGAGCTACAAACTGCAGAAGAGTACTCAGAGAAGTATCACATGGAGGGAGCAAGTGTATAACTCTTCCTAGACATCTGCTTTTGGGCACTAATAAAGATAAAACATTGAGACAAACATACCTTTGTTCAGGCCTAGCATAGTTACTTTTTGATTTTTTTAGTTATAAGCAAGCTGGTTTTCACTGAAATAAACTGAATACAAAAAGCTATACATACATTAATACTTCCACTTAATTCCTTTTATTGTGTGTTTTAAAGTCACTCCATCACTTCCATGTCTTTAGAATCAGTTTTGTGGGTGCTGCTGAAAATATCCAAAGCCTGCACTAGTACTACAGACTCAAATATCCTGCAATCCATACAGCAGTTGACACAGTATTAAATTTTCTGCCTTCCAAGCATGTGTCCCTCTATAGAAGAATCCCCGTAATCACTTGCAAAGGAAAAGCTGAACATGACACATTGTGAAAGACAACCAGAACTTCCAGAGAGGCTCTGCTAGAATAACAATCCAGTTGGAGGACAAAAGGAAAACAATCCTTTGTTCAACCTCTTCCTGCTAGCAAGAGAGGTCTATAACACCCTGATATGGCCTCAATATTAATTTCTGCCTTATTAATAGCTAACCAAAGCAGGTCAGATCTAGTCAGCACACTATCCGGCATTTCAACACAGTTGAAAAGCTGATTCCCTGTCACTCAGATCAACTGACAATTCAGATATCCCAGAAAAAGAAAATAAGGACAACACTGTTGCTTCAACACGGTGTGGCCATGCACATTTTATCTGGAAGTGAATAACGCACAGATGGCTCCAGCTTCTAAGAAAAGGTTTAGATCTAGCCCCATTATCTTTTAAAATAATTGATTACAGGTATTTCAGTTCCCACTTTACCCCAGTTTATGCATGTACCAAGGATTCTGAATGCTTTCAAAAGTCACCCCTTTTACAGTCCTTATGCCATGAGAAAGGAGAAAAAGGTGATTTTGAAATTAGAAACCTCACAAAGTTTAAGGAAGCCTGAACTTAGTACTTTTTACAAGAAATTAGAACTGGGGAAGTTCTCCTTCCCTATTACAGTAAAATTAACTTAACTCTCTGGCACTGCTGCCAAGAACAACATCTGAAAAAAACACATTGAGCTGGGGAGAAGTACCTGGGGGTAAGGGGAAGAAAAAAAATGAAACCCAGCTACCCCTAAAATCAAGACATTAAGAGGAAATTTGTAGAATTCCTCTTCCACAAATCACAAGATCACAAATGAAATTCTTTTCACTTAACAGTTCAGCTTCAAGAGGTTTCAAAAAGGCAGTTTAAAACAGGACATACTGCACTCTCAACCTCTCATTCCCACAGTGAAGGCCATGCAATTCAGTTAGGTATGGCTCAAACACGAGCTATTACCTAAATCATGGTGTCACATACACAGCAGACTCCCATGCTCAAAAGCAAACAAGTTTTATTTCTCCTTTTGCGCACAAAGAAGATAAAATCAACACACTGCATCATTGGCAGATACACACTGCTGAAGATCATTTGCATTCAAACAATGTGCTTGCTTACAGGCTGTTCCAAAACACAGGAACTCAAGACCTATGTAATAAAAAATCTGCCTAGTGCCATTACATGTCAAATCCACTTGGATCAGACATGCAGTGATTCGAGATACAGTAAGTATAGGGATTTGAGAAAAGTCTCTAAATCTAGAAAAACAGACACAGGAATTTGTTAGGTACAAGAACTTCACCTGCTGTTTTTCTTGAGCTACAAGCAATCACCTTCCACTGCTATTACAATAACATCTTATTGACACTGTCAGCTTTGGAAGCCTTACTCCCTTAAGTTTTGTCCATTTCTTCCCTAATCAAAGAAGAAGTTACCACTGCAATTTCAGCACTACAGTTTGTATTAGCACTGCAGTCACAACCTCAGATCTCAGAGTTTTAGAGGAAGCAGCAAGGCCTAACTAAGTCTAAATCCAAAACAAGCAGAGCACACTCAAGCCTTCCAAAACATTAAGAACTTCATGTACACACATGCAGTTGGTACCAGCATTATGTTCCAGGGTTCATCAAAATGAAGTCCATCTCTATACCCCAGAAGTTCACTGTATTTCCAACTCCACTTCCATAAGCCCATGCTTCACTGGTAGAGCTCAGGAACAGAGAAGAAAAAAAGGAAACAGCCAGAGACCAAAAGTTCCCTTAAGGGCATTGTCGAATGCCACTTGTACTTTGAAAATGAAAACAAACCCATACAATCTCAGAGAGTATTATCTGACTGATAAATTGTACAGCACTACTCAGATTCCAGGCAACATCGTGCCATAAAACGTTCCACTTTGTTATTGATCTCAGCAGTGCTTTAGAGCCATATGCCAACATTTAAGTACTGACCACTCAATACGGTCTTGTTAATCATCTTAATTTAGGTCTTCTAGTGCACTTCTTAGAGCTCAAACAAGGTCTGTGCTCTTTACTACATAAGGTCCAGTTGTCAGCCCAACCACAAGACCTAGCAGTTGCACAAGTCCTGAGTTAGGGCTGATGATTTAAAACACCTTCCTCATTTTACTTTTGTGAACTTCGTGTGCCTTGCCCCCAGTGAAGATCATACCCCGTAAAAAAACGTGCTTTTTATGAACAACACTAACCTGTAACAGCTTTACTTGCCCAAAGGTAATATTTACTTCCAGGTAGCCTACACTGTCAGACCTCACTGTTAAATTGCTTTCATGACATTAGTTCTGATCACAATGACATCTCTCCTCTGCACAAAGAGACATATTCTTTTCTGGACACGTTTTTAACTTTCATCAAGTTAGGTTGTTGTACTTCATCTCTTTCCCCAGCCCACTCGGGACATTAGAGATGCAGAGATCAATCAGCAGCTGCGCCCAAATGAAAGGAAAAAAGTTAGAAAGTATAAGGCATCAAAAATCAAGTCGATGTGCATCAAGTCGATCCCTCCCTGAGCTGCTACAACACACGTGAAACCCTTACTTCGAGCCAACTCTGTCCTGAATTTGTTTCTCACTTCCTAAGCCCACGTGCGCAAGTTTGCAGCAGCCCACGCGTCAAACACAAATAACATCGTCCACGCTTTTAAATCATACGGTCTCTTTACGCCTCCGGGATCTCCTCCCCCGTTCGTCTCACCCAAAGAAAGAGGATTTAACAGCCCTCTCCCCGCAGCCAGCAGCGAAACGCCGCCGGGGAAGTGAGTGCGCTCACACTCTTCCTCCCAGCTCCGGCTTGCGCTCTCCCGGCCCGCCGAGGGAAGCTGCTCCTGGGGAACCAGGTCGCGACTGAACCCGCCCCGTCCCGCTCGCTGTCACGGCCCCGGCCGGGCACGGGCGGCCCCGGTACCCACCGGCGGCGAAGTGGAGCGGTGTGGACTTGCGCCCCGCCATGTCCTTGGCGTTCACGTTGCCCGTGTCCACCAGGCGCTTCACGCGCGTCACGTCCCCATTCCTGCAGGCCTCCAGCAGCTCGCGGAACGCCCCGCTCGCCGCGCCCGG
>WEIV01004657.1:292539-328770 GCA_013390005.1 Calyptomena viridis | reverse complement strand
GCTGGCGGGACTGCGGGGCCTGCGCAAGCTCAGCCTCAGCCACAACGAGCTGGGCGCCGAGAGCCCGGGGCTGCCCCCGCGGCTCGGCGAGCTGGGCTGCCTGGAGGAGCTCGACCTCAGCTTCAACCGCCTGCGCCGCCTGCCCGAGAGCCTGGGCCGTCTGCGGCACCTCCGCACCCTCGACGTCGACCACAACCTGCTGCCTTCCTTCCCTGCCCCGCTGCTCGAGTTGGCCGCCCTGGAGGAGCTTGACTGTTCCGGCAACCGGCACCTCGGGGCCCTGCCCGAGGGCATCGCCGCCCTCCGCCGCCTCAAGATCCTCTGGCTGAGCGGCACCGGGCTGGCGACCCTGCCCGAGGGCCTTTGCCAGCTGAGTGCCCTCGAGAGCCTCATGCTGGACGGTAACCGGCTGCAGGCCCTGCCCGCTGGCTTCGGCAGACTGCAGCGGCTCAAGATGCTGAACCTCTCCTCCAATCTGCTGGGGGAGTTCCCCTCTGCCATCTTGGCGCTGCCCAGCCTGGAGGAACTCTACCTGAGCCGCAACCAGCTCACCCTGCTGCCCCCTCGCCTCTGTCAGCTCCACCAGCTCCGCACCCTCTGGCTGGACAACAACCGCATCCGCTACCTGCCTGATTCCATCGTCCGCCTCCACAGCCTGGAGGAGCTGGTCCTGCAAGGCAACCAGATTGCCATCCTACCTGAAGGCTTTGGGCAGCTTTCCCGCGTCACCCTGTGGAAGATCAAAGACAACCCCCTCATCCAGCCCCCCTATGAGGTGTGCATGAAAGGCATCCCCTACATCGCAGCCTACCAGCAGGAGCTGGCCCACTCGCAGCCTGCCCTCAAACCCCGCCTCAAGTTGGTCCTCATGGGCCTAAAGGATGCAGGAAAGACTCTGCTGAGACGATGCCTCATGGAGGAAGATGGGCAGAGAGAGGACATGGGAAGCCTGGAGGCAGGGAGCACCCAGCCCAGAGGGTTTCCTGGGCAACATCAGGATGTTGGGAGAGTGGCAGTTGGGTGTTGCCCCCTCCCTGAGCTTCAAGACGCTTCCTCTGCATGGGTACCCATCATGCAGCAGCTCGAACGTCCCCCTGTTGAGCGGCAGGACGTTGCTTCTCATGTGCCCTCTCAACAAGTGAAAGGGGAGTCATCGTGCCCTGCACCGTCACTGCCACCAAATTCCCCCCAAGTACCATCAGGACTGGGACTGTCAGGAGGCAGCAAAGGCATCGAGGTGATGGACTGGACAGCAGATGTGGAGAGGGGCCTGACATTCATTGTGTATGAGCTGGCAGGGGATCCGAGTTATGATGTGATCCAGTCTTTCTTCCTCTCTCCCGGAGCCTTGTATGTGCTTGTGGTGAATTTGAGTGCCTATGTCCCTCAGCACTTCTACCCTTCTGTGGGCTATTTCTTGCACTGGCTCAGTTCCAAGGTGCCCCATGCTGTGGTGTGCATGGTGGGAACCCATGCTGACCTCTGTGCAGAGCGGGAGTTGGAAGAGAAGTGCCTGGACATCCACCACCAGATTGCTCAGCAGGAGAAGAGGGATGCTGAGGGACTCCAGAGCTTAGTCCAGCAGGTGGATGAAGCTCTGGGGCAGGACTTTGACCTGCGCTGCTCCAGCCCACACGCTGCCTTTTATGGAGTTTCAGACAAGAACTTGAGGCGAAAGAAAGCCCAGTTTCAGTACCTTCTCAACCATCGCCCACAGATCCTCTCTCCAGTGCTGCCTTTCAGCTGCCAGGACCGTTGTCAGGTGCGTCGCCTGCGGGATAAGCTCCTCTCGGTGGCTGAGCACCGGGATATCTTCCCGAACCTGCACCGAGTGTTGCCCAAATCCTGGCAAGTGCTGGAGGAACTGCACTTCCAGCCACAAGCTCAGCAGCTATGGCTTAGCTGGTGGGACTCTGCCCGGTTGGGCTTGCAGGCGGGCCTGACAGAGGATCGGCTCCAGAGTGCCCTGTCCTACCTGCACGAGAGTGGGAAGCTGCTCTACTTTGAGGAGCACCTCACCTTGCGAGAGTATGTGTTCCACAACCTGCCACGGCTCATTGACATCCTCAATGTCTTCTGCCAGCGGGATGCCACTGTGCTGCTCCAGAAACTGCTCAGCGACACCCAGATTGACGAACTGAGGACCACTCAGCTCCATCATTACGTGGAGGGCTTCTTGCTGCATGGCCTCCTCCCTGCCCATGTTATCCGTCTCCTCCTTAAGCCCCACATCCAGAGCCGGGAGGATCTGCAGCTCATCCTAGAGCTGCTAGAGAAAATGGGGCTATGTTACTGTGTCAACAAGCCCAAATGCAAGCCCTTAAATGGAGCAGCTGCTTGGTACAAGTTTCCCTGCTACGTGAAAAATGAGGTGCCCCATGCAGAGGCGTGGATCAATGGCACCAATCTGAGTGGACAGTCCTTCGTGGTGGAGCAGCTGCAGATTGAATATAGCTTTCCATTCATTTTCCCACCTGGCTTGTTTGCACGCTACAGTGTCCAGATTAACAGCCATGTGGTTCAGCGGTCAGATGGCAAATACCAGATTTATGCCTACCGGGGAAAGGTGCCCGTGGTGGTGAGTTACCGGCCTGCCAGGGGAGCTCTGCAGCCAGATACGCTGTCTATCGCTAGTCACGCGTCCCTACCAAATATCTGGACAGCCTGGCAAGCTATTACACCTTTAGTGGAAGAACTGAATGTCCTGCTCCAGGAATGGCCAGGCCTGTACTACACTGTGCACGTCCTCTGTTCAAAGTGCCTTAAAAGAGGGTCACCCAACCCACACACTTTTCCAGGTAAGGCACAGCCCAGCTTGCCTTTCATCTCTTCTCGTCGGGACCGCCACTTAGGAGGGTGTCTTACGGTGTCAGCCTTAGCTCTGTTTCTTTTTTCCTTTTTTTTTTTTTTTTCTCCTCTCCTCTGCTCTAACTCCTTTCCCTGGTGATTTGAGTCATGAGAGAAAATATTAGGGTAGCTCCAAGGAGACAGGCTTAAAATAACCCTATTCTGAGATGAGGCGGTTGTTATATCCCCTTTTGTCTGTGCCTTCTCTCTCTGCTATTTGGGGCTTGTGTGCCATTGTTGAAAAGGCACTGACCTGTCCTTCTCCTTGTTTTGATTCCTTTGAATGAAACTGTGGTGCGTTTTGGTTTTGTTCCCCCACCCCGCCCTGCCGAATTCCTTTTACCCTGCAACTTCCACTTGGGGCTATTTGAAAACGTGGATAGAGATGCCTAAAAGATCACAGGTGTTCCCGGTCCCCTCTTCAACCCTCCACCCCCAAAACCTGGCCTGTGCTGCAGCCTCTCTGAATGCAGAAAAGCCCCTCCTGGTAGACAATGGGTTGTTGGTCTCCATAGCCCAGTGTAAAAATCGCTTTCTTGTATCTGAGCCCCATCTCCAGTAGGAAGCATTCTTCCCTGAAGAGAGGGACACTCCATCTTCTTTGTTTAAGTGTCTCACCTAGAAGTGATTCCCAGACTGCACCTTTTAGAGCTATTCTTAAAAGCAGTTATTTTTCTTCCTCTCTTCTTCTTAAACTAACAAAAAAAGCATAATCTCTTTCCTCTGAAATGTGGGTAGTCTTTAAAGCTGTCACTTCTAAAATTGTGATTTTTGTCAGTGATGTTTTGCAGCAGTATCTGTTTTATTTTGTATATGTGCAGGTACTGCCCCCTAACCAGTGTCCTCCTTGCTCTGCTTGGGTTTGCTCTGCAGCTTGTGGGGGCCATGAGAAGGGTGCTTTGATGTGTAAATCTGCATGAAATCAAAACACATGCTGGACTGTAAGCAACACCTCGGAAATGTGCATTTTTACACACACATATACCCATGTTGGACATGTGTTAGACACCATTTACAGGTAGCCTGAAATTGTGGGGAACTGTAGTATGATTTAAGTTAAAGCAAGCAATGGCCCTGAGCTGATTTGTAAGCAGATGTGATTAATAAGGTGTATTTTTTGGGCATTGTTTTGGGGTTTGGTTTCTTTTTTCTTTTCCCTCTGTACCTTGAGAATAAGGAGATGGTGTTTGCTCTTCAGCCTCCATCCTGGCTTCTTTAATTGTGTCTCTCTCTTAACTGTGCTCACTTATGTAAGAGCCATTGGACTGGGGGGGTGAACCCATGCAGTTAGACATGAGTGGTATCTTGCTGCTGATATGGAGCAATGTGATCTGCTTTCCAAAAAAATAAAATCCTGAAAAAAAACCCTCAAAATAAAAAACCCCACAACAACCCCCCAGAAAACCCGACTGAATTAGTCAAGACAGTAAAGTGTGTGTGCAAGGTGCTGGTGTAATGGGCAGCTGTTGAAGGTTTAGTTTGTGAATTCAGACCTGCAGTCATGTATCTCCTATTTTTTTTTTTTGTGAATGTTTTGTGGCTGTTTCTTTTTTCCCTGTGAGTAAATGATGCTTTAAAAGTGAAATTTGAAGAGGAGCCAGACTGTCTGCAGGCAATTGGTGTCATTGTTAACCAGTGACAATCAGGGCAGGTCCAAAAGCGTTGGAGTTGAAAGGCCTTTTCCTTTGGCTTTGGCTGTGCTGTGTATGTTTCCTTAGAGGTGGGAAAGAGTTGCTCTCACCTGGAAGCCAGGCTAGGTGTGCTGGGAAGGGAAGGCACAGGTAAGCAGTGTGTTCAGCATGGGAGGAGCTGGGGCTCATGTGCCAGATCTCCAAATGCCACCTGGGTAATGCTGCTTATGGAAACGAGGTGCTCCAAGGGGGGTGGGGGGGAAGTCAGGCCCTGCTGCCTAGGGCACAGGACGGCATCCCAGGTGACCCTGCCTTGTGACAGTAGATGACTCTCTTAACGTGGATACTGTGTGACGCTAGCTGTTTCAAAGGCAAGGCTGATGTGTGGAAGTGCTGAAGAGTGATTAAGGGCTGCAATTTATTGAGAAACCTGCTTGTCATCTTGGATGGTTTTGGATGATCTAACCTAGCTGCGATCTGGTGTATAAGAAAAATGTGAACTGTGATTTGGCTTGGAGAGGCCTGTATGTCTGCATTTAATCCAAAATATTCTTTGCTGTGTATCTGCTCTATGAATAAAAGACTATTTAGGAGCCTCTAGAAGGCAATCATGAAGATGAAGACTTTTTTTTCCTCCTGATTTCGTTGATCAGGAGGTGTGTATGTTTAAAGTCATGCTGCCAAGCTTGCTATCATGCAAGTGAATAATTTTTGACAGGGTGTAGGAAAGAGATGGGTCTAATGTTACAAAAATACATTGTGAGGGAGATGTCTGTTTCCTTCCAAGCTCTTTCAGTGGAAATCCCTGGCAATTACAATGCTACTAATTCTTAAATAGGTCTGTGGGCTTTTTAGGACTGCATTGAAGAATTGCTTTGCAGCCTGTTGACCTTAATAAGGGAAATATTTCTGTGGAGACACAGCCAAATTTGTGCTCAAAAATGGAAGTGCAGTTTGGCTGTGTATGTGGTTGTGCAATCTGTGTCGTCATTCATGAAACTGATGGTGCGTTCTTTGGTCATCCAAAAATTTTATTGGAATCCCCTTCAAATAGGGGTCTTGGTTATTCATATGTTGAGGATTAATCACTGCTTTTCCTGTGCACACATACTATAACTTCAATTGATAATAATGAAATATCTTGGGAACAAGCTACTGTGCATAGAAATGATTAATAAGAATTGAGATTCTGGATTCAGTCTTCTGAGGGTTTATTGCAAACAAACAGTGAATGAAAGTTATATAAAAATGCCGTATTAGGGTCCTTTTAAGGAAGTTTTTGGGTTTGAAACAGTTTTTTAGCCGGATGAAATAGTAACTGAATTGGCATCTGAGCTGGAATCTCAGTGTGCTTTGAGGCTGCAGTCATCCACTCGGCTGAAAACAACTTGGTGCATTGAATATTTTTGTTCTTTTACATTTGCACTACATATAAATAGAAGTATCTTTATCAGGCTAAGAAAGGCATATCCCTGTTTGGAATGACCAACAAGAATGGTTCACCACTCCATGAGGATACGAACTTGGGTTGTCACAGGCATTGTGAAATTTTCAGATTTGTATGTGATGTTCTTTTAGCCCCTGGACTGAAGGGCTTTTAGGTTATTCATGTCCCGTAAGCTATTAAGTGACTTGGGATTGTGGGTGGAGGTGGTTTGCCATCTGTCTGATAGTAGACACGTGTGCTTTGTTTGGACTAAGGTGACTGCATTTTCCAAGCTTGCATTCCTGTGTACCTGCTAACTGCCCTGCTGTTGTCTCCTCTTGCCCTGTGCTAGGCTGGGTCTGGGCCACCCCAGGCTTTTCCAGGCTGTAGTTTGTTCAAGGTGTCCTGATGTCCTGTGTGTGATTCTTTTGGTGTTTGGGGCGGGGAGGATTATATTTGACTGGTGGTTTTCCTTTGTTCCTGCCTGTGAAGTTGGCTGTATAAATGTAGACATAGGAAAGCCAGGGTCTGTGTCCATTGCAGAAGATGGGCAAAATGCTGTTACAAGTAAGACAAGGTGATCAGGGTTTTCACAAAATAAAAGTAGGACAAAGATAGAAGGCCATGGGCAAAGATACTGTGTGAGCTAGTATCCCTGCAAAAGAATGCTCCAGAGCAATTTGGGAGCTTTGAGAGATGCTGGAGAACTAGCAAGAGGTCTCCTGTGGAGAGGAACTGCATGTGTCCCACCTGCCTTGTTTTCTTCTTGAAGTATCAAAGCAGGGAGGAGGTCACAAGCCTCTACTCTGCCTGTCTCCCACATCGAAGGTGAACAGAAACAGGGATATATACCAGTCACCTTGAGGGGTACAAATGGAGGTATAGTGTAGTTCCCCTATGAGTCTCTCTGTCATGGCTAGAGCAGAGCTAACTAGGCCACGTTACGTGTGTGATTCAGAGTGAACCATCCTTGCTGTTCCTGCATTCATGAACTCCCTTGGTGGCTGGGACGGAGTCGGGACGTGGAGAGATCCCACGATGTGTCATGCTGTCAAGTCACCTGTGCAAGGTGAGGCTAGAGCAGGTGAGACTGGTTTTGTCAGAAGTTGCTCCAAAATCTGAGCTGCTGCTCAATGAAAGGCTGATGTCAGGTATCTAATTGTGCTCCGTAGTTACATTTTAAGTAGCTGGGGTTCTTTTCACAGGCAATTGCAGTAGAGCAACATCTGCTTGTTATAGAGCCTGTTGGCAGCCTTCTATTTTCTCCATTTGAGGGTGGAGTCTTTTTTTGCTTGACCTTCAGAGTAGATGCTGTGGCTGTTCTGGGGCTGTTGTCACACTGTCCTGCAGGTTGTGGCTTCAGCAGAGTGCTGCCGCATAATTGGAGACAGTGTGGCAAGACTTCAGCACTGTGTGAGCGAAGACACGGATGGTCTGGGTGGCAGGAGGAAACTGAACAGGGCCCTGTGATTTGGGAGAAAAGCAGCAGATTGGTTACTGGGTTTGGGGAAGCTCGTGTGATTCTGTAGCTCTAGCATGAATAATTTAGTTTACCATCTAGAGTTGACTTCTCTGTTGCTGAAGTGACAGCATAGAGTGGTGTGACTTACTGTAGGTAACAGTGTAGAAACACAGTAGTTACCTATTTGCTACCAGGGTTTTTTAGGGATTTCCTTCAGCTGTGTATTCCAAGGTGAGCATTTGAAGTCCTCTTGCTTGGTGGCTGTGGCATCCTCTTAATTTACACAATACATTGAAAGAGACAACAAATATTTTGTGGTCTTGGAGGAGGCAGAGAAATTGCCAGAGGAAGAGTGTGGCATGCATCATGGATGGCTGCCGTGGAACTGTGCTTGGTGGTGTGTAGATGTGGGAACCAATCTCTAAGGAGAACTGGAGCAGCCAACACTGAGCTCATGCCTGATGATCTAGCTTGAGAGTACACAGGAATGGGGAGGGAATGTGGATACCAGAAGAGAGGCTGAGGTTTTGAATTGCCTTCTTAAAGCTGTCCTGCAGTGTCTGGTTACCTTGTATTGTGTGCATTGCTTTGTGTGTGTTTGGGGGCTTTTGTTTAAAGCTCTTAATACAGAACTTCCTAAAACTGAAATTACTTGAAAATAGAATGGCAACATGCACATTTAACACTGCTTGAAGAAATAATCCTCTTCCTTATGCAAAAAGTTCCTATGCATTTTTGATACAGAAAATGTTTCCTGTTATGTCAGCTCTGGTACAAGAAAGGTCTTCTGATTTGTTCCTTAATAACTTGTCTTGCCCTGACCTGCTCCCATGGGAGTCATTGCTGGGCTTTGAGCCTCTGGACTTTGAGCTGCCACTGCTGAAACAGGGAAACGGTAGATTTGGTTGAGTGGATCTTTTTGGTTTGGTTAGTGAAGCAAAGCAGAGTTCTTGGCCTTCAGTACATTACTGTTTTTTTGTTTGTGGTTTTGCTTTGCCTTTTTTATTACAGTCACAGAAATTTGTCTTTGCAGGAAACGGCCTATAAAAGAGATGCTCACTACCAGATGATTCTTTGTTTCATTGCATAAGATCTGTTTAAAAGCTACTGACTGTGGGGGTGAGATGAAATGTTGATGTAGGTTTTCCCCTCTCCAGAGTCAATTGATTACTTGAGGACTGATTTGTATGCTGCTTCAGCATGCTTTGGACACAGGTGTCATGAAATGTGCTTTGCATCATCTCGTGTGCACACACATCTGCTGGTATTGTGCCTCCTTCTACAAAGGCTTCAGTGTGAAAAGTTTTCCCGTGGGGGTGGGGTTGATATTAAGCATGATATATATAAGCATGATCCACGTGCAGGTGTATTACAGGGCCCTACTCTATTTGTGTCTCAGGAGAGGGTGTGGAAAATAACCAACAGTGCTGAATCATTGTTGCCTTTTGGTGATGTGAACATGTTACTTGACATTGGGATAGAGTTGTGAAAAAAACTATTGTAAAACCAAAATAAGAGTGTATCTGGTAAGTAATTCTGCTGTATGCTGTGCTGTCTTGTTGCTTTTGCAGTATTAAGTGGGCAACTGTGGTAGCCTAGAATGCTCTCCAGTTAGCAACTTGCAAGTAATAGTGCAGGCTGCTTGTTTGGCTCTTGAAAGCAATTTGCCAGGGAAGAATGGGGGAAAATGTATTTAGTGAGAAGTTTTGTGTGGAATTTGAATTCTTAGAAGTCATCGGTGTGCGTTTTTGGTTTTTTTTTTACTACCTTCCCTCTTCTGCCCCCCCATGTGCTGAGTAGAGGAAGAATAACTTCTGTAGATGTGTAAAGAAAACTGTGGTCTGGGGGTTGAAGACAAGAAGGTGAGTTACGTCCTTTTATTTCCCTCTCCTTGTTTGTGGTAGTTACACTTGCCTGCAGATGTGGACAACTGTGAGAGTAAGCAGGGTGGCTGGGGCCAAGTAAGGATCATCTCTTCTGAGGTGAGCTTGTGGGATGCCAGTTTAAAGATGGGCTGTTCAAGGGAGCACCTCTTAGGGACAAGAAGTGGAAAGGGAGTGCTTAAAGTACTATGTCACTTTTAACAATCAAACTTCTGCTGCAAACAAAATGTCAGTGCTTTTGGCTAGCTGTGAACATATATGGGTCTGAGAAAGCAGTGCCTCAGCCTGCCTCCTTGGTCTGCTTGTGGTTTAAGCTATACAGTGATCTTGCCGATATCAGGAGAGCTGATGGGATTCTGGTGGCCACAGTGTGAAAGAGCTGTGTCTTCTACAGAGGATGAGGAGGCCTTGGTGTTTTTAGAAGCTGTTGAGCAGATGCAGTTTACAGTCACCTGTGTGAATATGGTCTTTGTTCCAGCTGAGCAGCTGGGAGAGCCTTGTGCTCTAGCAATTTCTTTTGTGAACCAGATGTAAGAACTGGGACTGGGGGGTTCAAGACTTGTGAAAAAACTGTCTGGTTGGCTTTGGGAGAAATTTAATTTGATGTGTTAAATAGACCATCTTTGAGGGCTTATGGTTTTGCCTCAGCAAGCTGCTAGAGGCTGAAGTCATATTGTACTTGTGGTATTTTCCTGGCTAAAGCTTGGTACTGAATGCACTGATTGGGTCGCCACCGTGGTCAGTGGTAATGTGGTTTTGGACTGCTGCAGGTTCCATGGTTGGGGTGACTTGCCTGTGACCAGTGGATGGAGGCTGTGTTCAGACTGAGCTGTGACTGCTGGAGCGCTTGCCTGCTGGAGTTGGCTGTGGTTTAAAGAGAAACCTTAATTTCAGATTTGGGTTTTTCTTTTCCAGTGGTCATTTTCAAGAGCTCTGAGCTTCTCCCAAAGGTGTATAGAGTACCCCTACACTAATTTTAGCTACGGCTGTGTTGGACTCCTGGGGAATGGATGTGGAAGTGGCCTAGGACCTACAGACTTCACAAAGTAACATTAATTTTGAATTGACAGTTCAGCATGACGAGCTCTGCATGAAGCAAGCAACAGCTTTGAGGTGAGGAAGGTGCTTCTGTGGGGTAGTCCATTAAACTGAGTGCAGGCAAGTAACCTTCAGCAGGAAATAAAGTTGCATCTTAAATCCTGTTCAGACCTGCCCTATTTTGCCACATGCTGACTCGGATGTGGTGCTTGAATACTCCAGGAAGGAGCTGTATTGTTGTTGATCTAGGTTACATTGAATTGTGCTAATGCGAAGATGGGAGACTTCTGCTGGGCTTTCATTACCAGGGTTTCACAAGCTTGTCTAAATGCATTTCTGTAAGACTCTTTATGAAAGCAATACCAGGATATCTTCCCCTTTACCCAGTTTTAGGGTGATGCTTGCCAAGAGTCCAGTTTAGATAAGCGTTTTTATTTGTGTTATGCCTAGACCTCCTAGACCAATCTGGGAAAGCTCCCTCCTCCACTTTTGTAGAGTTTTCAGGCTCTTCCTGTTAATGGTGTAACAGGAATGAAACACAAGTAAAACAGTGGTAGGACAGGGATTTGTGAGCCTCATGCTTAAAAATGACTGATAATAAAATTAATTGTGTAGGCTGTTGTCCTAAAAGAATGCAAAATTATGGCACACACACTTCACTCAAGATTTGTCTCTTGAATGATCTGTACATACTAACTCTTCAGTTTTTGGTGTGCCGAATTCCTCTTGGAGCATGTTCTTTGCATTTTTAGCAGGTGTTTGCAACTCTCCAGCAATAGAGTGAGTAATGGCCTCTGATAAAGGACAGATTCTGCCCTGCAGCAGGGTTGGGTTGTTGATGAACTTTCTAAAAAATTCATTGGCTGTGGTTTTCATAGCATCAAAATCTATTTGGCTTGAGACAGGGATGCTTGACCTAATTTGCTCCCAATGCGTCTAAGCTGTTTCTGCCCCATGAAGCCACACAGTGGGAAAATATTGAAGGTGGACACAGTGATTGGGTCTTGCTGAGAGAACTGTGCAATGTATTTGATACCTTTTTATCACTGCAAGGCTGGCAGCAGAGGACTGCTAGAGGCGCTGATTTGTCACAAACCTACCCGAAAACAAGTGTCCTCACATTTAGGAAGGTCCCTTGCTACATGGGCAACATGCAGAGGGTTATCTTCCTGCAGCAGAAAAAGTAGGCATCTCTGTTGTGTGGTCTCTGAAACTTTATGGTAGATGCAGCAGAACTGCAGAATTGTCCTGCAGTACAAACCATTAATTTATATGGTGCAGCAGCACCCTGCTGCATCTCTAGCTGTTGTTGGGGAGCTTTCTTGCTCACCATTGAATACCTTTCTCTGCTCCCTGTGGCCTGTTTCTTAAGTGCAGTGGTCAGGTATGGATGACAAGCAGTTCTTCTCTGAACAGATAGTGTTAGAAAGCAAGGACTTAGCAATGTGCAGAGCTGAAATGCACAGGCTGTACATTGTGGAGGATGGAGAAGTGGGACCTCTGTCTGAGACTGGCTGCCTGATATTAGTCTTTAAGTATTCCCATTGCCTGTGTCTGAACAGTTGCATTTTCATCTCTCATTGAAATTCTCAGATAAATCAACATAATCAAGAATGAAGTACCAAAAATGGGGTAATGGCTGGTGGTAGGACTCCATTCTGATAAGCAGTCGTCTCATATTGACCCTCCTGACATTTCCATTTGTATCTTTCCACCCTCCATCTGTATTTATACTGTTTAGAACTCACCAGTCTGTACACATGTTCTCCTCCACTACATTATGGGGAGAATAGTGTAATTGTCTGTCATATTGCTAATCTTTGCACTTTTCAGGATTACACCTTCAACAAATAATACACAGCTATATTTATTGTGGTGTGTGACAGGGAATGTTTGAAGTTATTTATGTCTTATTCATTTGTTTTTTCTCCAAAAAGAAAGAAGCAGCTAGGGCAAAGAGGACTTGAGTCAGCTACATAATTTAGTTGTCCTCTTACTTGTGTAATTCTTCATCCTCTTCCTTATCTGTGAAGTGGGGAGTGACTCACAGGAGCAATGACCTTCCTTAGCAGGGGGATTTAGTCATGATGGGACCCACTGGGTCTAGAGCAGAAGAGATAGTAAGGTAGCAGCTGAGCTGCTCAACATACCTCTGTTGAGAGACCCACAGTGTGGAAGGTGTCTTGCAAATTGCAGACTTGCCCAGGAGTAGCCCAAAGGCATGGGAAATTATAAACCAGACAAACTGGTGTCTGACTGAGCAGCAGCTCTGTGGTGCCAAACTCTCACTCAATGATGGGGAGCTGTTCCTGGGCCTAAACTGGTTTTAAAGAGCACTGTAGTTTGGGAGAACAGCTGCTGGCTTGGCCTCCACTGCCTTAATGTGGGCTTTGAGCCATCAAGCCTCTGTCCCACTGTTAAACTTTGAGTGACTCCATCTCGTACCACCATATTGCTGAGCAGCCTGATCAGGAACAAGCAGTGAGAGCTGGGATAATCAATTCTGGCTCAAAGTAGTTCCTGGGTAGTCCTTTGGATGGGTTGGCTTTCTTGGGGAAGCCTCATTCTGGGCTGTATCTTCTGGAAGCAAGCATGCAATGTCCAGAGAGGACCGAGCAGGTGGACCTCTCCACACTGCTGGGACATTCCAGGCAGGAAGACGTGGATAAACTAATCCTGTTGATATGTTTGTGCTATTGCAATGAGAGGGAGAGATGGAGGATTTTGTGTGTGTTTCCTCTCCTGGTCTGCGTGCTGTGTCTTACCCCCTGGTTGTGTGCAGCTGTATTTTTGCAGGGGATTTGTATGGCAAGGTTTTGGTAGCAGGAGTGGGAAGGAGGGAGCCCCACAGGGGCAGCTTCCTCTGTGAGAAGTTGCTAGAAGCTTTCCTCTGTCTGACAGCCAGTGCCAGATGCCTTCATGACAGACCCCCTTCTGGACAAGGCCTAATCCATCAGCAATGGTGGTAGC
The DNA here is from genome assembly GCA_013390005.1 of Calyptomena viridis. Classification (NCBI taxonomy): domain Eukaryota; kingdom Metazoa; phylum Chordata; class Aves; order Passeriformes; family Eurylaimidae; genus Calyptomena; species Calyptomena viridis. The sequence goes on along the minus strand of WEIV01004657.1, from coordinate 315,513 downwards.
ACCTCTGGGATAACATTTAACAAGCGGGGAAAAAATGAAACCCTGTGCAGCAGCAATTGCAGTTGGAGCAGGCGAATGCCCAAAGGGGGCTGTGATCCTGTGAGAATCCTGTGCTGGAGCAGATTCCAGGCAGGACTTGTGGACCGGTGGAGAGAGAAGCCCACACTGGAGCAGGTTTCCTGGCAGGACCTGTGACCGCAAGAGGGACCCAGGCTGGAGCAGTTTTTGAAGAACTGCAGCCTGTGGGAGAGGCCTCACATTGGAGCAGGGGAAAAGCGCAAGGAGTCCTTCCCCTGAGAAGGAAGGAGCAACAGAGACAATCTGTGATGAAGTGACTGCACCCCCCATTCCTGACCTCCTGTGGCACTGGAGAGGGAAGAGGGAGAGAAAATCAGGAGGGAAAATGTCAGGAGTGAAGTTGAGCCCAGGAAGAAAGGCTGGGTAGGGCAAAGGTGTTTTAGGTTTTATTTCTTGTTACTCTTCTCTGATTTGATTGGGAAAAAATTAAACTAATTTTTCCAAGTCAAGTCTGTTTTGCCCATGACAGGAATTGGTGAGCGCTCAATATCTTCCTGCCCTTATCTCACCTCTTGAGCCTTTCATTTTATTCTCTCTCCCCGTCGCATTGAGGAGGGGAGTGATAGAGTGGCTTTGGTGGGCACCTGGCATCTGGCCAGGGTCCACCCAGCACAATTTAATAGGCAGAACTGCTGGATAGGGTTGAATGTGCTGAAGCAGAGGGTGCTTGGTGGCAGGTTTCCAAATCAGGGAGTCGGCAGCAAGCACCAGGCCTACTTATGCATGTTGTGTAATCAGATGAGTTTTCAGCTCCCTGTGCATTTCTCTAAATCTTCCTTTTGAACAACCTCTTTTTTTTGGCTGAGAGAGATTTTCATGCTCTTATTTCAGACAATGATGCACGCACTAGGTATGGAAAATTCTCATATCCATACGACTCCAGTATATCAAAGTGGCTAAATTTAGAAAATCTGACAAAGAAGAGCTTCCCCTTCCTGTGATCTGATTTTTTGGTCACTGTTATTTTTACTGTGGAATAGCTTAAATCTATTTTGGTTGGGCACTAAGTGATGGCTACAGTGTGAAAGAAGAAATTCATTTCTGTGAAGTCAGGCGGCCGTGCTGCAGCTTGAGGGCTCTGAGGGCAGCCTGCTCACGCTGAGCATGTGCCAGTGCTATGTTGGGGCCCCCTGACAGTCCTGCTCAGCTCTCTCAAGCCCTGCTCACTTGGTAGAGGGTCTCTGGGGCTCAGAGCTTTGATGGCAGTTAACTTTTTCAATGTCTTGTAGATGTAATGTGTGGGAATGGTGATGGATTTTAATATACACACACAACCCCCACACTACCTCGTTCATCCTCCAGATTCTAGGAGGACAGTGTAAGAAGCTGTTTTATTGGAACCAAAGTAGGGAGACAACTGCATGCACAGTGGGAGTTTGTGGGCACTAGTTATGCTTCTGGTTTCACAGATCTCTAATACATGGACTTCCTTTCACTGTATTCTGTTAGGACCAGGACCGAGCCATCCCTGGCTGGAAAATGCACTGGTGTAATCATGCCCTGCTGGAGCACCTTGAACTCTTGGTGTCAGGAATATATAATTCAAACTTTCAAACTTTTTTACTCATTTTGCTCTGCTTCAGCATTCTGACTTGTTTCTGAACATCCCATGTTTGCTTTCACATTGGGATGGACTGAAGGCAGGCAATGGAGATGTTGGGAAGAGATGCCACTACTTGCTGACTTCAGTATCCCAGAAATCTGCTGAGCAAGAATTTGTCTTAGTTTTTTATCATTTTAAGCTTCTGATGGACTGTTGTGTAGAGATGTTCAGTGTGTAAAAATGGAGATAATGCAAACTTCACTCTGAAACTTTGGTCATCCTCGGGTACTTTTGCTCAGGTTCATGATGGTGCTGGAGGGCTATGTAGGGAATGAAGCTTCAGTGTTCTTTGTCCTCAGTAAAAGGACAGTCAGATCTCTGTACCTGAACCTGTGCTATCAGGAGTTTTGGGCAGGGAGTCACACTCAGGCTGTGATCTAGCATTGGTGACATTTTCATGGCAGCTTGAGTAAGTGAGAAGTTTGTAGTTTCTGTCAAAGGAGCATGTGTGTGCCCAGAGGGAGCCCTACAGGCTCTGAGGTGATCATTACTGGATTTTGGCAAGGTCTTAACTGATGCTTCTATAGACAAATAATTCAGCTCAGCAAGTGGCTGCTGTGGTCAGCTTGGAGCCTTGGTAGGGTGATATGCTGAAATAGTCAAGAGTTGAGTCTTTTGTGGGTCTTTTCCTATTTGGGCCTCAAGGTTCAGCTGAAGTAAAGACTTTTTTGGATGAAAGAAAAGTTTGGAGAAAAAAAAAGTGCCTTTCACTGTCTTTTGTAATGGAAAGCTACCACAAAGCTTTTGAAATTGCCAGTTATTTTTAACTTGTCCTTTATTCTTCTTTAAAATAAATCACATCTTTTCTGACAAAAGAGGGCCTAGCATGTTATATACACATATACATGCACATTTTTGAGTATGTGCAGTGAAACTTAACACAGTGTTAAGAAAATGTTCCTGAACAAGACAAGACCATGCTCAAGTTAATCACACAGGGATCTGATTAAGGAAAAAAGAAGGTTAAAAAAATAACACCACCACCCCTCCCAACAAACCATTCTGTTGGAGAGAGTTTGATGAGAGGAGATGCTTGGTGGGCTGGTTTGGGAAGTGCAGTAGACTGGCTCTGAATCTGACTAGGATTTCTGGCCTAGCACTTTGCAGGTGCTAAAAATGTGCTTCCCATTAAAAGCTGGCACATGCAAGTGTGGCAGGGTGTCTGGCAAGGGGAGGCTGAGCAACATGGCTGTTCACTTACTGCATGGCTGCTCCTGCCTCTGAGTAGCAGAGTGGATGCTGGCATCATAGTCCTCACAGTGAGGTAGGGCAGTTGTTGCCCAGCCTCTAGTTCATTTCCAGTATGACATGACAAGTTGTCATGTTTTATGGCAGACCCACGTTCCAGGTCAGAGGTTTATCACTGTTACCTGTGCATCCTGAAGTATTTAGCATCAGTGTTTCCCTGAAACAGCACCTCTGGTTGAAAGCCAAGTGGCAAAACAGGCTCTGCTCTGCAGCTGCTGTGTCATACAAGTTTTATGTGTGATTCTGCTTCTCTGGCATATACCAGGTGTTCCCAGTCCCATCTGAATCTTGCAGGTGAGTGTTGGAACTGGGAGCTGCCCACAAAATGGTAATTCTGCTGGAGATGGCATTTTCACAATTTTACCACTTGCTCTGTGCTGCTTTATCCTCAGTTACATAATGCAGCGTGATGTGGATAATCCGCTCATCATTACAAAAGGATTTAAAAACTCCTTTTTAATAGGAAGTCATTTTTAATAAAGCCTTGCTTTGCTTGGAGGACTCTTTTCTTGGCTTGTGTGTTTAATAAAAATGCAGGAGGCTGAGGGAGGTGGGAGGGAGCCAGAGCAGGGAGAAGGGACACAGGTGCTTGTGTCTAGCTCTGTGTCTAGCTGGTGGTGAAGTCCAGAGCTGTGGGACATGTTTCTAGTAGCACCAAGCATGCAAAATCCTTATGTGTGCAGATAGACGCCTCTAGTAGGGCTGAGCTTTCTCTGATGTTTTTCACTCAAAGAGCAAACTTTTGATGGTGGGGAAGAGAAGGAAGGGCTCCATCTAGTCCTATCCGGTTTGTGTCTCCCTTTCAACCCTTTGTGTCCAAAACACCAGTAGTCTTCTAGGACGTCCTGCATCTCAAAACAAACTGCGGTCCTGGATAAAGTGCAGTAGAGGAGAGTGCTCTTCGCTTCTGTTGTAATGGCCATTTGTGTGTGACTGATCTTATTTTTTTGGTTGTTGCTCCACCACTGTGTTGTGTAAAGTGCACTGTCTAAAATAACGCGTGAAGTCCGAGTTGCCCTGAAACATGTCCTCTTCCCTTCCTGTACACTGGCATTTTGCCCACTTTTCTGGCAGCAGACAGCTGTGGAGCTGCCACACCTGCTTCACCCCTCAGAGCAAGCCTGGTTGGGGGCTTGAACTCCAGCACTGAATGGCATTTGAGAGCAAGCATCCTGCTGCTTCATGGGTTTTTCAGTCCCAGTAGCCCTCACTCTTGGGAGATCTTGACCGTATGCTTAAGATGTCCCTAAGTTTCTGCTTTTTGATCAGTACAAGTAAATGACTGGGAAGTTTTAAGGTCGCTTCTTCCCAAGACACATCTCTGAAGGGATCAGTGCTGCGCATATCCAGAGGAGAGCCAGCAAGCTTGCAGGTCAGGTGAGTTGGTGAAACATCTGAAGGAGAGGAGGCCAAGGCTGTGTTACAATGACGCTAGTGAGTAAGTACCTCAGAAATATGCCTGGAGAAAGCCTGGAAGTAATACAGGTTCACAGTACAAATAGTTAGGAAGGGACAGTCAGCTCTGGGACAGTCCCATGGGGGAACTGGCATCTCCTGGGAAGGTGCAGGGGAGTAGAAGAGACAGTGGAGAAGTTAAATGTTCTCCTGTCAATACTGTTGCCTCCCTGGGAGGCTGGTAAGTTCTTTACGGGCCCCAGCACTCATTTTCAGGAGCTAACAGGGCTACCATAGGAGTGATTTTTACAAAGCAAAGATGGATGCTGCAGTTTACTTTTGGGTACTGAGAACACAGGCCAGATGGCATTTAGCAGGCAGTGAACTCTGCAGGAGCTAAGTAGCAAAGCTATTGTTTCTGAATTTGCATGACTTACCATTGGAAGGCATTCCAGTGGCAGAATAAAAAGTCGTAAGAATTGGTTTTGGCAGAGATAGTAAAACTATAACATTAAGTCCATAAGTAAGCACTTTTCTGTGGGGAAAAGGTATTTGTAAACAAAAACTAGCTATTGTGTTGATTTACAGTTATTAGTTGTCACCTGTTTGGATATTAGAGGACGAGAGGGTTCAGAGAATAATGGTTAAATGTTAAGGAATCACCACAAAAATTTAAAAAATTATTTAAAAGATTAGTTCTTACCCCTCTGGAAAAGGGAACATGTAAAAGCTGTTAATAGTAAAAGGACAGAGAGAGCTTTGTTCTTGATTAATGAGCAATACAAAACCAGCAGCTCACTCAGACTTCAAATACAGCAATTTTAGTAAAAACAAGGGTATTTAAAACCAAACAGAGAAGATTTGAAACAAAAATCAGTTCTCCACCTCTGTTGACATAGATGGACTCAGGCTCTGAGCTCTGCGGAGTGCTGCTTGGGCACTGCCACGTGCACCAGCAAAGCTTTTATAGCAGCCTTATGCGTGAGACCAAGAGGGGAGTTGGCCACTGGTCTCAGTGCTCTGCTCCCTCTGATTTTAGTTGTACAGCTTGATGCAAATCTGTCACATTCTGTCTGAGAAGGAAGAAACACTTGACTAAGCATGTACTTATGAAACTTCAGTGCAAAGGGAAAAAAATATGCAAAGAAGCAAGGTATATATGATGTCCTTGTAATTAAGGAAACTTCCATGATCCTGCAGGTTCCTAGTCACCTAAACCCATACCTGTGGTCAGCATGTAGTGTGGGGCTACTTATTAGCTAATAGAAAGTAGGTAGCTTTGTAGGAAAAGTGCCAAGGAGGCATTTTGTTCCATTTAAGCAAGAGCCTAGAATAAATTCTGTGATGTATATGCATAGATCAAATTCCACAGTAAAGTGACTTCAATACAAAGTTGTGTTAATAGATTAAAACAGGGGTGAGTTAAAGTTGGTTCAATAAGCAGTTAAAACACTTGATTTAACAGCTGAGCATGAATGGGACCTATGGTGTTTAGACTTTGCTCCTTAGACAAGTCAGTGATGAACGGTAAAAAGAAAATGTTCCTGTGCTCAAGTGAGCTCTGTGGTTGTCCTGCTGAATAGCAAGTGTTTTAGAGTGACCAAAATAGCTTTACTGGGGAGTATGTGCAGGCATCTCACCTTAAATGATCTAGGAGAGAATACTTACCACAACAGGTTTGAAAATACAGTTCCTTCCAATTCAGTTTGCAGAACACACTGAAACCTTGGAATGGCCCTAAGGCAACAGCAACTCGTGGAGCCAAGTTACTTTTACCTAGAAAGGAGTTTATTTCATTTCAGGGAAACTGTTGGCCAGGACATGTACAGGCATGTTCTGCATGTGTGTTTGGATTTGTTCTCCTTTTTCTTGGCTTGCAAAAAGCAAGTAAATAATAATAAAAAAATTAAATGTACTACAAGGGAAACTCCAGGTCTTTCACTCTCCAGCTGGACTTTGGTGAACTTCCAGAAGAGGGGCTTCATGGCCAGGATCCTACCTTCAGCTATGACATGCATGGACATCTTGTGGTGAAGGAGCAAGCCAACAGGGAAAAGAACTTGTCCCAAGTGCTTTTCCAGCCTTTATCTGTCTTTAGCACAGAGATTTGTCTCTTCAGTAATGCTTAAAGACACTTTGCCAGTTAATGGTCCGGTCTCTTTGTGAACCCTTGTGTTGCAGCAGGGAGTTCTGCAGCCTGTGTCAGGTTCTTTTTGCTTTCCTTCAAGTGCACCATGTCGTAGCTGCATTGAGTCTTTCTGAGTTGGAGCAGGCAGAAAATGATCAGCCACTTCATGGTGCAGTATTGTAGCCAGGCTATTGTGAGGAAAAACATCTTGCAGACTTACTTAATTCTCTAAATTTAGCAGAAGGGCAGGCAGGGGCCTGTCCCTGCCTCATCAGTTGCATAAGGCTGGAAGTTGATGGGACTGAGTCTTCTAAGCCCTGCTCCAGATACTGGCTTTTCACATGGTCAGCTATTAATGTGTTGTGACCCAAACATAGGAGCCAGAGGTAGAGGAAGATGACCAGTCCTGGTAGCTCCCTGCAGACTTCAGTGAACCCTGCCTGTTAACTTTGTTTATTACATGTCTTTGAGAGCTCTTTCAAATTCCTTTGTTTTCCTTTAGTGGACCCTGCAGTGTGCTGATCATCTGGATGAAAGAAGGCTCAGCATCTCCACTGTGATGGAGGTATAATAGCTTTGGAATTACAGTTTAGAAAGGTGAGATCAGACTGGTGGGAATTGTTGCTGTTTGGACTGTGTGCAGCCAGTGGCGTGTAGCATTCAGGTGGATGCTCTGTGTGCGGTCGTTCCTTGCTGTTTCTGGGTGAGAACCGACAGGTTGGGGCTGGCTGCAACTTTCTCTCCAGCTGGTGCCTTGCCTTGGCAGATTGAGAAAGTGCTTCTGGCAGATCAGGCTGAAGGGGTGGAATTAAAAATAACCAAAAGGTAGATTCTGGGCTTGGTTACTCAGTGACAGGCCTGTTTCTATTCTGGGATGAGGATAATTCGCACTGAGCTCATTACACCATGACTCTTCCTTAAAATGCCTTGACAGTCAGTTTCGTTCCAGCTAATAAGGTCCTAAAATGTTAATGAAGCAAATCAATTTTTCATGGCTTTGTATTGCAGTCGTCAGAAAGTGCTGTATTGCAACCTGCTAATTCAAGAAGCTTTTGAGATATTAGAAGGAGAGCAAAATATTCAGCAATTTGGAATATGCTTTTTTTCCTCCATTTTTCCCCAGTGTCCCCTCTCATTTTTCTAAGCCTTTATGCTGTGCTATTTGGTTGTCCCCTTTGGTCACATCCTTTTTCCAGTGTTTGCTCTGGTCACTAATGGGAGGAGATGGCTTACTCCTACCTTCCCCACTGCACATGGAGAAGGTTGGGGTACCCAACAGAAAGGTAGAGATGAAGCCAGACAAGGGAGGCTACTCATGCTGAAATACTATTTGAAATACACTGAGTTTGATGGGACAGAGTGAAGAAATGGCATCATGTTCATGCCCCTCCCTCATCTTTTTGGAAGGGGCAGTGGTGTCAAAAGTCACAGCCTTCTCTTCTTGTGGCAATTGGCCGAGGTGTCAGTGCTGCCTTGGCATAAATGCTGTCTGTGCTCAGTATGTCATGGTTGCTGAAAGAGGAGAGAGAAGTTGCATTCATTGTGTAGTCATTGATGGTAGATCAATTACCTGCACTGGCTTAGGAATAGGTTAGATGCCAACTATCCTGTACTTCTCTGAGCTGCTTATTTCATATTGTAAGAAGGTGACAGAAGGACTCAGGCTTTCATGACTGCTCCTGGAGTTACTTTGGTGGAGCTGTTTTGATCATTATCTACTACTCTCCGCATTCTCATTTGTGAGTATGCAGATACGAAGTATCAGATTGTGTGGTTTGGGGAACGTATGGGGATTTTTTTGTTTCACTTTTAATTGCATTGCAGTTCTAACTATCATTAACTTCTATAATTGACTTCTGTATGCCTGAGAAAAAGATAATTAACTAATGTTTTGGGACAATCAGAGTTTTCCAAGTTTTATACTTGGAAACCTTGTACTGCCACACTGGTAAGGGATGAACTCAAGTAACTCATAAGAGGAAATTAGTGTATGAGTTGCAGATTGGTATTTTGAATAATTATGCTCCTGTAGCTGCTGAGTTGAAGATCTAGAATGCTTTCCACATAAGTTTTCTACCCACAGATATGCTCAGTTCAGTGCCAAAGGCTTCCCCAGAGCTTTTGCAACCACTGAGGTGTGCCAATGTCCTCTTCTGCTGTGACAGTGATGGGTTAAGAACTAGCTGACCCTATAATGACTTGGGGAAGCAGGAGGGTATTTAACCCCCTTAAGCCTTTCAGACCATAGCTGGTGTTTGTATGACTCTCCCCTTCCCTGAGTGGCTAAAACTAGAGTTAGTGATTGCCAGGTACAGCATCTGTCTCCCTGTGTCTCTTGGACAGGACCTGCAGAGCACCTTAGCCTTTGATATAGCCCCAGGATTCCTGCCAGGGTAATTAGTCTGGTATCTCCATGGGTAGGAGGTAAAGTGCAGGGTGATCTCAGCTGCTGTGGGAAAAGCTGCCTGGGCTGGAGCTGAGCGCAGCTTCTGCAGCAGGTCTGGGGTTCCTGGGCTGGAGAACTGCAGCTCTAGGTCCTGAAGCTTTACCTGTCAGCACCAAGCTGAAAAGCACTGCTGTTTCCAAAAGTTGTTTGGTGTTTGTGTCATCTCACACAAATTTAGGGCCTTGGGAAAACAATTTCCTGTGTAGCCAGCTGGGAGAAATATTCAAGGTGAGCCATATATACATCCACAGTCAGAGCCGTGAGGCCTGGAGGTGAGGTGATGGCTCGAGAGACACCTGGTTCTGTGAATGCAGGAGCTGTCTTCTGCTGTGCTGGAAAGCTTTCTCCTGGCAAGCTTGGATTAGACAGCAGCCCCGTGGCTGAGCCTGCCTTTCTGGCAGTTGTGGTGCTTTAGAGTGGAGCTGAGCACAGGAGACTGCTCTGTGGTCAGGGAAGGTGTCACTGTTGACATTTTTGGTTTTGAACCCTTCAAAGGAGAAATGGCAAATTGCCATCCCTTCCTTTTGCGTATTTTGGAAAGCCCTAACCCTCTCCCTTGCTCTCCATATCCTTTTTGCTGTGCTATCAGCTTCTATTTTTTGGGACTCACCTCTGCAGTCTAGTCCTTTGCCTTGCTACTGGCTGCCTTTCCCACTCCACTGTTCCAGAGCAAGCTTTCTTTTTGTCTTCAAGCCTTCCCTTTCTTTTTAAATTGTATTAAATCCCAGCCTCATTTGTTCCTGAGCATGTGTTGTACCTGATGGGTGGCTCTGCTCACCAGCATGCTGTTGTGATGAGTGCTTACCAACAGAGTTTTCTCCTCTGTTGCTTTTTTTTCACAATGGTCTCTCCCAGTAGGGCACTTTCACAGGCTGGGATTGTTGTTGGTTTTGTTTGCTATTTTTAGGCTCCTTTAACTGGGACTGCAGTGGAAGGCTTATGAAACTTTTGTTCATAATGTGCCTTTCACCCTGCTCTGCTCCCTTTTGTGATGTCTATGCTTTCAGCTTCTTGATTTTTGCTGTTTGTAGCCAGGAGAATAGCCTTCAGTGAGAAGAAAATTAAGTCCTAACTTGGAGGTCTCTATCCAGCCTTCTGCCTCAAGCAGGCCAAGTAGATAAGGTCGCTCAGGACTCCAGAAATAAATCAGCTGCAGAGTTCTATCTTTCTGGGGAATATTTTTGTGCGTGACATGCAGGCAGTACTGTGAGGAGCACATTAAAAATTCATACTGGTACAGAGCAGTATTTTCAGTGCACAGTGCTTGAGAATAATATGCTTGTGCATCACGCACAGCAACATTTGCATGAAGCAAGTAATGAATATCATCTAAGCAGAGTGGCAAAGACAAGCTTTAAATGGCGTAAGAGTAAAAGCAGACTTGTTGTGAGACACCATCTTCTTCCCCCTCCTTCTGCCAAGACTCCTTGGCAGATTTCTTGTCTGCTGTAGAGCTGGCTGCAAAGTCCCAGCGTGTGAGGGCGTTGCCTGTGCTTGCAGCAGAGGGGGAAATCTCTGCACATGGCTATTCAACTCATCCGGCCTCTGAGACAGCTTTGATCTAATTGTGTAAGTGCTCTGGCTATTGAACCTAAAACAACTAGGAGCTAGGCAGAGAAGCTTCTCCAACCCTAATGTCTTTGTGTTTGTTTGGATGAGAGGGAGTAGGACTGCGTGCAAAGCAGAGTGGCATCCTGTGGTCCGGGGCTCTCATGTAAGCCCTGTTTTCCAACTGCTGTTGGAAACCAAGCATGGGACATGTGCTTTTGGTACACGGGCAGTGTTGAAGTGTTCCATCCTCTGCTTTCCTGAAGCCATAACTGCTGAGTGCTATGCTGAGAGATGTCACAAGCAACGATTGGTTAAAGGAGGCTCGACAGAGAAGTAGTTGAGGCTGAAATGTAAAATCTATCTCCAGTCAACCCCACTTACAGTGGTTGGTGTCTGAAGCCCTTCAGCAAGGAGGAAGAGTGAGAAGTGGTTTAGGGTAGAAAAGCGTATGAGCAGTAGGGCTGCAAAAAACAGTGAGTCCATGGTAGGAGCAGCTCGGGGACATGTGATGGAGTGAGCAGGCCAGTGCTGAAGCAGGGCAGGATGTAGGAGCAGCTTGGTTTTGGCTGTCTCATGCCCCTGTCATGAAGCATGGGTGATGTATCTTCAAGATCTCTAGCAGACTGAAGAGAGAGAAGCAGCACCACAGAGCCCGGGCCTGCTCATCCATTGCTTGCTGCTTGTCCCAATGGGGCCCAGATCCTGACAGCATGAAAATGACATCAGGCTGATACTGTGCAAATGTGTTCTCCTGGGAGCTCTGTGAGAGAGGAGATGGCATGGCAGGCTGGAGCAGAGTATCTCATCCCTATGTCCTTGCTGCAGATTCTTGATGTGAGAACAGAGAACCTTACACCACTGAGGACAGGTGTGGCAGTGGGAACTATGTGAAGGCAAATGGTGGGACTTTTTTCTCTCCTTGTATTCAAAATCTTTCCATGTGTTAGGCAGCCAAGTAGGCTTACAGTTGGCCTTGTCTGGCTGCCAGCACGGAGTAACCAAACACTCCTGCAAGTACTTGCTTTTCTTGCTGTAAGCCTCCCTCCTAACTCTCTGATTTGTTGTGGGTATCTGGCATTTCGTGGGTATTTCCTAAAGGTCAGTGAAGTGTGCTTTGCAGCAAGCATGGGTCTGATCACTGGCACTGGACTCTGAAGGAGGCATCCCTCCCCTGAGTCACAGTAAATCAAGTACAAAAGGTATAATGTGCCTGACTGTGTACTTGACTAAAAAATGTATACTGATGATTTTCCATGTTCCTGGGCATATATGGCAGTAAAAATGTCTTCCTCATGCACTGAGTGGTGATACACAGTTGAGCTCTGTGTGGCACATGCACTTATCCTTGCTGGCCTGGGAACCCAGTGCAAGTAGCTCAAAGTTGGCTGTGTCTGTTCAGTGAAGAACATCTTGCTGACACATAAATACCTGCTTCATGTGAGCTGGCTAATGTTGTGAGGAAAGTTCTGCTAGAGACCTGGGCATGGCTGGAGGTTTGTTCCCGCCTTTCCCTGTGACTGCTCATGTGTAGCAGATTTCTTTTAAATGGTGTGGGCAGTGTGACTTGCTCAGCCCATCTGCCTGGGGGAGTTTACAAACCAGCTTATGCTGTGGCCAAACTGACTATGGTAGTTTCATGACAGGAGCCTAGTTTGTGTCTCTTCTTAGCCTGCTGTATAGCACATTTTACCCAGTTGTGGAGACCAGTTTCCTTGCCAAAACACCAGGAGGGGACAGATACAACTTTTATGCACCATTTGTTCCATTGCAAATGGAAAGGCAGCAAAGGAGCATCTTTTAAAGCATCTGCTCTCTGTTTGCAAATGCTTTTAACCAGGCTTGGCAGGTGCCTCTGCTATCGACTGAACTGAGACTTAGATATGTCAAAACATTGGGCCTTGGTCAGCAAGTACCCAGCATTAAAGTGCCTTTGCAAATAGGGCTCATGCTCTTAAATAAGATGATTAATCTTAGTGATGCAAATTTGTTTACTGAAAAATGAGGCTTTTAACCTTAACACAAAGTAGTTGGAGTTTTGGCTAAAACCTTAGTGGCTTCTGTGGCAGTTAACATTAAAACCAAGTCCATGTTGAGACTAGGATAAGTTTTGCGATTGTGTGTGTGCTGTTGCAAGCAACCTTTCAGAGAGGGCAGGCAGAACTGAGGTTTCCAGTAAAATTTGTGACATGGTCATGAAGGAATGTGCAACCAAAATACAGACCGGCTCGCCTGCACACAGGGACAGAACAAGTGCTGCAGACACGCTGCTCCAGCTACATTTAAACTTAGCAGTTAAACCAAGCAAACACCACCATGTGCCAGGCACTTAGCTTTTCCTTTTGTATCAATCAGTCTAATACTTCATTGGATCTCCTCTTTCTCACCTTGCTGGAGTCCTGAAGACTTTTCTTTCTATTCTCACTACAGTTTGAATAATTTCTGAATACAAATGTGAGGTTTCTGAAACCTTCAAGAGGTTCTGGGCCTGGAGAATTGTATCCAAGCAATGTGTCTCAGTGGTAGCTTGTTATAGCTCTAAGATTGCATATTGCAATGGAACTTGCACCGGCTTTTATTCAGCAGTAATATGAAATGTGATTTAGATAGTTATACCTGGTTTAGTATTGTAATGAGTTTGTGCAGCAAAGGTGGCCATTTTGCAATGAGGAGATGGGAATACTATAGTGGAAAAGCAGTGGGACATGCTGTAGCTGAGAGGGGAAGAATAGGAAGGAGGCACAGGTAACCTTCTGTCCACTTGGTGCATGGAGCAATTGTGACAAAAGTCTTTCTTATGAGGAGCAGCATGTATGTCATGAAATGGGAGTGGGGCTGGAAAAGGTGTGGATGGGACTGGGGACAGAGTGAGGTGGCTTTATCCCAGAGGCAACCTAAAGGAGAAGGTAAAGCCATAAGGAAAAGGAGAGTGACTGAAGAGACATGGGAAGGGGTTTGTCTGCAAATCAGACATCTGTTTTACCCTACAGCAATCTCGTATGCTTGAGAAATCGCCATCTAAGTATTTCTGAAGTGGGAAGATGGAAATGGGAATGAAGGCTGAATCAGGCCAGTCTTATTGCGCTCCTCTGGTTTAAGATCTAATGGATATTAGCCCTGCCTTTAAAGCACATAATGGTGCACTGATTTTATGACTCATCTTTCAGAAATGGTGTTTTCAGTACAAGTAGCCATACTGCAGTTTGGTAGTCAGCCTGAGGTTGGAAACCTGGGTATTGTTGAGACATGGAGCTCCGTGGTGTACGTGCTTGATGGGACGCAATGCTGCTTTCAAAGTGTGACAGCTCATGTAATTGAGGACGCCACCTTGCAGACTTAATTTTGAATTGCAAATTGCCATCACAATTCATCTTGTTTGGGAGAGGTGTCTTCCTCGCTTAAAAGCTGCTCTGCCAGTTCAGGTTTGAAAGTAGGTGTGAGACAGGGCTGATACTCAAACCAAGTGTGAATTCAGATTGCAGACTGTGGGGGCAAACTGGAATTACTGGCCCTACAAGTGGGGTATCTCTTGAGAGAAACTGTGTGTGTTCCTTGCCAACCTGTCCCCTCTGTTTTCATGATACGAAATTACATACTGTGGGAAAACTAAGGGGTTTTAGATCTGCTATTTCATGAAAGTGAGAAGAGAAACTGTGTGAGAAGGAGAAGAGGGAAAGAGCGTTTGTGGAGCTTCAAGCATGATAGGACTGACTGGTGTGCACAGGCTGGACAGTACTTTTCAAAGTGCAATTTCTTTTCTGTTTTACCTGGGGTGCCTGGCAATTGCAGCTAGACACAATGAGACATTTTCTGTTGTTCTTTAACAGAAGGGGAATTTATTGCCAGTGCATTTGAAAATAGAGGAGTACAAGGACCATTTGTCTTGAGTGTTTTAGTGGGAGTGGGGATAGCTAACAGTGGCTGCTTGATTGATGGGTCCAGAGAGTTTTGTGTGGACCTGTGGCCATAGCCCACTTAGAGCTGGCCTCCCTCTGTAAAGGAAGCCACTGATCAAACCAGTTGTGATCTTGTGCCTCTGCCTTGGGTAGATCTGTTTGGCACCAATGTAGGCACACTCAGAAGAATTGAGCCCTTGCTAGGTATGGATGCTGTCATCCCATATTGCCTTTGAGAGCAGACCCTACCTGCCAGACAGGTATCAAGAGGTGTTTCTGGTGCTATTAGGTATTTAAGCTGTGGCTGGACTGTGCTGAGGAGATGGCATATTCATGGCTGGGGTTCTGCCCTGCTGAGGCCAGTCATGTGTGGAGTGGAGCCAGGAGGAAACTTGATTTGCTCTGAGTGAGCTGTTGGGGAAGTGTTCCTCAGAGTTGGGCACATCTCAGCACCTGGCTTTCCCCTCTCGCTGTGCTGACCTGTCTTGCCCTGAACTACATGCTGCAAGGGTGCCAGCAGTGGGGAGCTGCCAACTTGGCACTTGAGCAGTGGAGCTGATGTAACTCATTTTACAGAGGGATACCATGCAATCTGAGAGCCCCCCACTGCTACTAGGTCAATACAGGGCTGATATTGCCGCCATTATGGAAGAGCTGACAGCTGGGAGCTGGATCTGCATGCTCAGCACATGGTAGCGTAGCCAAGAGCCCTGACAGGATGCAGCAACAGTCCCATGGTAGTTGTGGCAAGTGCACCCAGGGAGAGAGGCATTAGGGAGTTTTCCATCTAGATGCTATGAATCCATAAGGAGCTTTTGAGCCTGTGTGCAGTGATTCAAAGCAGAGACAAGAAAGATGGCAGATGTTACATTTGTAGGGACCATCATGTCTCCGAGCTGTGATCACCAGGACATTCACCCTGGTTACATGGATGCAACCTGCTTGGGTTGCAGGACCAGTAAGCCTTCTCACAGTGCTCACTTGCATCAGGCATGGGTGCTTATTTGGTGAGGGGAAGAGGAAGGGCATGCTAAAAGCAAAAATTGCGAAAAACTGCCTTGCTGATGCTTAAATATTTTCATTGTTTTCCTTTATTCACAGGAGAACTGCTGAGTCAGCCAAGACCAGAGGGACTGACGGAGATCATCTGTCCCAAGAACGGCAGCGAGCGAGTTAATGTTGCCTTGGTTTACCCCCCCACTCCTACTGTGATCAGCCCTTGTTCCAAGTGAGACCAGAAAGCAGACCTATTCCCCTGTCAGTAGACACCAGAAAGCCTACGTAAAACATGCCCTCGCTAAGCATTTTTTTCTGGAAGGTAGCAGCCCCACAGCCTGGGGGCTGTTCTAATTATTTGTGGATATAGACAGCCCACTCAAAGGGTAGGAAGTACTGTGAAATGAGCTGAGGTGTTCTCAGAGCTGTGTTGCAGCAGATGCAAGACACACATAGTGGGCAGGACAGATCAGGAGATGATGCAGTCATGGGCAGGTTTTTGTAGGATAGGACCTTGGGAAGTTTCTGTCCACCCCCTTCTCTAAGCAGGACCATCCTCACAACCAGGTCAGATTGCTTGGGACTTTGTTTAAGTTAGAGTTGGATGACAAAAATGGAGGTGCTACCACCTCTCTGGACTGTAGATTTACACTGTTCTCCTGGAGCAGAACTTTTTTCCTTCTGTTCTGCCTGAGTCTCCCTTATTACATCTTGGCTTTCATTGCAACGAAGATGCACTGCTGGCTTGTGTCCAACATGTTCTCCACCAGATCCCAAGCCAGCTGGACCCCAGGCTATGGTGGTGCATCAGGTTGTCCTGTTCTAGGTGTAGAACTATGCACTTGTCCTTGTTGAATTTCACAGCACTGTTTTTGGCCTGGTCCTCCAGCTTGGTGAGGTCCCTCTGGACAGAAGCACTGCCTCTGGTGTACCTATAGCTTATATGTCCTTCACTCCACAGAGTGGGAATGTGTTTGGAAAACAGAGCTGTATTGTGGTGGGAACAAATGTGGAACAATACCTTTGAAAACAACCAGTGCTTTGGCTTTTGATGCGTAAGTTTTCTTTCGGAACAGCAATTCAGCCATGGTCTGTTCTGATTGGAGTGGCACGAGGGAATCTGGTAGGGAGTTTAGAGGAACAAGCTAAGTCTTGATGGTGCCTGCTGCTCTCCTGCATGTGAATGTCTCTTTCAGTTCAGTGTCTGACAGTAGCTTTGGATGCTGTTCTCTCTGTTCAGTACTCTCCCATTCCAAAGTATCACTTATCTTGATGGAGAATAGCTTTGGTTGTTGAGCTGTGTGTGAAGGTGATGTTGAAATCACCTGGGGCAGGAAACAAGGTGGCTGCTCTGATACTGAGCCACAGGTCACCACTGCCTGTTTATTTGTTCCTCCCATGTATGTACTTGGCACAGCATGTTTCTAACCTGAGGCTGCAGTTCTTGTTGTACTGTGCTGCCAGACTACGCCTGTGCACTTCTCCTCCTGTCCTCCAGCCTGCCTTCCACAATGTCTGTTAACGGTGTCCCAGTTTCACAGTCACTTTGCTGGCAGGAAACTTGTGTTCTCAAAAAGGCCTGTGTTACTTTTAAATACTTCATGTTCCCTATTTAGCAGTCTAGAGAAAATTCTATGTCTTAGATTATTCATCACAAGTGCTATGATCCCTGCTGCTCGTGCTACATTACTTTTTCTTTATCCTTTTCTCTTACAGATAAACCGTCAGTACTGGTGCCAAAGGTTTTCCACCGGGCAGAACATGGCTGATGCTCTGCAGTGCTCCCGTCTCTCCAGTTGTGGAGTTGTATGCTGACAGGGATCAATGGGACTTTGGACTCTGAAATGCTGTGGGGCAGGGGCAGCTCCCAGGTGGGGGCCTCATGGCTGGAGTGGATACAGTCATCTGGAGGCTGGGGATCACAATGAGGCATGAAGCAAAGTGATTGCTGCAGATGGCAGGGCCACTGGCCAGAGGGAAAGCACTGGGAATAGGTTTCTGTGGACCCACTGATTATGTGTTGAAAACCCATTTGGATCTCATGATGAATGTAAAAATGTTCTTGGTACCATTTAATTCAGACCTGCTTGAGGAAAGTCTCTTGAAATGAGCTGTAGCGGGATTCCCTGGATTTGTTTCTGGACAAGTGAGTTTTGTGGCAGTTGCCCAAGGCTTTATCTGGGAGTGGGTTGGTGCTGTGAAACCTTTAAACTTTGCTTTAAACCTTTAATTGCTCCACCACAAAACAGTTGGTTGTGTCCCATGCAGCAGTCTTGGGCGAGGCTGGCAGAGCAGGAGGAGAAGCAGGGTGGGAAATGTTTCCAGCCTTGTACATTCACATACACTGTGCCATGAAGTGGTAAGGATGTGCTGTAATTACACAGGGACAAAAGCAGGGCAATTGGTGTGCTTCTAGCACCTGCCCTTTGTTCCTTGTCCCTAGACCCCAACAGCTCCTGGTCTGCTGTGTCTGGATGCTCTGGTACTGCCATTGTGGTACTCTCCATGCATTGTGTCCACTAGAAGAGTACAAATCTAGGTCTTGGTCCTCCTCCTAGCAAAGCCACCCAGGCATCTTTTTTGCAGAGATCTAATAAAGCAGTGTAGTACAAACTATCCCTGACCCCCTTGGGCTGACCCTGGCAGCTGTGCTTCATGAGCAGCCATTCTTCCTCTCCAAATGTGGGAAAGTGCAGGCTGAGCACTGGCATCACAGTGTTTGTTTCTCCTCCAGTTAGCTGGTTTTGGGGACTACTAAGATGTTGCTGTCAGTTTGTGCCCTAAAGCTGAGCACTGGTAACTGTGCTGTATGAGTCCTGCTCCATGGAAATACTTGATTTAGTATAAATCAATAGGAGGCAGGCATTTCCAGAGCTGGGATCCCATCAGATGTGAGTGGAAGTTTGAGAGATGAGGGGTTTGAAATACTTGTGTTAACCTACAGCTCTTAACTCTTTGGGCTGTGATGACAGACCTGGACAGCAGGCAGTGCCCACCAGGGCACAAGCTGGCCAGGCCTGCAATCAGTGCAAGACAGTGACATGAATCCTGCTGAGGCCTGTTGATCTTGCACAGATGACATGACATTCCCTGGCTTCTGATCCTTCAAATACCCCCCTGGCAAGAACTTAACACTGGGAAGTGCAGGGCAGAATCCACTCTAGTGGGAGATTGCAGAGACCAGGTAGAAGAAATCAAGTCATGTACCTCACTTCAGGGGAAAAAGCTGCCAAATAAAAGCTGGCAGCTCAGTCAGCTTCGTGTCTCTTCAGGGTATCAGTCCAGCTTGGGAGGAATTGCCGATGGTGGCTGGAGGAAGTGGAAGGAAGGTGAGATCTTTGATGATGTCAGGAAGAATGCTGGGAAACTCCCTTGTCCCAAGTCTTGATGCCCATGAGACATGAAAGGCCCTGGTACAGACAGAACTTGTCTTAGAGCATTCCTACTGTCACCTCCCATGCTGGGCGGCCTTCTCCTCCTGTTTTGCTGCTACTCACCTCTTTTTCCATTCTCCATAGGAAGAAACTAGCGATTTGTTGCTGTGACGTTGCGTGGAAACCACATTGTAAAGCAACCACAAACTGGAATCCTTTTCCAGCCGGAGGCCTGTTTCCCAGTGTGCCCATCTGGTCTGGGAGGTGTGAGCATTGGAGGAGTGAGAGGACAGAGCAGACGTCTTACAGCCTGCTCCTTGGGACTGCAGCCCTTCTGCCGGGGCGTGCCACCTCTGTGGGAGCATGGCATTCCCTGGCCTTTGCAAGCACTCAGTCTGCTGCTGTGCACTGAAGCTGTAATGCCAGAAGTGTGGCACTGTGGAGATTGATCTAGTTGGGTCTACTTAATGTGAAACAGTGATTGCTCATCCGCCCACTGTTTAGTAACTGGTGTAACTGTGTTTTCATCTGAATTTTTTTAATATGCAAAAGCCATTTAATTTTCTATGCAGTTTGAAACATCTCCCCCTTGCAACTGTCAGGTGGGAGATCAGTGCAGGAGAACCACACCAAGTGGCTGATAGTACTTTTGATTTTGTTATCGCTCTCTTTTAAGGATGCATCCTTGAATCCTTTTCATATAGTGTCCCTTTGCTGAGCTCCTGCCTCAGGCCCCACTAAATATCCTTGAGCCCCAGGGATGAAGGCCCTGTGTTTTTGAAGCATCTGCCATTTTTCACGAGTCAAGCCACAAGAAAGAGGGCTTGAATGCAGTTCCCTAAGAGCAGATACCTGAGTTCAGATCATGTGTTCTTGTTCTTGTCCCTGCTCGGAGAGATCCTAAGTGTTAGAAACAACTAAGGCCTCTGTGGAGCACCCTCAAAGTGTATTACAAAGAGGTCAGAAAGGACTGGGGACTCAGTTGTCTCCCTGTGGAACTGACGATGAATTTAACCTCTTTGGAATAGGAGGAGAATCTCCTGGTACTAGATGCCTGCTTCACTCGAGAGGACTGCGCTGGTTTTGCTTATTGGTTTGCAGACCCCTTGCTTGTTGACCAGTTGATTTCCTACTGAAACTGGTGCAAACAGGTTTGGAAGCAGAGCTGATGAGCTGCTTTGCACTGCAAGACTTTCAGCAGCTGGAAGATGTCCTGGAGTACCTTGTGTTATGCTCTGAGACAAAACCTGGGATTCAAATCTGCATCCGTCCAAGTGAAATTCCCAGGATAGCAGCTTTGCCTTCTGTGTGTAACATGAGAAACTGCATATCCTTAAGCAGCATACAGACCTGTAGAGGTGAGTGAAAGAGAGCCTTAAGGGTGATGCTGCACTTCTAGGTGGTCTTAGGGCTTGCAGGGGTACTTGGAGGCTTCTGGCAGCTGTAGAGGGTCCTGGGCTCTGCCTTAACTGTGCTAAAGGCAAGAAGTTCAGAGAAAGAAGGTGGTTTCCAGCCTGCCACAAGGCCAGGATGCCTTTGACTAGTCTCCTTTCATGGCAGTGCTCTTTCTGCCTTGTCTCTGCTCTGAGCTTGGGGGATTCAGCTTTAAAAAGTTAAACAGAAATAGAGACTAGATTGGGATTTAACCTGCCTTATGGTCTCTTGGATCAGATGGAAGAGACTGGGGGGCTGCACAAGCATGGATCATCTCCCTTGCAGCATCCCCCATGCCACAGTTTCATGGTGTCTGTGAAAACTCAATACTGTATTTGGGCGCTGCTTTCCCAGGAACTCAAGATGTGCTTGGCTGTGCTATAGCACTGGAGCTTACGTGGAGTCCCTTCTCCTTTGTACCTCTGAGGCAGTTAAAATTTGTCAAAGCAGTAGAGGCTCCTCACTGTGAGGAGACATACAGTTTTGTCAAAGGGAACTGCAAATGTTAGTTTAGGAGCTCACTAAGTGAGGTGAAGACCCACTGGCTCGCTCCTGCGGAGCCAGATCCCACAGCTCAGTTCCTCTCACATCCTTGGATGGGATCTTGGGCTGGCATCCTTGGAACAGCAGTGTGGGGAGGTGGAAATGCTGCACTGCAGTAAGCACAAGAAGAGGCAAGCAAGTGGGCCTCAGTGTAGCACTCATCACACGCTTCATGGCTCAGTTCATGGACTATAATTGCAGGTATTCATATAATCTACATCACTGGGCAGGACTCTGCGCACACACACACATGCATGCCCAGAGACACGCACTACACCCACACTTGCCCACGCATCCTCGCCAAAACAACTGAAAATAAAAGTGATCTCAATCTCTAGGAGAGTCCTGGCTGTGTGATTTGTTTTTCCCGTTACAGTGCATCCTTGGGCTCTGCCTCTGGAAGGGTCTGCACCTAGTTGTAGATTTGTGCTGTTAGCAGAATCAGCAAGAGATTTGGCATTGAGTGAATCTCATCATAGAGCCCCCTGTTTAGATTAGTATCTGTGAAGCATTGCTCACTCCAGCAAGGCAGATGATTTCTGAGGAACAACTTTTTCCCCACTGCATTTAAGGTGTTTTGTGGGTTTGTGATGCCAGCTTAGTGGTTCACATTGGTACCACGTTCTTTATATTGTTGTAAAGCTTGGTTCCCTGCAAACCCAGCTGAAGTTTAGAGCAGGGTTTGGAGGCAGAGCAGTAAGGCAGATGAGCCTCTGCTTAGGAACAGAGGCATTAATGGCAGCACCAGGAGGGTAAATTAAAAAAGGGAGCGAGTCCCCTCCCACTGCTGTGGTTTAACCCCCACTGGCAAGTGAGCACCACACAGCTGTTTGCTCACCACTACCCTCCGGTGGGGAAAATAGGGAAAAAAGTAAAACCCGTCGATTGAGGTAAGAGCAGTGTAATAATGGAAACAAAGTAAAGTATAATACTACTAATGATAGTAATTGTAATGAAAGACAAAGGGGAAAAAGCCAAGCAAGACAAGTGATGCACAACAGTGTCTCATCACCCACCGATCACTGCCCAGCCCATCCCTCAGCAGTTCCCAGCCAGCTCCCACCCCCCTGCATTCATATACTGGGCGTGATGCTCTGTGGTATGGAATGTGCCTTTGGCCAGTTCAGGTCAGCTGTCCTGGCAGTGCTCCCTCCCAGCTTGTGCACCTTCTCACTGGCACAGCATGGCAAACTGAAAATTCTTCGACTTAAGAGGAAGCACTGCTGAAGAACAACTTGTCCCCGTTATTCTCATACTAAATCCAAAACACACAGCACTGCACCAGCTTCTAAGAAGAAAATTGACTATATCCCAGACAAAACCAGGACACCCCAGCAATTGTGTGCCACCCCACTTCCCTTATCACTCTCATTTGGAGAAGACACGACAGACCTCTGTGGCCTACCATGAACATGGTAATGCTGTGCATCACATCCAGGGGAAGGGATGTCTGCATCTGCAACAAGGTGCTGACGTGTCCAAGTGAGACAGGAAGCACAACTGTGGACGGATGGTGGGGCCTCAGCCACAGCAGGGCAGATAAGATCCTAAACTGGTTAATGGCTGGTGCATGTGGAGGTATCTGCATGGTTAGTTGCATCAGGTGGGTGATACATGCATTGGCCTCCATCACTGAGGGACACTGGACTGCACATCAGGCCTGTAGGAAGCTCCAGAAGAAAATTAACTGACCTGTGATGAACAGAGAGGCCTCTCTGCTTGCCTTCACCTCCTGGCTAAGAAGGCCCACATGTTTCGTCCCACCCACGCCACCCTGGCTTGTTGACTGTGGATTAAGGGATGTGGGGAAGAGCAGGCAAGGCAACCTCCGTTGCAGAAAGGGGCTGGGAGCCAGCTGAATCGCTCTGGTGGCCATGACCTGGCTGCCCACACCCCCCGGATGTCCCAAATCCATGTTTAGGGTGTTTGCACAAAGCCAGTCTCACGAGAAGGAACATGGAAGCACAGATGAGGTGTCTGTCCAGTGTGTATTTCCCATAACACGGCCAGAGCTTCCAGAGAGCTGCCGTAACCCCAAATCCAGAGGTGACTGCTGACCAAAAACCTCAGGAGTGAGGCAGGAGCGTGAGGCGCAGGTGCTGCTACAGAGGAGCGGGGCCGGGGGCTGGCGGGACACGCGTGGCACATGCCCACGACAGTGCTTTATGCCGGGGGCGGGAAGGCGGAAATTAGGACCCGGCTCTCACGGAGCCGACAGAGCGGTGGCGGAGCCGCTCCGCCCAGGGGCGGGCCCCGCGCTCTGCCCGCCCCCGACGGGCGCCGTC